>CM056594.1:16157315-16554815 GCA_029721355.1 Tegillarca granosa | reverse complement strand
CATAAACGGTTGATATTTAATATATATATATATATATATATATATATATATTTATATATATATGTATGTATGTGTGTGTGCGTGTGTGTGTGTGTGTGTGTGTGTGTGTGTGTGTGTAAATATATATATATATATGTGTGTGTGTGTGTGTTGTGTGTAAATGAACATCAATTTAGGACATTGAAACAATATATATTCTAGTTTAAATTGTTTAATTTGATTTTCACTCGTTTTTGAATATTATACGAGACTTTCCCATTTATTTTCTATAACATTACGTATAACAACTGTTGATTCCGATGATTTTTTAATACATTGTTCAATTTAAATGTAAAAGGCTTTATAAAAATCAAACAATCCAACCGTAAAATAATTTGCTTATTTCAGTTCTCAAAAAGAAAAACAAAACAAAACAAAAAACAAACAAAAAACAGTCATCTTGAAGCTTCATAGAAATGTTACCTTTGTTATCTTATTGAATAAACAATGTATGCTTTCAAGAGTGCGTGCTTTTAAATTTTTGAACTTTTTATTTGTTTTATTCATTTATTTATTTATTATTATTATTTATTTATTTTTACCACTTTCATTGATATAACAGATTTAGCAACATTTCAATTTTTTTCAATTCACGATTAGTAAACTGCCATTTTTTCATTGATCAGCCTTTTTTGTTTCTGAGCTGAATTTGTATTCGGGTTTTTCAATTATCATGTAAAGTAAATTAGAAGAATAAAATGACAAATTTCTTTATGTATTCATTAGACAGAGAATGGGAGATAACTCTCACAGGTTAATTGTTTTATTTATCAACGGATATTGCACAACAAAAAACGAAGTAGAATCATAAATGTAATTTTACATATATCTGTTGGGTGAGCCGTGGCGTAGTGGATTTGATATCAACTCACTTCCAATGAGCCTGAAGCATCTGGATCTGCTCGGACTGGTGAAACTTCGGTGGAATCAGTCCGAGTACCACTGCGCTAAATCGATACTCACTCTTTTTACTTAATTTCTCAAGAAGTTTTCGTATTTTAGTTTAACTTTTCTTTTTATCTTTACAGTTGCCTTATTTTTTTTATGTATTTCTAATTTTTTTTTTTGATAAAATTTTAACTTTTTTATTAACTTTTTTTATACTTTCTTTTACATATTTTCAACTTTTCTTCATTTTTTTCGAGTACATACTCTATGGTTTTTATGGACATGGTCAATTATTTCTGCGCAGTCAGTGCAATTTACAGCCTTTTAAATGCGTGTTTATGTTTATAACTATAAGTGATTTTAGTTTCAATAAAGGACCATGTTTTCAATAGAACTAAGTGCAATAAATTCACAAATAAAATAATCGAATATTTTGTTTAGCGGGATTAAGAACGACAAGGTAACTTATATAAACTTCCTTTTTGTGTGTTGCGGGTCGCCTAATGTTATCCAAGGACAATCAACAGAAGTTTATAAAAATTACAGAGATTAACAACTAGTTGATCTATACTTGGCAAGCAAAGGCTGTAAAGAACAAGCACTATCTCAACGCACTTAAGGAAAAGTATGTCATGAGACAATGAAAAAATATTTAAAAAATAATAATAACAAAAACCGCCTCGGTGGTTCAGTGGTATAGCAACCGCCTCTAGTGTAGAAAGTCGTTGGTTCACATTCCCGAACAAGCCATACATAACACTATGAAATTTGAGAAACATCCTTCTCGTTTGGCGTTCAGCATTAAAGCTGCATTAAGTTTTTCAATTTTCTGAATTTTTTTTGATTTTCTAAAAATATATTTTTTTTAAAAATAGATATCTTCAAACCACGATCCGTGACATTCATTTTCTAAAATTTCATTTCTTTTAGCTGTAAATAAACGAAATCCTCTGACCGGTTGGTCAATGTTTTACGATGGTAATTATGAGCTTGGAGCATGCGCGCGGATGTACGGAAAACCCTAGAATCGAAGGTGAAACATGACAAATTGCATTAATGGTCCTTCATTAATATCCAGATGTATTTGAAATGGTGTTATGTATCCCTTACTACGTCACAAATGACAAATTCAACGAAGTTCTGTGTTTAATTTATCGTATCTCACCGTTTTGAAATTTGTGTTTAAATGACCCAGGTTTTGATGACGTAACCATGTTCTAATATTATATCCCAAATGCTGCATCTCGCTGGGTAAATACTGTAATTTCTGTATTTATTCAAGCTTTTATCGTTGAACCAAATGTAACATTGTCCATTAGGAACATCAATAATTAGATTAGCACCGTTTTAATTTTTTCATTGGAAAACTTAATGCAGCTTTAAAAGGATGGTATATCGACTGGTTCCCTCATTTTCAGAATAATGTGACTTTGGAAGTCGTTTGCTTGTCTGCTGTTTTTACTGACTATCATACATACTAGCACATATCAGGCGTAAGCAGACTTGTTCTTAATTTAATCCTTAAAGATTAAATAACCTCGCTTCCGACCTATGAGTTGAAAAATTGTTTATACGGCGTTAACGACGGTACAACAAACCAAGCAATAATAAAATAAACAACATCACTGGGAATGGAATAATGGTTGTCGAAAAAAGAAAAAATAACTGAAAAACATCTACTAACAAGTGAGCAACCAAGAAACTTGACGATAAAATATACCTCTAAGAGAGAGAGAGAAGGAAAGACAAATGCATGATTGGACTATGTCGATTATGAATTTCACGACTTTGGACATGGAATTATTGTCTGTTCGTTGATTTTAGTACTTAAGAAGGCCATCAGCCATTTCGTTTATTCCGTAACAAGTGATCGATTTATAAATAAAACTCAAAATCAGCATTCTTTTCTTGTAGAAAATATTTAATTGCACCGGGTTGAGCTTCAATAGCATACAAATAAGCAATCATGTATTTTGGCGGAATCTGTTACTGGACCTACTTATGCGTCAAACTAAAGTTCTCGCCTTTTACAATTGATTTAACAATGTTTGCATTTGACAACAGAACGGTGAAAGGGATATTTATATATATATATATATATATATATATATATATATATATATATATATATATATATATATATATATATATATATTGAAAGCTAATAGCCAATAGCCAGGGTCTGACGAACAGCTTTTAGGTAAAAACCTATATATATTGTGAGATCTACAAATTTTCAACATCTTTATCAGAAAGTTTTGGCAGAACTGTTACAAATATACAACGGAACGCCACGACATTTGAAGTACTATATTTAAAAAACATGACTAACAAACCAAGCCATAGAGCTTTTTTTAGTCATGAGTGTGTTAAGGCTCCATGTTTTTGTACACAATGGATACTATTAATTATGAGGAATGAATTTCCGAAATGTGTACATCTGGCACATCAAAATTTAACTGGTATTTGTGTTATATATTGTTTAAACCAAAATATACACTAGTATTTTTACAAACAATCGAAACATGTTTTCTGAAGTAAAATCTGCAGTTGATTTCCATCATTCACTTCTTTTCTCTACACCCGTTTGCTTAGGATATTTCGGTTAGAAACGCAGAGTTTAGCATGCCATAACACTTAAGGCATCCGTTATAATGATACAAGATTAAATATGCATAAGAAACAGATCTTGATTCGAGATATGAACAATCGGTATAAACACGTCATATTAATAACATTTACATTAAAGGTTGTAGGAAGGGTAGATTGGAACATAGGGTGTCAAATTGCACTCTAAATACAAAACTTCAAGGCGCGGCAAACATATTTTGGTAGTTGCTATGGTAAACATAATATACATTATTTGATCAATCGATTTCTTATATATTATGTTATGTCATTGACAGTGTGTATCTACTGCGTTTAAGGAAAACTATCGCGGTTTACTATATTTTTGAGATATTTCTTGTGAATAACAGTTTTGACACAACCAAAGCCAAACATTCTCCGTGGTAAGTAATCTCCAGTCACTGTTGCTGAACCATTCGACGGATCAAAAGTTAAAAACTCGTCAACCGATTGTTTTTTATCAGTTCCACCGATAATGTATATAACCCCACTCTTGAGTATTGCACCAAAATTACAGCGTTCAAAGCCAGGTATTTTCCCTACAATGTCTGCTTTGCTATCGCTTGAAAATCGAATAACATCTCCATTTGGACAAACGATAAATATCTGATGACGGTAGGAGAGAGCAACTGACAGACGACAAAACACCGGAAGTTCATTTATAACCGTACATTCCTTTTCATGCGTATCAAAACATTGCACAATTTTAGTATCACAATCGGTGCTTATTACGCCTCCAAATATGTAAATTTTCTGTCTAGAAACTGCGACGGACATAGATCTTACCGGAATCGAGAGATAACCAGCATCTTCCCAACTTCCTGTTGAAATACGAAACAGCTCTATGCTCATAAGTGTGCGGAAACTTGTGTCATCATCATCGTCATAGCCACCTATGACGTAGACGGAATCTCCGACGGCAACCATTGCGTGTCTTCTTCTCCCTAATAACATTGGCTGACAAACAGCCCATGCATTTTGTGTATTGAGGTAATAGGCCATACCATTCATATGTTTACTGCCCCCGGAGATAAATATGGCGTTTCCGTATGAACATGTCGCAAATTCAACACCAGCGTTGTATGGGAGTGGCGCCAAGTCGTACCAACATTTTGACAGATGACTATAACAAATTACTTGTATCGTTGTATCTTGATCTTCAAAACTCCCTCCAATACAGACTATCACTTCTTCAAATTCACCTTTATTTCTGAATGCCAATCTGGGTGACATAAACTCTTGTCTTCTTGCCGGAAGTAAATGATAACGTTTGGCTTCTTCTATTACACTGGTGCAGTCTGGATTGTTATCTATAACAGAATGTTTTTCTAAAACCTCTACTAAATATTCAGGTTGTACCAATGGCAGTCTCAGATATTCAAACAGTTCTGATAAATGCAGTTTCCTATTATTCAGGTCTGCATTAACCCATTTTAACACGGCTTCACAGACCAGTTCCTCGTTTATCACATTTAAATCATCATCTTTAATCACATCTAACACTTCCTCAATGTCTAACGCTGTAAAATCTTCAGACTGCCAGATGTCTCTGAAATTATGAAGAATCATTCGATATGCCTTTTGAGCTAATTGACTACATCCGTGACCAGAAGCCAGTCGCCATATACCAATACAGTTTTCGATATCAACTTTGTCCAACATGAATTCCTCGCATCTCTCCTGAAGGCATTTAATTTGAAACAGAGCCGATGCTCGGAGTAAACAGTCTATGTCGTCTATATCCAAGATGTAATTTCCTGTATATATAAATTTTAAAATCTTTTCAAATATTTCACTTTGTATATCTTGAATCGTAACTATGTCATTATGGCATTCTCTCATTCCGGAAGGCAAACATGGCGTCGAAGTATGGTGACATGGCAGATAAAATGACACGGTGACAGTTAAACACCTTGTCTTCGACTTTAACTTTAATGTCAGTAAACTGTTCATTATTAAAATGTTGTCCAAGCCCATGGCACATTTCTTCAATATATTTCTTCTTCCATATGTCTTCACAATTTGGGGGTTCTTCCCCGGGTAACGTCATCCTGTAAAACCAATTATCTGAAATAAAAATAGAAGAAAATCATCTTATCTGGTTAGGAGCGTCTAGTTACTAGTATGATATTCACTCAGATAACTAGACGGACATCTCCAATAAATCAGGAAATAGAAGACACAGACTGGTATGTTTGTTTTATTTTGAACATATGCTTGCTACATGAAACATTGTATATTCAATTCCAATATAATCATATTCGTGATTTTCAGCTGGGATGAACATGGTATGTTACAGCTTGCATTACAACAATTTAAGAAATTTTAATAAATTTTACAAAACAAAAGATTAAGTGCTTTATTAGAAGTGTTAAAATTGTTATGTATTAACATTAACAAAATTAACAATTTAAGAGATGCCTAAGGTGTGTAAACTGTCTCTGTTCAACGCATGTATGCTAGTTTATTTTAAGAAAGACACTGATATCATGTAACCTCTTCATAAAGTTTATTCGCATCTTATACTATATATACGAAGGTTCGACATGTAATGTGTATTGTACGATGTTTTAAAAGCATTAAAATAGTGAAATGAATATTGCATTCCTGCAAAGTATTCTTCGCGGTTTGAAATACATAATTTTAATCTCTGAATTCATTTCTGCAATGCGTGACGATACACAAATCACATACTAAAGTTAAAAGATAACACCACTCATAAAACACGACGTTGGATGGACACCGGGTTTTATAATAATGGACATCCACTAGTGTGGTTAGAGCTTTTGTGTGGTAGCAACTATTCCTATTTAATTACAAGCATTAGTCCCAACCTATAAAAATAGAAACAATCATAAACCAACCATTTGCCATTTAAACTGACACTGAACAAAACGAAATGACCTAATCATAATTGAAGAAAATAAATACACATTAAAATAACCCAACTTGACATTGAGAAAGCCATCGCTGAGAAGCATTATATATTATCCAAGTATCCGGTTTTGAATAGTAAAATTCATATATACATAAATACATGTTGGATTTTTTATTTTCTAAAAGAAATGTTAAAAACTATGACATGACGTCGTCCTAGATTTTGATTTTTATTCTGAAAACTAAGATTTTAAAGTGAACACGGACATACACACTTTTAACATTAATGTCAATATTTAAAATAAACTTATTTGTATTAACATTATTGTTTTGTTACCTCTGACCGTGAAATCCATACTTACAGGATACAACCATATATATATATATATATATATATATATATATATATATATATATATATATATATATATATATAAGTTTAAATATCTCATTAACTAAATATTTTCATTACACTTTTTAAAAGGTGTTTAATGCATAGTCGATTTATCACAAACATTAAAAATAAAACCATTTGAGTTTATCACTCATGCATCGATGTAAATATGATGTTATTTGAATAAATTATCTTTTTGTGATCTCTTAAGAAATATTTTCTTGTCTTTTCAACAAGTTCGTAAACATTTTAAATTATACCTTCATGTATACAAAATCAATATTGAATTTTTATATTTTTGTATTTTTATTCCCCAACTCTCTCTCTCTCTCTCTCTCTCTCTCTCTCTCTCTCTCTCTCTCTCTCTCTCTCTCTCTCTCTATGTTTACATGCATTTTATGTATGCTTGTATGCTTGAATATATATATTCAGATATTATGGACGACCAGGCTTGCTCAGATTAGATCAAAGACGATGCGTTTATATTATGAAACACTTATAGTTTCCGATTTTCATATAGAGGTCAGTTACAGTGCTTTCTTGAACATTATTCAAACGATTGCGTATATTAAAAAGACAAAAATATTACAAATTATGTGAAATAATATATATAAAAGAAGAATAAGAATAAATTACCTACCTTAGACTTCCTGATCGTCAACCATTACAAATCATGTTAAAACAAGCTTCACAATCCAGGGGAAATAACTCGATAAATAATGTAAATACTATACCATTAATGAGTTTAATATTGTAACAATATTTTGATTAAAAAAAGGCATTGAGCTAAGTTTTGTTAAAATTTTGAAAAATGAAAAAAGCCGACTGCAAACAGAACGTTTAAGCATAAAGTTGGTCAGCACATGAAGAAGGTTTATATTCCATAACGTTGTTAGTGTATTATCTTTATATTCTTATACATTAAAATGCATTAAAATGTTAAAGGTAAATGGTATTATTTTTTAATTAAATTGCAAATTATACATTAAGTTTAACAGTGATGGACTTCATTCTCCTTTCATATAAAGTTTTTTCTAAAATATATACTGATGCAAAAAAATGCCATCGGGGTATGAATAAAGGATAACAATTAAAATGAATAATATTTATATATCTTTAATAATATAGATAAGTTTTGTTATATTTTAGAAGATGAATGCCTACAATTTTGCCTAAGCTTTTATATGATATGTATAGATGTTATAATTATACTATTATTAATTTAGATACTTATATATATATATATATATATATATATATATATATATATATATATATATATATATGTGTGTGTGTGTGTGTGTGTGTGTGTGTGTGTGTGTGTGTGCTAGTGACCAGCCATTCGTTGACCGGAAGTAATACCCAAAAACTGCCATGATGATGTAAATAAAAATGAATACCCAAACAAATTAGTAAATGAAGTTAGCGAACACATGCCTGCTCGGCCTATGACCTCCTAGGAGAGGGAAAATATGATTGTTTGGTTGATTTTTGTGTTGTTTAACGTCGCATCAGCAATTTTTTTAGCTATTCGTGACGAAAGCAGGGTTATTAATCACTTATAAGTAATATAAGAACAAGTTAGAATGTGAATTATGGTCCGTCTTGTACTAATGCTCACTTAGGGTGACTTTTTGTCGAGGTGCTAGCTCACCGAGTCATTATGCCACAGGCAAGTATACCACTCTCCCATTTACATTATTCTGACACAAGGTGAACCAGTAGATACATTTATCGCGCATTTATATATGGAGTTTATGCTACGACTTTAGAAGAAATCATTTATTATTCTTTATTATATATATACATGTATATATATATAATCGGAATATATTTCTACTGTAGAAGAAACAATGCACAAAGACAAACTATTGTACTTCTCCGAAACTTGACGTTAGTTACAATGAATCATGGGAAGTCCATTTTAACAAGACCATGACAACAAGACCCTTATGCATTAAAATATTATTTTTAAGTTATACTTGTGTTATTAAAGCCCCATTAATTTCAGATCCACATATTGCATTCCGTCAAATATTTAGAATTCGATTTGATGTCGAAATGGTTAATTCAACGATTTAATTTACAGAGTCAATACTAACAATTGTAAGTTATTTCTTTTTGTAGGTTATTAAAAAATCAAAACTGTCATAATTCCCCTTATATATATATTTACAATGTATGTATTGTACAACTTATAAGAAAAGACAAAAAAAAAAAAAAAAACAAAAAAAAAAAAAAACAAAAACAAAAACAAAAACAAAAAAACAAAAACAAACAAACAAACAAAAAACCTCCTGTAAATTGTATTCTATGAATATTACATAAAAGGTGACAAAAGAATATCAAAATCTAGGATCATTGCTATTGCAGTCCGCAAGGAGTTACGATTAATACACGCGTATTGTTTTCAGTTGTGTCATACACCATTTTTAATTAATGCATTGAATGATAAAATATAAAAAATGGTATATAATATTTGTAACAAAATAACATATGTTTGGTAGTAGCCATAGTAACCAACACTAAACCAAAGCAGAAATTTAAAAAAAACACAGTGTTAATACATATTCACAGCTTTTAAACTCCTGACTTTGGACGGGTACAGGAAACAAATGGCAGAATGGTACTATAGAATACTATTGTAGATTCACCTTCTCTTTTGTGTCTTAGCGAGTAGTGCTGTGAGTTTTATATTTAGTTACTTCGGATATGGACATGTTTGACGTGTGATATCACCAAGTTGATACATTTTTCTAACGCGCGTCACTGCTTCATATGTACATTTTTAACTAGCAGCATTACCTTTCTGCTATATCATAAAAGTCAAAAACGGGAACATTCCGTTGAATTGGGCTTTTTCATATTTCCGTCCGTTTTTCCGTTTAAACGGTACAATCCTGTCGAAAACGAAAATTTCCGTCGAATTGGATGGTCTGTTTACATGTAGTTGCTATTGGATACATTTTTACGTCTCATATAGAAATGATATACTGTTCTGTTTTGTCTATAAACAATATCTTTTAGGTGATTAATTTTTTTTAGAAAAAAAATGTACATCTGCAATGTTAATAATTATTTGTATTGCGCGGCTTGTAAATCAAAATAATTTTTTATTCCATCATAATTATGACATATCCCATGGATCATTTAAGGCAATTATGTATAAGATTACGATCAACAGAAATTATAATTAATCTAATTACCTATTAATTACTTATTATCAATTAAAATCTAACATATCCCACGTATCAGATTTACAGGTAAAACAATACTCGTAATATCTATAAATAGATACGTGATCTAATTTTAAACCTTTATTCAGTTAAATACATCTCGAGATATATTTGCGTTATCATTAAACATGTGTTATCATAAATGATAAGTTGGTAATTTTTCATTTTTTTTTATTGTTTTCACTTCCAATATTTTCTCTATCCAAGGACCCGTTATATCAGGTAAGAAAATTTCATTTTATTTTTCTTTCGTTGGCTCTTTTTTTGGGGGGATTTTTTTTTAATCCAATTTTCTCCTTCAGTAACATATTGACTGATGTCATGTTACTATGTTTGTAAATGAAACTACATTTGTATTAAGCAAGGCTTAAAAATAAAAATTATTATAGTAACAAAAAATATTACTAAAACACCATGTTTAATTTTGAATTCTGATGCCGAGTAAATAGAGCATGTTACAGTATACAAACAGTTAGTTTTATTGTTTCTATGGTAATGGTAATATCCAGTTTACAAATAATCACGTTAACTATTATTGTGACCAGAAGAAATGAACAAATGAGTTTAATGGCTAAAGTAGAAAAAACTCAATATAGTTATTTCTAACTCATGCTTTAAGAGTTGTCTTTCTTAATCCACAATTAAATGGAAGATAAGTAAAAGAGGAAGTGTTTTCGACCAATATTTAAACCACACCACTGGATATCTATTTATCATTAAATCAACTGTCCTTCAAAAAGTAGGAATTCTTTATGGTCGTTCTCTCTCTCTCTCTCTCTCTCTCTCTCTCTCTCTCTCTCTCTCTCTCTCTCTCTGTGTTATTTATTTATTCATTCACTTATTGATTTAGTTATTTGCAAATTACATTTTGCAGCTACAAACGTTGATGATATATTTCAAAGCTTTCTGTCAATTATTGATTTGATGCGATTGTGTTGATTTGTCCTGAATGTGAAGAGTTAAGTACAAAAACTTCTCAAATTCCCATTTGACTGGAGAAAGTGTTCGATAACTCTTAGAACGCACAGTGATATAAAAATACGAAAGGTGTGTGTGTGTGTGTGTGTGTGTGTGTGTGTGTGTGTGTGTGCATCAAAGTAATGAACATAACAAAGTAAATATAATGAAAGTGAAAGTAATATATACAATACTTGCGGGATACCGCTTTTATTTAATTTTTATTTCTGAAAAAGTACATGTAATCAATTAAATAAATGTGACCATTTTTTTTTCATTGATGGCATTTCAAAAACTTCAAAATACCAACTGATTTACTCAGGACAACCCAAGATTTATACCTAAACATGCCAATAAAAAGAGTGTATAAACAGGAAATGTTATGCTTTACCAGTTACAGCATTGTTATTGTAAAATACTCTTTGAAAAAATCCAGAGTCTGATTAATTTTCAAACTAGTGCATTGCACTGATATAAAAATATAAAAACTGCGTCTTTTTCCGTAGATGCTTTGATTATAAATACTTAACTGTGACGTTATATCAAATTGAGCTAATCAATCGTACAATCAATCGGTCCATAGTACTTAAAATGGCTAAGATCAGAAACTCTAGAGTATGGTGTTACCGACTACAAATGTGGGTGTCTAATGTTTCAGATGTTAACATCGCAACAAAATACCTGTATCATAATATTTATGTTGGAGACCGTTGTTTACATAAGAGGCTACAGAACAGGCATTTGTTTTTAATTAATTGTCTTAAGTCATTAAAATTTTTCATGATTAGTTTTCGTGCTACATAATTAAGACTTAATCACGAACCACAACATAGAAACAACCAAAATATTGAAGAACTGAAAATATTATAATAAACGGATATTAAATAAATTACATAAAATATGAAATCTGATCAATTTTTATATTTCGTAAATATATTTAATTTCTTATTGATCATTTAGCTCTAAGTATTATTTTTTGATTGTAATTCGGTGGGTTTGGAGTCTCACCCAGTTCAAATAGTTAATGACCTAATAAGTAATATTTTGAATATTAGTGTACACAATGCATGGTGCAGTGTTTTTGAATTTGAGTTCAGCTGGTCTTTATAGCCAATACAGATGTTAATCAACGGACTGGTTTATTTAGGTAAGACTTACTAATCCAAAACATTGTTCCATAATATTGGTTTGAGCATTTTTTCCATGGCAAAATTAGGTTTGTATGTTTGAAGGATTTCATTGTTGCAATGTCAAACACTTGTACATCTTCAGACTCATATTTCGCTGAAGACCCGCCTAAAACAAGTACTTTTTCATTATATCCAACAACAGCGAAACCTGTGAGGCAACTGTTATGAACTTTACCGATAATTTCCGCTTTCTCATCCGATACGTAGCGAATCACTTGTCCCTGGGGACAGATTATATAAAATATGTCGTAAATTTGCGTAATCCCGGTAAAACTGCATATCATTGGAAGGCGTGAAATAATACAACAACCTTTTGTAATTATATCAAAACTTTGTATGTGATCTGAATGTTGGACAAATGACATGTTCCCACCAAATATCAGTATCTTTTGATCCAAGACTGCGCACGCAGAATTTGATACGGGTATTGCCAACTGACCTTCGGAACACCACGACTTTTCTGAAAGACTATAACGTGAAATGTCAGAGAGTATATCCATCAAAATTGGTTTACTCCCACCGATTACATAAACGGATTTATTCGCAAAAATAGTCATATGGTCGGAACGTTCTTTCGCGAGCTTTTCTAGTTTGACCCATTTGTTTACTTCCCCTTTGTAACATATAAATCCGCTAGGTGTTCCTGAACCGCCGCTCAGATATAAGGAATCGTCAGTACAGCAGACAGCATATGAACATCCGGCTTTATACGAAGCCATAGATTCTAGCTCATACCAACGCTTGTATACAAAACTGTAGCAGTTTAAACGTACTCCAGCCACTTCAGAACTAGCCCTTACTAACAGTAACACTTCTTGATTTCTTTCAATAAGTTCTTTTGTATCTTTCGGATCGTTTAAAATTATTCTTTCGACGATTTGTTTGCAGTTCGATTTATTTCGATTTTTTATGTTATTTTGTATCATAGAATCAAGTGCATTCTGTATCATTGAGTCAAGCAACTTGTCACGAATTTCTCTACCTCTTACTCGCTTTAGAACATCTTCAAAATCAGACTCTTTTTATCTAAATCATTGTCAAACCATTTTAAGACCACTTGAAGCACTGTAAACTCGTCTGAAACGTTAAGGTTGTTATTTGAAATAATATCCATTAATTCATTTTTGTTTAGACTGAATAAAACCTTTGTTTTACTTATCTCATCAAAATGTCTTAAAATGTATGCTTTAACACCAGTTTCTAGTACATTAATGGAGAATGTATCAGCTAATCGTAAAGCATCTACGCAGTTTTCACCGTCTAAATGCTGGATTAAGAATTTTTCACACAGTTTCTGAAGTGATGGTATTTGTAAATAAACAGATGCTGATAGAACTGATTGTATGTTTAGTACAGATATGACGTCTTTACCTAAATATATGAAGTCTAATATAACTTCCCATAATATCTTTCTCCAAACCATGTAGAACCGTTTCTTCTTCTGAAGCTTCTTTCATACCAGAGTGAAACATTGTATCAAAATACATTGAAAATGCTGCCAGAATTGCTTTATGACATTTGAACACTCTGTCTTGTACCTTCAACTTGATATCACTGTGATTTCCGGTTTTTCTCATATCGGATATCTCGTCATGAAGAAGTTTCGTCCAGTTATCGTCAAACAAATGGTTTAGCTTCACGGCATCCTTTGTCTTTTCTGATATTTTCGTTATGAACTCAATTTTCAAATATTTACTAATAGGAAGAATTTTTGTTTTGAATGCATCCAATGAAACTTGCTCAAATATATATAGTTTTGAAATAAGGACATCCAGATGTTGTGGTTCCGAGTAGTCAGATAAATCAATTTTTTTGTCTTTTGAACACAATGATTTCAGATGACTAGAAGCTGCGCTTATCAAACACGAATGACAATTAAATCTCTTTTTCCCGATAATTATCATTACATCAGTGTGATGTTCGTCTTTTAATTGTTTTTGCAAGTTCAACAGCAATTTCCTAATATGTGCTGCTGTCATTTTGTTCTAGCAAAATTCTGAAAATAAAAGAGAACAGATATATATATACTCTAGCTAGTTTCAAGCTTTTTTTCTCATATCCTTATTTACTCGTCAATATAAGTATCTTTTCCTATTAACAAATTCTCCAATTTTATTTGAAAAAATAAACAAAATTTCAATTTAAGAATTTATTTTCACCGGTTACAAAAAAACCCTAGATAAGTGTTGATACCTTGACAAGTACTTTAAACGATCAAAGGAAACCATTCTGTCGTAAATTCGGTGTTTTTTGTTTTTTCTTGCGTGGTTTTGGTTATATTGGAATATGTCAAAACGATGAATTTTTAGTGTTCTATTCCAAATAATATCAGTTCATTATAATTATATCCCTTGTACATCTGACTTCCATTAATAAAGCTATTCAATTTCACTCTAAACCCACGTATGTTGACATTTGATTTGAAAGTCTAATTTGGAAGAATATAGAACTTTCTCATCACACAATCAGTGTGTTTTAGAATAGAATCTCTCTATATATACATTATAGGGTTATTCAACTGATATTATGAAATATTGTCCCGAGTTCAATAACCTTTTTATTATATGGCAAAATATATATTTCATTTGCTTCCCACTTGTATTTAATCTAAATAAGCTATTTTGTCATAAAATACATAAATATTGTATTAGTTCTTATATATTGACTAGTGCAATATCATTTTTGGAAAAAAGCCCTCTTCAGTCATGATTCAGACGACTGTGTCACGTGATAAAGTGTACAATATGAAAAATGAATTCGAGAGAACTCGAACCAAATACCGCATATAAAACCTACTACTAATCTACTAATTTTATGTCCATTTTTGGTTCACATATCAGTTCAAAAGTTCAAATAAATTGTAGCAATTGAAGCAATCCATATACAACGTGAATGCATTTGAATTGTATGTCCAGTGTTAAACTATTCTTCATTATACGTCATAACGAAAGATTATAGTTTTTAAATATTTTAATGTTAGTACAGTAAAAAAAAAATTGAAGACCTGTAGTCTTTTTTATTTTTATTTTATTTCAGTATTTTATAAATTAATATGCAGCAGTGCTACTTATAAAACTTTCTTTACTGGTTTGGCATCTTTGCTTCCTTCATAAGCTGTGCTATTATGATAGAAAATCAAGCTGAATCATATATCTGATTATATATGAAGAAAAACGTGTGGTTCAATAAGCATATATCTACCACTGTTTTATTTAGTTGATCAATTAAAACAGATGTAGGCGTCAAACACTGTAATTGATTTCCATTAATCATACCATAAAGTTTCTATTAAACAATAAGGGAAATGTTGAAAATGTTGCATCTTCTTTCATGATGCAATTGTCATGAAAACCATTTAAAAGTGGGGTTGTGCTTTAAAGATAATATTTAGTCTGCATCAAATATAGAACTTCAACAGTGGTCAGAACTAAAAGCAAAATATATCTACGTATCGGATTTATTGTTCCAAATTACAAAATCTCCAGTCCGGACTATTTAAACACGTCAACCTCGCTGCCTCAAACTGAACAAACTCACCCTTAAAACGACGCTCTATTGGATAAACACCACATTGGTTTTCTTCCATACGAATAAGTAAGCAGATTAATATGGCCGACATTTGTTTACGGGTAGTTACGGTGCAATAGGGGCGGTAACTCTGAAGTCTGATATTACTTATCGCTTTAATTGAGCTGACCATGTGATTTGTTTACTTTTCACATGTATGTTTAAGTTTCACTTTTGTTTTATCACATACCTGAATAGAAGTTTCAAATATTTTTTGTTTAAGTTTATTTGATTTCAATGTGAATTGGTACTGTCTTTCATGATGATATGTGGTTGATCGAAGTAGGAGGCACGCGTCAAAATGTTATGATGATTCTGTTCTAAATATACTTTAAAAGAATTTACTATTGTGAATACCTCCTACCAGGTGTAAACATGGGGTAGATTAATAGTCTATTATATTCAAATTAAATCAAACTTTGCTTTTGTGTATTTTACAGTTTCATAACAATATTATTTGTTATTTCTGGGTGTGATTTTGTATTAATTCTGTTCTACCTCCACACGATCAATGTCCTCGTTGGCTTTATCATAAAACACTGGTTATTCTGTTAGTTCGATTTAACACTATTGTCATACAATATTTTCTCTCTTGGTTAGATTTAGTGAGCATTGTGTACAAAAACTGAAAACGTGTAATTACAACTCTTATAATATTCCTCTATCTAACAAAGAAAAAAAATGAAAGTTTTAAAATAACTTGAAAAAATAATACCCCACTGACTGGACAATTTACGGATTTATAAACTAGATTATATATCTATTCAACAATTTAAAATGAAAAAAAAAATGCTGATAGTTTTTTCAACATTGTAATGCAAGCAATTAAATCTAGTCATTTTTCATTTGTTTCTATTTATATTTCATTTTAATGAACATATACATACATGTATATGTGTATATATATGACTATCATTTTCTTTTTTTATAGTTGAAATTATTTTTTATCGATATTGTGACACTTTGCCTTTAATAACTATGTTCCCACTTGTCATGTTTTGTATTTGACAAATTGTACACAATGTGTAAATACTCTCCTGTACAGCTTACTTATAACATGTATTAATTAAATATAAAAAATTGTTACTAAATAATTATTAACTGTTATGGTGCATTTTTTTCTTTAGTTTTGAATAGATAACTCAATTTGTTTCAGTTTGATTATATTTGAAAACAATTAAATGTAATTTTTTATTATCAAGAAAGTTTTAGGGTCTTGTGTGTTTTTATTACCAAAATACTGTATGTATCTGTCCCCTAGTGCGATAACTGTCTGTATGGCAATCAAAGCACGTTTACCGGACACAAGCAATTACACTGAACCGCTTAACCTTTGGATTTTTCGCTTTGTCTAGTTAGAATTCTCAAAAGACTGAGTAAAACACAATGCTGGTGAACAATTTAAGGTAAAAAAAAATATACCAATTCAAGCTCAAATTTATCAAAGCCGAAAGCACTTTACAGCTTTTGGTCAATTGAAATTATATTCTTAAATGGTTCTTACCATATAACAATCTAATAATTTTTACATGAGATTGCATATTGAGTATATTATGATTTCACCAATTTGTTAAGCAATATGCCAGTTAACGTACTTTAAACAATGTACTGTCCACAAAAAGAGCTTTATTTTATTTTTCTCAATGTAACTTATACAAAAACTAAGGAATAGGGATGGAAATTAAAATGGCGTTCTTGAACTTGCAAAACGTGTAAACTAATATCCACCCCCCCCCCCCAACAATCTTTTTCTAAAGTTTCTAAAGCTTATAGGTTGTACATTAAATATATTATGCATGAACCGATTTGGTACTTACAAACATGATATATATATTACTTCCCTGCAGTTTTCGATTGAATGCAGCGTTACTAAGCATTATTCTGGATTTATATATTGTTCTATTCAGATCATTTAATTCTTTCATTATTTTATTTTAAATATTTAATATCGATAAAATTTACGCTTCCTAAGCACCTGATCTCATATTCTTTGTCACAGTTTTACATTGCAGTAGTTTGATTTTGGAGTTCTTTCATTTTTTTAAATGAAATTATGAATGCTTCTTAGTTAAGAATTAACGTTTATTCGTCACTTATTTCCGATTCTGTCTACTGATTCGTGGTTGGTTGATTTACATGTTGCTTAACGTTATATCAGGTAATTTTTCAGCCATTCGTGACGGAGTGCAAGGTTATCAATCTCTTAGAATTAATCTAAGAACAAATTTCTGAGATATGAGAGTGTGTTTTCTGGTTAGTCCTCTCTGTATTATTGTATACTTGCGCACACTCAATGCGTCTTTTATTAAAGCCACTGACTACCATACCGAAGTCACAAGTAAAATTATCCTGGAACCGGGTGAACCACTCGACACTCTGTCCTTCCTATGCCGAGCGCTAAATGAAGAAGCAGCATCTTAAAGGTTGAATTCTTCCTTTAAGACCCGGTCGGGATTCGAGCCCCCGACATCCCGCTCCCGAGGTAGACCACTAAGCCACCGAGGTAGTTATACCGATTCTGATAAATGGTGAATTGATAACGAATTTAAAGACACTTGTACCAAATTAAAAAAAGAATCTTACGTGAATAATAAAAATTTTATGCTCATCCGAAGGCGGTATTTGTCGTTTTTAAACAGAAAAATAGTTGTTTTATCGTTTGCCAGTTTAAATATAGAATATTTTTCCGTCTTGTTGTTTTGATGTATGCTGCATACTTCATACTTGGATAAGTAATAAAAATCAAAAATATTACAAACTTTCTTGTGATGTGAATTATATTATACAATATATTGAAAAGTAATTAAATTCCAAAAAGCTCGAAACAGTTTTGATGTGTTTCGATACATACTACAAATACTTCACGGTCCAAGGCTGTAGTTAAATTCTTTTTTAAAGACCTATAATGTACATTGTGGTTCTGAAATAAGACCAAATAGGAAATGCAATCGGTTTGTTAAATACCACAACATACTTAGTATCGCACAAACAGTAGTCCTTTGAAGTACGACACTATCTCCGGTATGCTGCAATGAAATTGACAATCTTAGTATCTAATAGATGAGACTTTTCAAATTTCACTTGTTGGACTTTATCACACGAAGATAAATGGTGAAATTTTATAGTGTTAATAAATGATTGTGATTACGATAACTATTTTAATTATTATTTATCGCATACCATGTTAAACAGATGAACACTTTAAAGTGTATAATAACAACGTTAGATAAAACCGTCATCCAAATTAACCAACACGGATAGAATAGGGTAGGAAGTTCATATTCTTTTTGAAATTTGATGCCTTTTTCTTGTTTTGGTTTTTTAAAAGTTATTTAGCACCTTTTATAGTGTATATTTTACCATAATGTTTTATGTATCATATATTTATCACCTCAAATAAACGAAAACGAAACAAGAGCTTCAAGAACTTATCAAGCTACTACATAAATGTTTTGCATAATATTCAGTGTATAGACACTTCAAATAAGACTATCTAATATACTTCATAAAGAAAATATTTGTTTGGTGTATGGTCGAACATTTCTGTGAGTTGGATCCAATGGACTGATTGATTGATTGATTGATTGATTGAAAATACCCCTGTATTCCACTTAAACAAAAATATCATAATAACAAATCAGCAATGTTTTGTCAATGTCAAAAATGGTAGAATTTCTATTTAAAATGCCTTTTATTATTATTATTATTATTATTATTATTATTATTATTATTATTATTATTATTATTATTATAACTACTGACTTTTAACAGCTAAATGACGTAAAAGACGCATTGGAATCTGTTTGGTTGCTTAAACAGCCAGTCGGTTTCACCGGTTTCAAGGGGTTTATATAAATATATATATATATATAGATTGAAGGAAATCTTCATGTGTAATAATAAGAGAAATTTGACAAGACGTTAAAATGTAATGTATGTAAAGGTTGTTAACTTTGATATTAATTACATATTTGCGGTCGTTTAACATATTTCTAATGATTAAAATGCCACAAGCACCTGGTAATTTAATTCATTATTCAAACACGTTATTTTTGTACATTTATTACATTATAAGAAATGAAATTTAACTAGAGAAATTCTTTTTGGAAAAAAACCATATCACCGGAATATTTTATATAGCTGTATTTGTCTTGATTATTTTATTTGAAAGGCTCTTAAAACAATTTGGATCGCCATTTTGATAAGTCAGTTGTCTGTCTAAAGTCGGGAGTGAATAAACCGTTAGTTATTGTTAATTGTTTGCTTACTAGCATGTCTTGATTCTTTTGCTATGTGTGTGTGTGTGTGTGTGTGGGTGCGTGTGTGTGTGTGTGTGTGTGGTCTTGGTTGCTCTGTCATTTGCACAGTATCTGTTAATTTACATCAATATTTCATGTGACGTCAATAATTTTGCAGTGACTAAATATTGACAATGGTGGACAATTCAGTGTTATTTGTTAATACTAAGGCGCTTTTTTAAGTCCGGCCTTTATTTTTTTGCAATAAAACCAACTGAAACTACAGTTCTATAATTATAGAACATACGCCATACTCTAAAACTTGTTAAAATATCCAGTATTTTCTAACTGTAAGTACACAACGATTTATATTTTTCGTTTTAAACCTAGCTAATCCAATTTTATTGCTCATAAGGTCAAACTGTGATTAACACGTTAGCATTGCCAAAGAGTGCTCTTGAAAATGTTAAATGGCACAAGCATTCCAAAATCAGTTTTTGAAGCTTGCATATTTTGTAACATTTGAATTTTTATATTTATGGGCCGGGATTGTAGTAATTTGTTTTAAAAGATATAAGACAAATTTAATATTTAAACGTTTAAATGTTCTTGCAAAATGATGCTTTTTGAACCGAATGTTTGGTCCAACATTTTTAAATAATCTCATGATAAAATCAAGATATAGTTACAAATTTTTACTTTGCTGAAAGAAATGCTGCCCAATTTTTATAAGAAAAACACTTATTTCATATCTTGATTTAAAAGTTTGTCTTTAAAACCGTCAATAATCTTAAATAAAAATAAATAAACAAATAAATCGTATAATATCATTAAACTTATAATTTAATTCCTTCTCAAGTGGTTCACACCCTTTTGACACTACACAGTAGATATGATTGGATTATGATTATTTTGCACGAAAACCGTAGTGTTGGTCTGTCGTCACATAATTGTTAATAACCTCTGTTTTTGTGTAATAATTTAACCCCTATGTGTTTATCTGGGTGGGTTTTATTATATCATTAAAATACCTTTCGTTGTTGAATATTTGTTATAGGTATATTAGAGATTTTTTGCGCTTTATCTCCCCCCTCCCGCGTTGCAAATGTACCAGCATATTATAGGATGCATTTAGTTTTTTTTAAATTGTGTTGATGCGATGTATAGAATATTCTTTTTTTCTGAAAATCAACCCTACAGCACTTCAGGTAGGTATTATTTCAATCTAACGCCTCGTGTAAAAGCCTAAATAAAGAGTTTACACTATAAAAGAATAAAAGCAATACGATTAAATAAAGAGTTTACACTATAAAAGAGTGGAGTGGAGTAATGGTGTTTTACGCCCAAGTCAAGAATCTTTCACTTATTTCGAGGCGGTCAGTTCTGGTGGAGGAAACTGGAGTGCCCGGAGAAAACCACCGACCTTCGGAAAGCGAACTGACAAACTTTCTCACACTAGAATCTGTCCCGAGTGGGACTCGAACCCTGGCGGTGAGAGGCACTGTGATCCGTAAGCGCGCGCTTTAGACCACCGAGGCCCCTTACACTATGAAAGAATAAAAGCAATACGATTATCAAAAAGTCTATGATATCCATCACATTGTTATTAGGTAAAACTGATAATTTATTCATTATCTAAATAGATGATAGTGTACAAACTACTAAAATGATAATGTTTCTTGTACAAAACACCCACAGTTTGACTATTTTCTCTGTACAAATGCAAAGCACCCTCACTAGACTAATTGTCTTCTTCACAGCATAAATAAAATATCAGCAACGCTTGGCACGTAAGTAAGCGGCTTCCGGCTTCGATTTGTTTCATAGAGTATATTACAGAGGTTTGATACTTTCTGCTTGCCAGATTAAACAACTGATATTACTTGTGGAACCCCTATTTGAAATAATCGTTCTATGAGGCAAGTTCGTTCCAGTCTTACTGTCAATTTAGAAAAACGTAAAGTTCAAATCTGTAATATGTAGTTATGCATGTTTTCTTTAATATGCCAGATTTCATAGTTTTTTACTTTGCTTTTGGGATTGTGATTTGAACATGGACCGGTATTTTGTGTTTGATGTACAACAATGTTGTAACAGACATTCAATAACGGGAAAAATCAAATCAGACTAAAGCTTTTAAACAATGTCTGTAAAGGTGTGAAGTAAAACACCATCAGTAAATATGTGCCGTAAAACACCATTAGCAAACAAACTTATCAACCTTGCATGCATACTTATAATGTTTTAATGTTGAAAATGGATTTTGTAAGCGCTGCATGTGCTTGTTATATCACTAATGTACAAGTATAAAATACTAATTGAGAATCTTTAACTATACATCAAAAGAATATAATTAGACAATAATTATTGAAAGTTGTTAACATGAAACAAAAGGCATGTCCTGAATGTGATTATAGTCTATTTTAATTTTTATTTTGTCTACATAGCATGACTCGACACAATACCAAAGATATCAATAACGGGGGACTAAATGTTTTATGAGCCTTATAACACAACTTGTTTGTAACCATTGCTTAATTTAACATTGATATCCTATCGGCAACATGTTAACAAGTATATATTTCTGCTCGGATATATATATATATAACGATGATATACTAAAATTGTACATGTATATCAATAGTGAGTTGTAAATATAGTGAAAATTGTCCGTCTAGTGTATGTTTTATGTAGGCGATTTTATTTAAATTTTTACTGCAAGTTGTTTTATCTGCAATTCTGCATTTGAAAACTAGTAAGTTACTGTTTTACTGCATAAAACTACTGGAAGATATGCATGCATTTATAATTTTTTTTATACCCGAGCTTTACAAAATATCCTGAATTTTCACCGTTTAAGAAGGTTTTAAGCATTATTTTTATGGTTTAACAATATAGTCGGCGTTGTATTTGTGAAAACAATAACCCGTGTGTGTGTGTGTGTGTATGTGTGTGTGTGTGTGTGTGTGTGAACGAATTCGTATATGATTAAGCATATATTTCTCTATAATAAAGCAGATGTATTTTTTAATTATATTTTGTTTGTTAAAATATACATCGAGTTGTTGTTTCACTGTTTGAAAAAAAAAAAGCATTTTACATTTTTTATATGTGTTTTGATGGACAATTAAGTGAAAATTCTGTCGGACACTTGACAAACATACTATTGCATGTTATCAAACGAAGTTAAGTAAGAGAGATGATGTCAGATGCTGAAAAAAAAACATTGTAAAACAAATTGCAAAAAACAACAGGACACAGCAATTAGGTCTCGGTGGGTTCACTAAATAAGAATACAAGAATCTGTAAAACAATTACTGATCAAATTTGTTACCACGGATCTTGACTCAAACATACAAAAAAACTGGACAGAAGAGTTTTTAATTTAACTCTTACTGAACTGTGTGTACTTTTAATAACATTATTTTTGACAACAAATTGGCCATTGAAGCCACGCCGAAGATACTATTTTTAACACAGGTCTAAATCTGCATTTTTAAGTTAAATCCCCGTATCTTATCGGGATGTATTTTATGAATTTTATGAATTGCTATATAAATCCTATTTGATACTTTTGTCTTACCCCCACAGAGTCTACGGGGCTACATATTACTTATCAAATATTACAACATTTGAATCAATATGCTTGTTTATGCTTTTTAAGGAGGTGTGTATCGAGTTGTTACCTTTGGTATAGGTTTTTCCGGATTATTTAAAAGTACCTATTCATATCAATTTTCTCGACACGTGGGCCCCAGTGAGATATTGAATTTTCTGCACCTTGATTGGTTAGCTAATCTCAAACATAATCCCGGAAGCTAGTAATTATTTCGCTATATAAAATTAATATTTTGAAAAGTATCTTTGTAGTGTGATAATAATTAAATTAAGATGAAACATGTAATTCAAACATACTTAATTATACTGGCGAATTCATTAAACAATAACAGTATATGGATCATCATGCATGGAACCAGAACATACATTAACATTCATACGGTATATAATTTCCAATAAATGAAAATCTGCAGTTTATGCTTTTAAGGAAAAAAAACCCCGAAAAAAAAACCCTTTTGAAGTCGGATGTTTTGCTGAAAGTTTAATGAATTCATTGATAATTTGCCAGGTTTCGGAACATTTAATTTTCTTTGCCTTTAATTTAAGTGTCTTGTTAACATCGCTTATTAGACAGATTATGTATGAGATTTCATAAATTATATATATATACATTAAGTGTAAATATATGTATTAGTTGCCGATTTCTTTTAAATTAAAGTATTGTGCAGTTTGAAACATTTAGGAAAAACAACAATTTTTCTCATTGATACATACATCAAACTGCAATGTGACGGAACGAATTACAAAGTGACAGAATCGTGAGTGAACTATTCTGTCGCATATGCATGTAAGTCTGTGCATTATAGGAGGATAATTTCAATTATATCATGACTACTAAAACTATACTCAATCGTTTTCTCTAGCCCTTTTTCTAGAAATAACAAGAAATAATCTGCTATTTTCACTTTTTATTTGCTTTTTAAAATTTTTATTCTCTACTTAAGTATCAAGAACGGGTCCCAGTTTCACAATCATTCACTCAGTTGAGTGTACACTCAACTCAAATTAGGGAATATTTCAATGTCAATTTTTAAGACATTACACAGTCAAAATTGAATATATAATGTTATATCTAAATTGTTTAGTGTAGTTTTGTTGATCAAAACAAAATATTGTTTCAAAAAACTTAAAATTTTAAAAATATTGATGAGCAAAAAATGGCAATATTTGAGTTGAGTGTACACTCAGTTGAGTGAATGATTGTGAAACTGGGGCCCGGCACGGTAGACAGGGAATTTCCGTGTTTAAATATACACTAAATGTAATAATATTTTACTGAACGAAAAATAAGAAACCATATAATGACTCATGGTGACCTCAAAACAAAATCACTCACATAATAATAAAATAGCGTTGACGTTATCGGGGCTAAATAAAGACGGTTAAAAATTGTGCATATTTGTTTGATTTATAACAGAAATTTAATATTCAAATCATATTTTTACAATTATCTCAATGTATTGCTTGTTCCTGCATATTTAACGCTTTTGTGTACGTTGAACTGCTGCAAGCAGTGCTTACAATAACGTGTGTATATATCGAACTGGTTAGTCAGTGTCTGTCTCACTATGTTGAGATACGATATGTCACAAAAGTAAAGCAACATTACGATTTTTTACTTTAGTATATATTCAAAATAAATCATTTTTAGAATTTCACAGTCATGGGTATATGATGTCAAAATATTCAACAGTTAAAAAGTTTCCAAATTAAAATGACTTTGAATTCTGTGCCATGCTCGTCCTTTACTACGCAGTCATGCCCAAAGCTGCGCAAAGTTCCAACATATCTAAGACGATCTAGTTCTTGCTGGAAGCTGTGTGTTAATCTGGGTGTATAATAACATCGCGTATTTCCAACCAACAAAATGTGAATTGGTCACCTGATCCCCTGAAGACTAATGGAATTTTGTTCTATCAATTAGAGGGTGGGGCATACGTATTATCCGGAGTATAATCGTATTAATCGGTATGCGGTATTTAAATTTAGTACGATTAATTCCTAACCAATACTAGCAATTTTCACCACATCCACCATTTTAGATAATGCATCTGTTTGTCCCAAGCTTTTTTTTTTTTTTTTTTTTTTTTTTTTTGGACTCTTAAGGATTATTTTGCGCTAAAGCCAATTGTTAACGTGAATGAACAATACAGTCACACCAGAAGGTTTAGTGCCACATCATAAACACTGGTAATATCTTGATTGGCCTAAATCTTTGTCAAAATCATGAAAAAAAAATCTAATAAAAAAGTTTCCATTATATTTAATTTATTAAAGACCGTTTGTTCCAAATATATCAAAAATCTCATTTAAAAGCGTACAGATAAATAGAATCTGCTTTCGAGCTATCGAGAAGAGCATATTTTTACTTTCTGTACGAACCTTATTATGCTTTATGATACATTTAAATCATAAGTTGCAACCTTTCAGTAAATGTTTTTTGTTGACTCTTTAACTTGCTCATTAAAGTTACTAGCTGAAATAAAACATTTTATTGACTAGTGGTCATTATCACAGGTATTTTTTCCATGACCATCAGTTAATTTTTTAAAACTATTTTTGCATGTTGCATTATGTCTCTGTCTCGCAATGACAAGAATACGGAAATCAAAATTGATTTTGAAACACATACTTTAAAAAGAAATTGATTTTCTTTGTTTCGAATATTTTATTACACAAAGCTCCTGTGGTGACAGAAAAACTTGTGTTGCCAAATTTTGGGGGGGAATTTCAAGAGTACCATTGATTGACAAATCATTACTTGGTGCCGATCCCAAAATATACTGCTTTTAATCAATCTATCCTTTTTTTGTAAGTGAGAACATATTTGTATACAAATATGACAAGAGAAATGCAAAAACTTACATATTTATTGAATAATAAGCAAACAGTAAAAAAGAAACAACATTATTAATATAAGGAGAAATGCTAAAAGATTTTATTTTAATTCTATTTTGAATGTTTCTAATTTTTGAACATTTCTAATTTTAAACACCTGTAATAAATATTTGACCTAATTGCATAATTGTTTTTCATTTTTGACAGAAATCAGCTGGATTAGTCTCAAGGTAGAAAGTTTTTGCCAATAATAAGGTTTTAAATGGAAATGTTCCGTCACTACGAGATATTCAATGAATACAGAATGAATTTCATATTTAACCCTTTATCATTATCCTATCAAACCAAATTACATGAACTGAATTAAAAATTAAACCAATAAAAACTCGTATTTTTATAAGATGGCGTAATTTTCTTTTATATCTCTTTAGAAACAACGTGAGAGAATTTTTTGTGTTTGGTGGAAACGCATGACTTCGCCGATGCCTGTTTTGAATGTTTCATGAGCTTTTCTGTTTGCATAAAATCAAAGAATAAAAATTCTTTACATAGTTTTTTGACAGTATTTAAATATCTATAAAACACATATATTTTTTGGCGAATTAATCAATAATTCAGATGAATTTATTATATTTGTTCATTGGTAGGTTTTTTAAAAATAGAAAATCATTTCAGAATATATGGCTACTTAATTCAACAAACGGCAACATGACTATTTATGTCACATTAACTATGATATATGATATCTATATAGTGTTTTTTTCTAATGATTATAGGAATTCGAACTATGAGATGATAAAAGCTTTGATGGTTCATTTTCTATTCAATTTATAGAAAAAATATATAATATTAGCCCTGTGTGGGTGGTATTTATTATAAATCAATGTATAATTATATCAATAATAACCATTTATGACACCTTCACATGGGACAAAACTTACATAGAAACATCTGACTGTCTTTGGTCTGGGATAATGCCTGACTACTTGACTTTCATCATATAAACATCACAGGTATTGTATCAGGCATAACGTGATAATTGCCCTCTCATTTGGTCTAGAACTAAAGCGTTTGATGACAGTATCGCCTACTCACGCCATATCTCGTGTTAATAGAACATATTAATATGTTACCAAACACTCGACTTGAATTAAAAATTATCAAATCTTATCCTTGTAATAAGTTTTATGAGAGCTTTATAATGTTATTGTGTCTAAAACTATAAAATCATATAACATATTTTATCTATGGTCTTACCTAACCGAATAGATTGACCTTAGTTGTTTTAGATTGCTTCTTGTATAAGTTAAAATCTTATATATCAAATCCAAGTAAATGCTTTTTTGGGCTTCATTTGTATACCACACCTTATTGTGAAGTATTTAATTTTTATTTTTTAATTGTATTGATTTGTATATTATTATTTATTCCATTTTCATTTTGGCTTACTTTGATTTTTTTTTCACATATTTTGAATCGCTGAATCATTTGGTATGATAGGGAATAACTATTACTAAAGACAGAAACAATTACAAAAAGAAATCGGTCTTAGAATTTTCTGTTACAAATTTGCGGCAAAGATTAGACTTGACTATTTAAAAGCAAACATTTACGGCCAAGAGAATGCAGGACTATTTGATGGTCAAAAATTTGCGACCATTGGAAGACATGACCATTTAATGACCAAACATTTAGGGCCAAGATTAGACAGGACTGTTTGATGGCAAAGCTTTACGGCCAAGAGAAGACGGGACTATTTGATGGCCAAACATTTACAGCTAAGACAGACGAGACTATTTGAAATGTGTGTGTGTGTGTGTGTGTGTGTGTGTGTGTGTGTGTGTGTTAAAAAAATTAAAAAATTGTAGATTTAAAAAACTCACCTTTTTTACTTATTTAATGATATTTAGTAGATAATTTGTTTTTATTAAAAACAAAGATCGTTTTTATTGTTTTAACTGTTTTAAGCTATAAGAATTTTGTTTCAGGGCATTGCATATTTTTACAAAATATATTGCAATTGGATTGGATACTTCCAATTTCTTAAGTAAACTGATTTTTTTTTTCATTCCTCAAGCATCGTAAAGTAATATTGTATTGATTAAATTTGCAACTGAATTTTTTTTAAAGAGTTATACTAACATCTCTGATAATTTTTTTCAATAAATAAAGTCAAATATTGATATTTTGTTCAAAATAAATTAGATAAAATCAAATTAAAATCAAATTAAAATAAAATTAAATTAAATTAAATTAAAATAAAATGATAAAATAAATAAATAAAATAAAATAAATAAAATAAAATAAAATAAAATAAAATAAAATAAAATAAAATAAATAAATCATGTTTTAATAATTTTTTTTCCAAATCCGAAAAATGTCATAGGTTTCAGCCGACGTTCGTTACGTTGACAATTGGGGTGGATTTTTTAAATATTCTTTTTTAAAACAGTTTGTAGTCATTAGAAGCAAGAGGCTAAAAACATGACAACAAAACATATACATTTCTAATTAAGAGAAAGGTAAAACGACATGTTATATATATTAACCTTTGTGTGAGTCTGGTCAATTGACTACACTTGTACTTATTGTTACATCGGGTCACGTTTTATACGGTATATATGCCAATTTAATTTTATAATACTAATATTTAAAATTAAATCAATTTGACGTTTTTCTACAAAAATAATTCTAGGCCCTAAATAACCGTTGTTTATTGTTAGAGTACAACATTGTTGATGCAGGAATAATAAAATATTTAAACTAAACATCAAAATATTTATTCGTTAAAACTTTATTTGGTACATTAATTGGTCAATACAAATATTTTCTATAAATAGCAAATCGCTTGCACTTATAAGTTATTTGATAAAACTTTGGTACAGAAATTACTTCATAGTTATTCCATTAGTGCTTGTTTAATGTTTAATTCATTTTAAACAATTTTCGGCTACCAATTACTGTTAAATAAATTTAGGTAAAACTACATCCTCCCCCTTTTAATTATTTTTCCGGAAATGAACATTTTTCAATCAGATGACGTCAGCCTCTTTCTCCGTTTTCTATTGTTTGACTCGAAGACAGAATTAGACCTTACATATACATAGTAATACGACGATTATACCTTATTCATTTTGATAAATTGAACTTAAATGCCATTAACATCTATTAATATAACATAGAGGTTTTTATTTGATTTTCATTTATGCACATAGTTGAGTGAAAAAGCAAAAGGCGGTCATTAAGTTATACAAATAAGTGAATCTTTTTGTTGAATAAGGGCGTGTAGTTACTAATTGTGATATGCTGTAACAGGTTGTTTTATTTGTTAGTAAAGTCAAAAAACTGTTTTTTGTATATTTCCTTTTAAGTTGGCGTGAATGTACACAAAGTCAAACTGTACTTATTCATCGATATTCAGAAATGATTGATTTTTTATTCATATATTTAAGTAAAGGAGGTGCCTCTTTAAATTTAATTCAACAAAAGAATTATATAATTATAAAAGCCATAAATTTTTCCAAATATTCCAGAAATTAAAATATTGTAACACTCATATCAAATTCCTGTACAATTTATCATGATTTAGTGATTTAACGTACTTTATAACCATGTAAGACATTCATAATTGTTAAATTAATTACAATAGTTCAACAAAAAATTACATGTTTTTTTTTTAATTTATTAAACTTACATATATTACCTTTCCCCTGTTATATATTGGAAATGATGAGAAACTTTCAAATCTGCCAAAAGAAAATATAATGAAAATTATTCAAAAATGCACTTGGTGCTGCAATTGGTTGATTAAAATCTAATTTTAACAATACGGGTTTTGTATTTAAAAAGGCAGTGGTGTTGTTATAAAATTATTATTAATGTTGTTAACACGAGCATCAAGCATCTGCAGAAGGTAAGGTTATCTAAATTGTTTATATCAAGCTATGATATCATGTGTTGAAAAATTACGAATCCAACCATTGTATATCATTAAGCGGTTAGCGTATACGCTAAACGCTTAACAGGCATATAACCAAAAGCGGAGGCTACGGCAAAGCGCTTAATACGAAGCAAAATATCGTGTCCTTTTCGACTTTTGACATTTCCAAGCTGTTGCTTTTGGGCGGTTCTCTTTCAAGCTAGGCCTTCATTTTTGTTAGTAGTTCTTCGTCTTGTTTACAATCAGATTTTTTTATAATATATGGCGACAAAATTTGTTTTTCTTGTCCTGTTTTCTTTGCCAATTTCATGTAAAAGGTTCAAACTGTTTTATTTCAAGTCACAATTAATAAATAATTTCTTTCTGAGGTAAACTTAAACTTATTTTAAGGATTCAATTTTATAGCTTCCTCCCTTATTTGACTAAAATTCTATTGTGGTTGAAAACAAAATTAACGAAGAATCTTCGTGACGGATGTAGCTAGCTAGACAGGAGGTGCTTACCCTTCCAGAGCACCCGGCTTCACTTCCTTGATGGAAGTTCACGTGTATTACAAAGTTGCCAGATTTCAAATTTTTTTACTTTGTTTTTGGGATTGTGATTTGAACAGGGACTTTTATGCTTGTGTTTTATTAGTATGTTTTTTTAAAAAGATATAACGTTTACCGCCACAAAAAGGAGAGAAAAGAAAAAAAGAAAAAGGGGGAAAAAGAATAAAACAACAACAGTTTTATTAACGCAAATCTTATTTAAAAATACAATAGATCTGAAGCAGGACAAATTTACAATATTCACTGAAGACACACCCAATAGTTACCGGACAGATACCAGACATTACATTACAAAAAACAAAAACGCGTTACCTAGACAATCAACCATAAGCTGAAATAAAATTAGACTAAGAAGAATATAGAGAAAATTGTGATTAGTCACAGAGTAAATGAAGCTGGTACCAATCATGTGTATTATTCCTTAATAAGCAAACAATATAACACCAATAGTAAACTATTGTCTGATGTATTAATTAAAGGACTGAAATGACAAATACTGAAACTTGATGTAACCTCAGTTATCTAAATATAGAAAATTACACGACGACGGTATTAAAACGCCGGATGCTTTTATTTGCATCAGTCGTTGTCTTTTTAAAGATTCAACCAGCCTTCCTGTCTACCACCCCCGCTTTTAATCAATTGTCAACTTACTTCCACTCATTAATTCAAAGTATATAAAGCAATTACTGATTTTTCTTGTATTATATATATATATAAGGTATTAAGTTGGATATAACGTTTATTGTTACTTAATGTAAGGGACAATATTGAGGTACAAGGACTGGTATCTAACCTGCTTTAATGTAAGTATTTATTTAATGCCTTCAATCTATGATATTTCCATTATAGCCTTATGTATATATGTATATATTTTTCTTTTATCTTTTCTGTCTTTCTTTTATTTTTTTTTAAATTTCATTTATTTTTATTTTTCTTTTTTTCCCCTTTTTTTCAACATTTTACTGCTTATAAAAGAAGTTTGGTCTATGATATTATTTTTTTATGAAATATTAGCTTTTCGAAATAAAGATCTTTTTAAAGTTTTTTTTTATTCTTTCAAAACATTTTTTTCTTCTCAAAAAGTTGAGGGCGTTGACAAAAAATTTAATATACTCACTGGATGTTCACTTTATAAATTTATATTCAAGACAGATAGAGAACGTCTTAAGTATCTTATGTTATTTATGGTTAATTGATAGAAAGACAGGTGTAGAAAAAGGTATACATATATCTATACAGACCTTATAAAAGTTACTATCAAATACCACCTTAAATAATTCAATTGCAACGGTGTTAAGGGTCAAGATTTTTATCTCAATTACGGACGGTCTGCTTTTTGAAATATTTAAAACATTTATTGATTTTAACTTGAAGCTAAATTTATTTAAATCGTGTTGTGTTACATAAAATATGTAGAGGTTATAGCTTATCGCATGAGTGTTTGTATTAACGCAATCGCATCATGCATATAATGTGTCTATAATTTCTCGTACGCCAGAAAAACAAACATTTTACGAGAGAGTGATAAAATTTAAAATGCATACTATGTATTTTTAAACAGAAACAAACAACTTTAACATTGTGGATTTAATGTTTAAGCTTGTCATCAAAGAAATGACATCATTTTTAAAATTCTTTAAATATTCCTCGTTTTCTTTAAGTTGACTTTTGGCTGAAAGCTCTATCAATAATTTCAGAGAAGTTAAACGATTTTTAACTGCAAAATATACATAACAAGAAGTGGGTCAATATTTATTTTAGAGATTTATAAATCAATTTGTCAAAAAACAAAAATGCACATAAATCGTTCGAGTGATATTAACAAAAGTTAAAAATATCGTGATTTCAAGGCTTACACTGCACGTGTTAAGAGGAAATAGAAGATAGTGTCTTGTACATAAATAATACTCTATATATATAGCTAATGATAGTCTGTCAAACCACCTAGAAACTGCACAACCTATATAGTGAAAAAATGTGTGAAATAACCAAAAAATCCGAGTCTAATGATGTCGCATTTCATTTCGTAAGTTCCGTTTTTTTATTTCGATTTTATTTTGTATACATAAATGGATGCTATCCTATAATTACAAGATTTTACGCAACACGAATAATTTGTAGTTGTTATGTAATTTTGGTAATTGCCAATCTTATGAATTTGAATATTTTTGTCATTTTGTAACTGTGGTCAGTTTCAATTTAGTTTTTACCATATTGTTATTTTTTTAAAATGATGGCAGTGCTAGTCTAATAAGCTGTACCATTTTTTAAGTCAGTGGTAGTCTTATCAGTCTGAACAATTTTGTTACATTGTCACGTATGGTCAGTATGTCAAATCATGATTTATTATTATTATTATTATTATTATTATTATTATTATTATTATTATTATTTATTTATTTATTTATTTATTTATTATTTTATTTATTTATTTATATATGTATTTATTTATTTAATTTTTTTATTATTTTATTTATTTAATTTTTTATTTATTTATTTTATTATTTTTAATTTTATTTATTTATTTATTCATTTTATTTTCATTTATTTTTTTTTATTTTATTTTATTTTATTATTATTATTATTATTTTTTTTTTTTTTTTGAAATTGCAAACAGTGCAGTCATTCGTAATTGATCATGGGTCATAGTTATTTAGTGAATATGGCCATTACCACTTTAATTCGGTCACGGATTCTTATATTCAATAATCTCAAATATTTATCCAAATTTTATTTTGTTTTTGTTTATTTATTGGCAATAACGTATTATAAGCAAACCAAAATAATTGTAATTGTCATTTCTATATTTTCAAGATTCGTATCGCATTTTATGTTTAAAAATGTTTTTAATAGGTCATGTTTTGTTTTTAAGTTGAACAAAGTCGAGTTGATAAAAATATAACATATGGTATTGTCAAATTATGACAAGAATGGTATCTTATAGAGTTGTCCTCTCATGGTATATTAACGGGGGTTTCTTATGGTGGTTCAATCATGGAACATTGGCAAAATTGAATCATAGGGTCCGTTCAAAGTTTGACATAATGGTATATTCTGGTGTGGTTCAGTCATTGCATATTTAGAATAAGATGTTATGATGTGGTCAAATCATGGCGAATTGACAAAACTGTGTTCTATGGTTTGGTCAAACTATGACAAAACAATAGCTAATGGTGTGATCCTATCACGGTATATAGACAGATTGGTATTTTATGGTCTAGTTGTATCATGGCATATTGACAAAAATGTATCTTATGGTCTTGTTGTATCATGGCATATCGACAAAAATGTATCTTTTAGTCTAGTTGTATCATGGCATATTGACAAAAATTATCTTATGGTCTTGTTGTATCATGGCTTATCGAAAATGTATCTCATACTTTGGTCAAATCAAGGCGTATTGACAAAATGGTATCTAATGATGTGGTCCAACCATGGCATATTGAAAAAATGTTTTGTTTTTTTTTTTATGATGGGTTTTAATCATGGCGTATTGACAAAATTATATTTAAAGGTGTTGTCCAATCAAGGCGTGTTGACAAAGTGATATTTTATGATGTGGTCAAAAATGGCATATTGACAAAATTATCTCTTTTAGCGCGGTCCTGTCTTGGCATATTAACAAAAATGTTTTTATGATGTTTCAATCATGGCGTATTGAGAAAATGGTATCTTATGATGTGATTCAACGATGACATATTGACAACGTTATCTCTTATAGTGCGGTATAGTCTTGGCATATTAACACAAATGTTTACTTATGACGTGGCCATATCATGGCGTATTAACAAAATTTTATCTATGAGTGCTTCAATCATGGCGTATCGACAAAATGGTATCTTGTGACGTGATCCAATTAATAGCATATTGACAAAATAGCATATTGGCAAAATCACATCTTAAAGCGGTCTAGTCTTTGCATATAAACAAAATGTTTTCTGATGATATGGTCAAATCGTTGCATATTGGAAAAATTATATCAGATGGTGCGGTGGTGTGTTCAATGTCTAACTTGGGATTTGTTTCATAAGAGTAATTTATTACATATGTTAAAACTATTAAAAAGTTTAATGAAATAGAATTTTGTAAATTTGATCAATTTGAGAAATTCTGATTGCAGAATAAGATAAAATACGTGCTAGCAATACAAACTATTGAATTGTTGTTTTATGATAATATGAAATCGATGAACGCGACAGTATAGATGTTTTTATACGTGTCTATTCAGTTATATTGGTTTAGCGCACCATTATCATTTTTGTTTTGTCCACCGCCAACCAATTCGTTTTTGTTGTGATGTGTTTTTTATTGACCTCGGTGTAACCAAGTAGACGATTTCGAAAAAAATTAACAACTTCAGTGCTTGTTTATTAAAAAACTGTATAGATTTATTTTTCATAATTTTAAAAGCTTTTCTAATTTTGACGCGTTTAACTAGCTGTCGTTTCAATTTTATTACATATCTAATTATTATGAGGTTTTAACAAGTCTTTTATTTATAACTTTCATATTTGAAATCAGGACACGAGGTCATTAGTAGCACTTCTTTGCTGACTTTGGGAAATTGGTTATAAAAAGCATTTAAACTGTTAGGAGATAGAGATTAAAAGCTTGCGGTCAATTAGTTTTAAAGTAACGAGAGGCGTGCCTGGTTAGCATCGATCTGTCCGACAGAGATCTTTAACGTCTGACTGCAATGGACCACAGACTTTATTAACATGAAGTGTTCTTAAGATAGCCACTTTGCCATATGGCAACTTTTTGTTATACAATAAATCACTCGAAATCTAACTCGCTTCTCTAAATTAATGATTTCTGGTTGAAATATTGAAAACTAATATAAACAGTTTTATCTCTACACCATTAACAATTCTATCATACAATTTGTAGAATATTTTCTATAGTATTGATAGAAAAAGTAATTATTAAAAAAGTTCGTTATAAATTGTTAAGAGGAATTTATTTTCGCCGTCCGTCGTCTTTAGATAAATTTTCTATACATGTAATACCAGAATCGTTTTATTGAGTTGAACTTTTTACAGTTTTTGATAAATAACTTGACCCGTTAGAATTAGTTAGCTTAATATAAAAATACTAGGCCAAAGTCGTATCCATAGTTCTGATTGCAACATCCGATATGAAAAAGTTTAGAAAATGGATTAATTCCGTGACGTGTGTTATATTTGTTCATTATTTTTCTACCATTAATTAACTTGAATCAGAATTAATTAATATAGTGTGGGATCTTGGAGGCCTCATTAATCAAACACTTCACCAAGATTCGGTGTTACGTGTAGACATATTCCCAATAGATACACTGTTTTCAGACATATTTTGATACTAATCTAAATCAACACACTTCACTCAATTCTTATAAAGTAGATAAAAGAAAATTAAAGAATAATCACGTGGTTTTTCTGTCCTCATGTGTACGCCTGCGCGTACACAAACAGTGATCTTCCTCTGCCCTCGTGCAGTCACAGCAACATTGGATTTACCTCCTATACTGATGTATTGTTTCATGTTTTCAGTAAAGGATTTTTTAAATGTTTCTTATACAATGAGTGCAGGATAGAGACTTAAAGGTGAGATAATTTCTTTACTTGAAATTTAAAGAATATTTTTAAAAAACAAATATTGACAAAATTTTATCTTTCTGCACACTTACCTGTGTGTATGTATGATGAATAAATAATGACCAATGATTAATAATCAAACTATATAAATTAGATAATTAATAACTTGTCATCTGAATATTTATATAATAAAAACTAAATCGCATTTCATTTATTTTTTAAAAGATATTTAACCTAACTGCGAATGTAACTATTCTATTATATTATAAGAGAAGTAAAAATAATATTAGAGCGTGCGTCAAATTATTGTACTGGATATTACCTTTTTAAATACAATACATTATACATCGTATCTGGGATGTAAATAGTAAGTTAGGTTCGGTATAATATTTCAGGGTTGGTTCGGGATCAACTACTTGCCGGGTCTTTTCTGGATTAGGATTAAGAATCGAGAAGTGTATAGGGATTTGTATAAGATGTAAAGTGTTACCATAGTTGTGTAGATAATCGTGTATTGAGTATACTTACTTTGGTTAAATACATGTTTTGTGAGGTATTCTCAGCGTGATTTCAGATAGAAGCCCTGATATAACGCTAACCTGAACAAATGTTGTCTGCCAAACTCATTTTCTCTTCGCATGATATGTAAACTTGTTCACCGACTTGCAAGGAATTGTTGTGCTTGGATCCTAAATCCTTTAACAGAATTAACAGGCAATAATACTTTGGTTAATATATAAAGATTCTCGTCTAAATAACCAGTATATTCTTGTTTTGTCGAGTATGTGATCCTCTAATACTTTACATTATATGAAAAAAAAACTTTTTAATTTCTCCGTAAATAAAAAAAAAACCAACCACTTATCTTGTACAGATTCATTGAAATTTACTAGTTGAACAAAATATGAAAGTTATCGAAGTGGCGCGGTTCGGTAGAACTAGTACTTGACTTGAAGTTTTTTTTAAAAAAAAAAAAAAAAAAAAAAAAAAAAAAAACAAAACAAACATTTTCCCTGAATTTAAAAAAAAATATAATTTTTTGAAAAAATAGTCAAAAAATAAATTGGAAAATAACCCTAATCTATTACATAACTACCTAGTAACATATGATTATTAATACGTTATTGATACATGTAGTTTAAAATTGGCATTTGATACTCCTGTGGTCGACATCGAATGTACTTTTTACAACTTTTTGTGTCTTTTTCATGCATTAGTACCAGATTCAAAATATGATAATTTTACAGAATTTTTATTTTAAATCCCAGATGATTACGATGACGATGGTGACGATGACAATGATGATTTTTGAAGTATAATTGTCGAAATATTTATATAAAGTCCGGATTGCTGTTTAGTCCTGTCTGTATTTTTTCCATCTCTCTTCTGATACAATATCATCATCGATGGTGTTCTTACTAACGCTGTAAGACTACCTATGATTTGTATACATGATCAGGTCATTACCTTTGATTATAACGGCTAACAGACTACTGTTGTTATTACTGATGTTCATCAAGGTATCGATGAGATTCGCACAGCGTGCCTGCCAAATGTACCGATGACCTGATAATTAGGGTTTACTTGTAATACTGACCACCAAAGTAAGACAGATAGTGACCATTGTATCGCCGTTAGGTCCAAGCATTTATCAGGGCTATGTCGGTTTATCTTATAACTCCGTAAATGTGGAATAAGATAGAGAAAAAAGATATCTAACGCATCCATTAATAATTTTGACGTCTCCGACTGTTCTTCTACAGATAGCGACAGGAAACTAGTCGGCATTGTGACGTTAACCATTAAACCATTTTAACACAAAGATTATGAATGGGAGTCATTAAGGTCGGGGATGTCTCTAATTATAATTTGGTATAGTAATTACGTCATTAAAAACAATAGAATAATTAACGCAAATTAAAAGGATAATTCGATTTAAATAATTTTTAAATTAAATAAATATTTCCGAAGGATAGAATAATTGTGTTTTATGCCTTAATCCGATTCTTTTCCCTCTATCGATATGGATAGTTTTGAGGCGGTAAAAAAACAAAATGTTCGGGGAAAGGGTAAAACAACCTACGTTTTGGAAGCAAACGTACCGGCTTTCTTGCAAAAGGTTCTGTTCGAACCTAGACAGTTAAATTGCATTCTGCTTGCCGGCGCTGTAGACCACTCGAGTACTGTTTTTCATTTAAGATACGCATATCATTATCAAAATAAACATCAAAATTCCTCAAACGGATACCATCTCTATTTAAATCAGACGCTGTAAACATTGATCTAATGTTACAAACGAAACAATTAAATTTGAAAAAAAGCATAATTATTTATATTTTTTCTGTTATGAAGAAAAACGTGTCCGCTTATGTTTGATGAACCAAACCGGGTGTTTAGATGTTACTACCAAATTTCCAATGCACATTCAAAAAGCTGGAAGCACATTGCCTTTCAAAACACACAATTCGTTGTTTTTGTTAATTGTTAAATGACAAAGCAAATATATCAACTTGTAATTTCAATTCTGAAGCGACTTTTGTCATCTGTTAGTTTCATATACAAACGTCTTAGAAACGGACGGTTTCTACACATGAAACTCATATGTTTTAACATTAAGATCTTTCAAAAGATATTTTATTGTTGGCAAACATTTTCAAAATCACTGCCAAAGTTTATATTTATGTAATTCATTGGTTTTATTATATAGTTTTAAAACGAAAAATATTGCTTTATAATACTATAACATTTTATTAAGGAGGTTTTCTATTCAATACTAAATTTACTTCGTGTCGGAAGAATTTTTTTTTGGTCAATCTAGTTAACCCATAAAAGAATATATAATCCGGATAAAAAAGATATACTTGGTGTGTGTGTGTGTGTGTGTGTGTGTGTGTGTGTGTGTGTGTGTTAAAAACTTCTTTCTTTTTTGAAGTATTCTGGTATAAAAGTTGATTAAAAGGTTCAGACTGCATCGCATAAAGTTAAACGATAAGTTAACTATCTTTGGTATTATTGATGGCGGTGATCTTATCGGTCACTATGCACAAACCACCTAATGTTTAGTTATTTTTTTCTATATTTCGATTAAATAATTTCAATCATTCCATTAAGTTTTTTAATTTAAAATGCCACAGATTGATGCAAAATAAATTATCAACACTTTTTTTTATTTTGTACAGTGTTTTGTCTGGATGAAAACAATTTTCGTTTTGACATTTTGTCAGTATTTGTTTTTAATTTTTAAATATCATTTATTTATTTATTTATTTATTTATTTATTTATTTATTTATTTATTATTTTCTCTGGTTTAAGTTTTACTTTACTCAACTAATGCTCGACTAGTATGGTAAACTCGTTTGTGGTCACTATTACAAATGTTATGGATTAGAAAAAGATACCATATAGCTCATACAACCATTCCTGCTTGTTAAACAAATAATAAACCGATATTCAATATACTTTAAATGAGGAAATTTTGTTTTGTTTTATAGCAACTTTATTGTTTAAAACCATTCGTGTTTAGTACTTTTTTTTATTTCAAGACGAATGAAAACATTCGGTGATTTTTAGCCTTGACTTGTTAAGTAAAAATAAAACAGAAATAACAGTTAAATTTTGCTGTGCCATATGTGCACATTTCTGAAATTCATTCCTCATCAGTGACGCCTAAGAGCAAAAAGTTTGATAGATAAGAAATATAAGCCAAACAGTTGAAAATTAATGAATCTAAAGTTCCAAAACCCAAATCCAGCTCAGGGATGCTTTGCACGAGGGAAGGTACAAACCTTAGTTTTAAATAAATTTCAAAATTTAAGACGGCTGAAAATTTTGCTGAATGGTACATTTTCTGACAGTACAAAGTACTGCCTACTGAGTTATGGATACCCTCGGGGAGTTTTACTCCACCAGCAGCGGTACCCGCTCAGGGGTTGTAAATATATAACAAAAATACCAGTTAAATTTTGCTGTGCCATATGTGCTATTTGTTTGTCATATGCAACACTTTGTTTCTAGGCTCTGCAAGATGCATATGTTTCTTATCCCGACTTATTTTATTTAAAAAAACACACCTTTTAGTTTTGCTTTTTTAATTTTTTTTATTTGCTTCGTAGTTGAAAAGTTTAATATTCTGCTTGATTTTTGTACGTGAGCTTTGAAGTAAGATCAGTGAGGATATTTATCAGTTTATTGTAACTAAAAAAGTTATTCTAATTCATCAAGTTCAAACAAAAGCTGTTAATGTAATTTTGAGATTTAGTAAAGTGTCTTGCAGCAGCCTACATTGCGCTTTTATTTTATAAAAGAAATTATAAATTGCAATAATTTTATCAATGATCGACATTTAAAGACACCACATTTTAAAGCATGCTTTTAGTTTACCAATAATGGACGTTTAGAGGCGCCGTATTTTGTAGCGCGCTATAATTTTACGTAAACTCGACTGTTTTAAAGACACTTTTATTAAAGCGCGTTATCATTTTACCTATAATTAACAATCAGTTGCCGATGTACCGAAACACTATGTATTGAAGTACGCAATTATTTTAGCACTAAACGGCAATCAGAGACACCACATTTATAAGGCACTTTTATTTTACTAATGACCGATGTTCACAACCAACATGAACTGGAACACGCTATTAATTTACCTCACAACGAAAACCTGAGGAGCGCGTTTTCAGTTACCAATGGATGATGTTCAGAAACACCACACTACCAATGACCGATGTTCAAAAAAGCATTCATTGAACACGCCAATCGGCAATGAGAGTGAGTAAATAAATGAGTGCGTTAATTTTTAAAGTTGCATCAGTGTTATTGCAGCTGACAAGGCACTTGAATTTACATTTAGAGCATTTTAACTCATTTCTGCTTTTGACACTATCAAATTGAAGTTGTGTTCTCGATTTTTTTAAGATTTGATAAGTTTTAATATTTTGACAATGCCACATTAATATGTAACAAATAGTATCTTCAGCACTATACGAATACGATTGATCGGTATAATTGTGTCGTCAATGTAAACTAATGTGCTGTTTTCAAAACATTGTTTCATTTTCGAATCTCACACAGTGTAGTTCAATAAATTATATCTATTATGTGGACGAGCTTACTTGTGCATTAGTTATACAGTGCTAAGAGTTGAAAAACACATTTTTATATGTAGATTGACAGCTAGGAATATTTAGAGATAAAACTTCAAACTTATAAATATTTCTAAAAGTTTTTGTGCTAGGATGAAGAGGAATGCCCCGAGTTCTTAACACAAATCTGGTACAAATATGAAAAGAAATATGCCAGTTATAATAACTTGTGTTAACTATCGTAGGTGTACCATGTTTGTACTATGATCATTTTATAATTTTTCACAAAAATTTATTTCCGATATTAAAAGATTAAAGTCTGTCTAAGTAATGCCTGGTAAGATAGCCTTAGTGTCTCTCAGTCTATCTGTACACATGCCATATTCGTATCTAATAAATGACAAACGAAACATCATTATCTGAATATTGATTAAAGATGAAATTAATTTAGAAATATCAAAGGAGGTAAAAATTCCATATTTATTTGTTGAGACGCAAACATACACTTCTTATCGGCATCATTCTTTATTTATATGTACAAAGGATTATCAAACTTCAGCGGATTAATATGATGGCATTTATCTTCGATTATTTTAACTAGTATTATATCAATTGAAAGATTAGATGTTTTCGACAAAATTATGAAACAAAGAAAAGTGAGATGAGACGGGACAGTATATGGTCATAACAATAGAACTATGTTTAAGAAGAGCAAACTGACTGATACAAAATAACAAAGATATTGCTAAAGAAAACTATCAAAGAAAAAAATGAAACCCATAAAAATGATCAATTGTCATGATTCTGTCATATTATAATTTTTTTTTTAAATTTTTGAATGAAATATTCAAAATTTTTAATATAACAATTCATTTTTAAAATTTTGAATACATTGTTATAGCGAAGTATCAAGGTTCCCTGAACGTTATAAAATGTACCTACGAAAACGTTGTATCTGTTCCATCAAAAGTCAGTGTCATATATAAGTTACCTTTTATTATTATTATTATTATTATTATTATTATTATTATTATCGTTTCAACTCTTTTATTTTACGATGTTTCTCGCCTACCGCGTTACATACATTTAATTGCGATGACATCTCGTTTATTATTGTTATAATTCTTATATTAAATCTTCTGAATTTTTTTAAACTTAACGTCAGTTATGTTAAACTTTATTAGTTTAGATATAGTTTTTATGAGGAAGCGCTGAAATACGTATGAACGATTGTCAAAAAAGTAAATTTACAGCCAGAAACCCACAATGTAGCCAAAAGTTTATGCGGTAATTAATGCACCATTATGCGTTCTAACTTCCGCTGTAATTTATTGCAGTTACCATCCCTAACGGATTAACTGTTTGGGAGTTTTTGTTTTCGTGCAAACTTTTATTAAGTAATTAGGGTTTTTTTAACCAGACAAAAGAGGTAATTCTAAGTACATTGATGGCCTTTGAAATGATTCACACAGCTTCCTCAGATTAGGATTAACGTTATTAAGACATTAAGTCAACCGTGACGATAAGAACACGTGTTTGTGTGATAACGCATGACAGCAACGTTCTGAGACCATTATGATTTTTTAGCAAGTCAAATGCGAGTCTGGTCCGATATTTGCATAGTATGGGGCACGAACACTATCATTGTTGGGTTGATAGGACGGGTTCGCATTATGATGTGGTGTTGATCCGTCATATCCACAATGTTGTTTAACTAAAACAATTAGTCAACGGTTAATCAAGTAGAGTTAAAAGAGAGCAATCAGTTGTTTAAATGTTTAATTGACACTAACCAGTGCGAAAAGGAAAAAAAAAAAACAAGCAAAACTCAAGAAAGAAACGCCCTACTCCAGATAGTCATTGGATCAGGTGTTACATAATGTTTGCATAATGACCACTAGATCTTGTATTGCATAACAATGCCAAGTCGATGCATGATAAAACTAATCGTTCCTACAAAATTTATGTATCAAAAATACATCTCGAGTCAATTAGGACTTCTTTGACACATGTATACAGAGAGAGAGAGAGAGAGAGAGAGAGAGAGTGTGTGTGTGTGTGTGTGTGTGTGTGTGAGAGAGAGAGAGAGAGAGAGAGAGAGAGAGAGAGTAAAAAATTGCTGTGCTTTTATCATATGCCCAATAATCCTTAAAAGTCCATATTCCATACAACATACATGTATTAATTTTTTAACAGGATATATAAAGTACTTTTTTAATCGCACGTGATCTTAATCCTTTGGATAATCCCAGTAATACCTACATCAGTTAAGGCACTTTGTCTTCATAATTCAATCAAAACCTGTAAAAATACCAGATCTAGGCCGTTCAATTTCATTTAACGTAAGGTTACTTTGGGTCGTGCTTCTGGTGACCCCCTGCAGGCAATATTAGATCGTTTATGAACATGATTACTTAGGAGGAGGAGAAGTTGTTCTTCGTCAGTTTGTAGTACTGATGCTTGTTAAAACATTTATCATCAACACATACATTGCACCGTCTACACTCGCTATCTCTTTTATGACCACATATGAATTATATTTCTTTCTTGTCTGGGCCATAACTCTTTTTGTGTAGAAGTTCTTGTAGAATTATATTACCCTGTTTACATCTGATTTACCATGAAATACATTTACTGCTTTACCAATAAACCTTTATTGTTAATACATGTAAGAGAAAATGAATTTTCAAATTGCTACTGAGTTCTATAGGTTAGTCATTTGGTAAGTGTAATTGTGTGTATAATTCTTACTGTTGATGATAAGTCCATCACAATTCTTAATACCGTCATTATGGCTGTATTCATATACTTCATTATTCTTCATGGGTAATTATTACTCATCAAGAAAATCAATTATAATGCTTCCACTAAGAAAATCTTACCTTTGCAACAAGTTTTCCAGTGTTTGTAGGGTTACGACTTTTATTTCTTACAGAAACGACAGTTCTGTCTTTTAATTAAATTTCCAAAAATAAATAAATAAATAAATAAAAATGGATACATTTTGCATTGACTCTTCTTCTCGTGTCTCTCTACTTTACCAGTGTAAATTTGTAATTCATTCATATATACGTTTTTTAGGACATGCCCTTTCCCAAACTTTATTCCAAATTTGGTGGGTTTGATGGAAAATATTGCTTATAAGAAAGCCAGCCGTCTTTTAAAGGCAATTATACCTTCATCTGTAAAAAGTTCTTTGTGGAGTCTGTAGTTTGCAAGGCAGGTTTTTAATACAGTGTTTATAATGGGTATTATTGTCGTGTCTAGGTCGTGCATAGGTTTTCTGCTAGAAAGTTGTTATTCGATCATAAAGTTTCAAGCTCTGAATATGTTATGTCTTATGTTTTGAAGCTTTATCTCTAAATCAAGCTTTGTAAAGGTACGTAATTTGTCTGAAATATGACACACTGAAAAGAATGAAATCTGTTTGATATGCATCCAAATTTTAAAAGTAAGAATTTTAATACATTTAACATCAGGGCGTCAGACAAAAGAAAATCGGAAAATCTCGCATCTGTAGAAGCCAATTTTCGAAATTTTTACATATGTTTTAAACGTCAGTAAAACAATGGATTTCGTTTGATCCTTGTTACTTTCGTCTCCAAAACCAAAGCCAATTGATGGATCATTTCTTTTTAAGGTGCCAAATAATGACAGTAGTATCTATTTTACAGCCTATAACACTAACGCAAGCGCTAGGTTGCCATAAATAGATTATATAAACACACAGCATGTGCTTGCACTTCAAGTATCTATGCACCATATGATGGTTTAAAACATTTCTTCAGTCGCATTAAAACTTTATAAATTAACTCCGCAACTTTTATGTAAAAGTCTTGGGGATGTTGCTTGTATTAATGCATTGGTACTCATGATGATCTGACAGCGAAACATTTAAACCTCATAGATTAACTCTGCAACTCTTGTAGATGTTGCTTGTTTGAAGGTATTGCATTTCATGATGAACTGACAATGAAACATTTAGAAAGACGTCTTTTTGTGCAATATATGTCGTAAACTATTTATTCATGTGTAAACAACATTTAAATACCTTCATTGTAAATGAAAAAAATATTTTTTAAATACAAAGCATACCAAATATTCACGTTTAAATAGGAGAAATCCGAATAGAGTATGGAAAACAAAACAAAAAACCCTAACCAATACATTCTTATTTAACCAGCTTCGATATTTGAGAAAAATATGTTATGTAGCTGAATGATCAATATAATTTATTATTAAAGTGTTCATACCGGGATCATATTAAGTCAAAACGAGGTAAAGAATTCTTCACTACACGTCATTATAAGTATTACCTATTGTTTTCTCCATTGATAGGAGACTGTTGATTTACATGAGAAGGTGCACCTCATGTCATTCATGTTGTTTATTCTGCATATTATGGGGGTTTGTTTATTGCCTTCTCATTGTTGCTCTTATCAAACATTTTTGTCATTACTGCACATTGTGTGGTTGTTTATGGGCTTCCCATTGTTCCTCTTAACAAAGTTTATTGTCATCTCTCATGTTTACTCGGCTACATGAAAATTACTTGACAAAAATATACTACGTAATTATCGCTGGGGTGTTTGGCCTTGCCGTAAATATTTAAAAAATACTGTTGATTTTATGCAACGAGAATGACATTGGTATTCCACATTTACAAAAAACCAACGTTGTTCTTTCTTCAAAAGCATATCTTAATTTCAAAACATGAATCTTCAAATTATGTCTTACTAACTATTCTCGATACTCGATAACAATTAAAACTCAAGTTTATTAATTGATTCAAAGATGTTTAAGAAAAATATATTTTAAAAAATCATAAATATAAACTACCAGACGGATATTATGACTTAATTTTAATTAGATATAATTATAATTATTAACTGTTACAAGTCTGGGTCACTTATCTATTTCAGTTTTCAAGGATAAACTATAAAGCCTACAGAGGTTCACTATTATAGATTATACAGCTGTGGTAAAACTGTGTATTGATTGTACCTCTAAATAATCCGCCAAGACGTTATTAAGATTTCACACTTGCGACTTTAACATAAAACACGGCGCTTAATAGATTTTAAAGGACCTTAATGAATAGCTATCTGCAGTTTTGAATAACGCTTACATCTGTATCGTTGCATCGCTTATTACATGACGGAATTTTTGCGGTAGCTCAGTAGGTAGAGTGCTCGCTCCGTAAGTTGGAGGTCGTGGGTTCGAACCCCGACCGGGTCTGACCCATGACTTGAAAGTGGGAAGCATTCGGCATTACGAAATAAAAGTCACTGTTCTCTCAAATGTGAACTTAAAATAAACGAGGTCCCGTGTCATGATAGGCATGGTAAGATAAAGAACCATGCTGTATAATGCAATCAGCAAAATTTCTGCACTTTCGCCTATAGCTGGTGACGTCTCGATATAAGTGAATATTCTTGATTTGACCGTCAAACACCATAAATCAACTCCATCACACATATACTGTAAAATCACAAATGTTCGATGGGGATTACATTGCCATATTTTCGTTGGTGAATGAATACCAGGATTTTTATGTCATTGAAATCATCTAAATACCAAGGCCCCAATCTGCAAAAAATCAATAAAAAACAAAATTTGGTCCCAACATTTTTCTTAATTGCAAAACCACGAATTTTCAACCCAATGGATATTAATGATTCTAAAGTTTGTATTTCAAACCTTTTTATTTTGATATTTATTATACCCAGCACTTGCTTTTGTGGTTAATTTGAAATACGTCGGATTGTTTTGCCAAAACTTAAGAAGCGTGAAACATCACACTGATTTAAATTTCTTTATTTGTTATGATGTAACTTTTCAACAATATATCAAGATTAAGGACTTGATTAACCGGGATATGTTATATATACTTTAATAGTACACGGATGTGTTTCATTCACAGATCTTGTAAATGAGGTCATATTTACGTTAATTGTAAGCAGATCTTTAATTGTTTATATACATTGATGACGTATAAGGCGTCAGTAATTATGATATATACATGCCCCAACGCCATATGACACAGACGTTTCTCGGGTCAATCCGGTTTGAAGTCTGGTCCACAACCTGATTATATTTTAGTTTGTTTATTTCTTTGCATCGTGTAAACTTAACCTTTTCATTCCACTTCAGACACTTTGAAGTTTCATTGCTTCCAGGCTGTTGCTGAATTGACAAATATGAGTTCGTTAAATACATCCACCAGTTTATATAATCAGACAGTGGACAGTAATGTTTTCATTCATGATGTTTGGCATTCGTCCATGTAAGAATTAACACAATACGGATAAATGCGCAATTTGTATTCGTGTAAAGAAACTTTACGATTTAAATAAAACTGATAATGCACCGTTTAAACTTAGACTTAGTTTGTATGACTATGGTGATGATGTGCAGTAAATAATGCTTTGATATGTTTTTGCTAATGTTCCAAGAAAAACTTGTGATTCATTGCCTCGTATGAAAATGCAAAACATAGTGGTTCTGTGTTCTTCTGCGTCGTTGTCCACATTGGCGCATAAGACACTGTGGCTTTTTATCTTTGCCACCGGTGTCATCGTCTATTTTTTGCATAAGACATAGCGGCTACGATCTTTGTCGCCAATGTCCATATTGTTGCATGAGACATAATCTTTTTATAAAATTTTTATCTTTGTCAGCGGTTTCGTCGTTGTCTATATTGTTTCATGAGACATTATGGCTTTCTTATCAACGTCGCCGGCGATGACCACATGGAGCATGGGACAGGGTGGCTATATGACCTTTGTCGTTGGTGTCATCATTGTCTTAAAACATGACGTTTATTTTATCTTCGTCGCGGAAGCTTTTTTATCTTTGTCGTTATTGTCTTCTTTGAAGTAGCTCACGATCTACGTCATCGAAATCGAAGTTGTCGTTGTCCATATTACCTGAAATCTTTCTATATCAAATGTATAAAATAAAAAGACGCATAATGAACATATAAATTGAAATAACACTCCGAGCTTTGGACAGGCACGGGGCTCAGTAACATAATGTAACCAAGGAAATTATGCAATCACACATAGAAGAACCTAGCCATCCCACGTATTTTACATGTACCAAGAGTGACCAATATTAACATTTGAAGTGTTGCGTTACATGCGTTGTCTAAGCTGATATTTATCTATCAAGCAATTAAAACATGGAGTTTTGAGAGATAAGAAAGTTTAGATGACAATCCTTTATTAGTTTGAGCTATCAAAAGAAAATCTACAATGCAGGTGTTATGTTGTAATTGACTTGTATAGATCACTAAATTTACAGGTAGGCAGCTCTAGTCTAAACTATTCTCTTTGTTATACAACAGACACTGTCTGCGATTTATTTTCATACATTTTAATTCTATTTCAGAATGTGTGATGATAAACCTGCCAAAGTCATTTCCAAACTTAAGGATGTTAAGAGTTCTTGTGAGTATTTCTTAATATAAATAGATTTATTTCTAAATTTGTTTTAATTCTTTTAAACATTAAAGAAGTACTTCACCGATGATTGAAATTTAGCGTCGTAGCAAGAATCGTAGATGACGTTAGCTGCGTCTGATATTTATTCGCCGTGGATATAATATATATTGGTATCCTAATCCGAGGAATTTTCCGAGTAGAATGACGGACCGTGATTGGCTATTGACGAGACATGGTATTACAAAAGTCTTGCACTATAAAACGACGTTTTGTTCATTTAAATATAGAAAAATATTTTATGACAATTTTGACATTTTACTTAAGTCCGCGTTTAAATACCTTTTTCTTTATTTTAGGGATCTTTTAGGACTAATATTAACTTTTACGTTGTTTCTTTTCTTCATTGGTATTCGACTTCTCCAAAGCTAGCCTTTCAAACTTCTGTGCTTGTTCATCTTCAAACTAAAAAGTTAGTCTTCCGAAATTTTAAGATCAATATTTCTTTATGTTATCTCATTTTTCATTGGCCACACGGGACAGATCCTAGTGTGAGAAAGTTTGTCAGTTCGCTTGCCGAAGGTCGGTGGTTTTCTCCGGGTACTCCGGTTTCCTCCACCATCCCAGAACTGACCGCCTCGAAATAAGTGAAATATTCTTGACTGGGTCGTAAAACACCATTTCTCCACTCCACTCCACTCATTTTTTATTGGTTTTCGTCTTCTCTTAAGCCCGCTTTCAAAAACAAAACTTCTCGTTTTGTTCATCTTTGATTTTAAAACAAAACTTAGCCTTGTAACATTTTTATACGGTCGTAGTTATATTCGTATAGAGTGCTGCTATTTCATAGAAAAACTACTAGCGTCAACTTGACACTGACAGACACCGGAATTCAAAAAGTAGACTTTTCATTTCAAAAGGTTATATAAAGTTTTGACAAATTTTGAACCTGGGATACACGGAAACTTTAAGACATGTAAAACATCATAAGCACGACTTCTGATTAAAATAAAAACTAATTAGGAGTTTATTGGTGAGTTAAGCGTATTGATAAATTTCAGTAATTCTTTATAAGCACTGTTTATTTCGTTACGACGCCCCTGAAAAAAAATTACTTGTATTTATACTTTCACATGAATGTCCAACGTTCAGTTCTTGAAATCCGAAACAAACTTTCTTTCCGAGCATTTAGAATTGACAATGTAAGTCGTCTAAATAGGTATTGTGTGGAAAAAATATAGTTAAAAATAGTTAATATATAAATAGTAGGTACACACAAACTTAGAATTTATTTACATTTGAATATATAAAACTGATACATTGTATAAAGAGTTGATTTATGACAGCATACCTTTAATATCATCTATTTGCCTGGCATCATAGAGACATCCATCTTAGCGTAAAATACACACATTGATTCAACGTGATAAAACTAAGTGTATGCAGAGTTAAATAAGCCTCCGACTCTGTCCGAGATGACAGTTATAAAATATTTGTTATATTGTCGTGTAACTGTGTAACTAAGGACATATATAATTTATATAGCGATGACAGCTTATTTCTTTATTACGAGAATTTTACATCACACATAACAAACAATCTACCACAGCGCAAATTGTGTAATTTCTTTTATTGTTATTTTGTTTTTTATCGCACTTAAAACACATTGTTTCTATGCATACCACTTATGTTGATGACTGTTATTAAAATAGGAGGTATTTTTGCGGCTTTCCGCAAAATGTGCAAATCTCATTTCATCTTTGCTTCCTGATTTTCACATATGGAGTACAAAAAGGATATAAATAGCATAATGTTAAATGTTTCGCTTAGTTTTAAGGACGATTTTTATTCACATATTGTTTAATGATTTGTTTGGTGCATACTTTGAAATTCTGCATTCCAAACTTGTTTCCTCGTTAAGACATGTTTATTTGGCTGCCAATTGTCCTTACATAAGGTTTTTGGCAGCAACATTTCTATCTAAATGACATCGATCAATAATACTACAAGTGCACATACAAGAAGTTTGTTACGGATTAAAGGCAGCAGCAGGAAAAACTGTATATTAATACTTATACTTCGCATTCCATTTAGTTGTATTTTTGCATTGATACACAAGTTAAAGTGTTTGTTAGAAGGCTTTATTGAAGAAAAAACTCGTTGTGACGAAATAAATAAATATTTCCAATAAAACATGAACCTGTAGAGTTTCGAAGACACTTTGTAACATTTGATTTGTTTATCATTCAGAAAAGTGCACCTTAAAAGTCTCCGTTTTATCAAATTTGTCGCTTTTGTTTAAAAATGTCCAAAATCTTTCTTATTTAGGCAAATTTGGGCTTCGGGTTTGATGAACAACAAGTATTTGTTGTTATTGGAATAAAATTGTTATATAATTTATTTATTTGAGACGTAATTTTACACCTTTTTCTTTGCTATCGACAAATACGGTAGCTTAGTTGGTAGAGTGCTCTCTTCGTTTGTGAAAGGTCGGGGTTCGAATCCCGGCCGGGTCTGACCAAGACTTGAAAGTTGGTAGTGACTGTTCTTAAGTTAACCACTCGGCATTTTGAACTGAAAGTCATGGGGTCCTTTGGAGGAGACCTTAAAAACCGATGTCCCATGTAACGGAAGGCATGGCACGTTAAAGAACCCTCCATGCACATTGCCCTAAGCGCACTGCAATGGTCAAAATTTCTGCCACTTTACCTATAGATGGTGACGTCTCGATATTAGTGAAATAAACTTCCACCAGAAGTATACTAATTATTTAGTTTATAATTTAAGCTTAAATTTTTCAAAATATTTTAATGAATATTAATGAACATTTAATTCTTATAAAAAGAAAAAAACGGTAGATGAAAACGCATTGGTCACTTCCAGGTTCAGTGTGTGATCTTTATTTACCTTTCATTGTCACAAATGTTTTAGAGAGAAATGTCTTCGTTAAAAGTTAATTTATCTAAATCAATAGCAATTACATATTTTTAACATAAAAATTATAAAAACATTTTTTTAAAAAATACAATTTGTCATTTCTTCTCATAATAATAATAATAATAATAATAATTTTCAAAATTTTCATTAAGAAACATAAAAAATAATTACATGACACAAAAAATTGTGGTACTCAAGAACCGAATATTTTCGTTTTCTTTATCGTGGCAACCGGGCATGTCACTAAGTCATATTTCTTATTCTTTTTAAAGATTTATTATCAATGTCCAAATTCAAAAGAATGGGTTAACCGAGCGCGACGCATTCAAAAACATATAAATATCCGTAATAGGAGTAGCACGCACTGCAAGAACTTGTAATTTTCTGACTAATTTGAGGGCTATACTATTTCTTTCTAATACAAAATAATGTAATTTAAGTTTTTCTGAATCATACGCATGGAAATAAGGCAGATATGAATTGATAATACTCGTAACCAACCCGTTGGGTATCATAATTTAGTGAGTGTATGTAGCTGATTGTCAAACCAACTTAAATAGTAATAATTCCCATTATTGATTTATTTTTCCCTGATGGTTTGGACAATTGTAAAACTAATTAACCCAAACTGTTCAATTGTTCGACCTCTGCTCACCTATGACATTGCGTTTCTTATAAAGAGCAGACGATACAATCGATAACGTCTGCTACCAGAATTTCTGATGAACCACAAACACGCACAATCTGGAGGAAGATGTAGACGGGTGCAAAGTTCGGGTTCCGTGGTCAAAATTTCCTTCTAGTTGATTATGCATTCTGTAACATGAATTTTTGAAATAGGAGCGCGTTAATTCATTTGGAGATATCGAATGTCTCACGCCACAATAATTAGATTTGGCGCACCATTGAGAGGTATAACAATTTCATTTATTTCAAGCACCAGTGATAATTCTTATCCCGCGGTCATATATATACCTCAAATTTACCTATTTATATTATGATGTACCGTCAATTCTAACGATATACACTAAGCATATACGTTATTATCAATGGTTTAAGTGTTAAGAAAATTATGATCAGGAGAAGATTGGGTCGCTTATATAAAACAAGTCATATACTAAATGACGACTGCAGGATCAACATGCAGCATTAAGAAAAAGGAATTTTTTTAAATTGTAAATGCTTAAAATTATGTGAATTAATTTTGTTAAATTTTGTGATTTTTTATGGAATTTTACAAATATTCTACTGATTAATTTCGTTTAGTTAAAAAATTATGGATGATAAAATATGGCACGCAATTCTAACTCTGGATCCCTCGGACTATAATGGGACTCGGTCGGTAACAAGATGACCTGGATACCACCAGCTTGTAAATAAGGTACATCGTTTTCTACCTTTTCCATATTTATTTTCAATTAAATTTTGAGTATTGACATCTTTTATAATTTTTCTTTTATAAGAAAACTTTTAACGTTTGGATTGTAAAAAGCGTGAACTAATATATTTATTATTTATTCTTATTGATTTTGTTATTATTATTATTATTATTATTATTATTATTATTATTATTTTCGCATTAATTGTCATATAACTAAATTTTATTAAATTTTCTGAACGCAAACAGGATTAAGATATTCTTGACCTAGAAATATTCTTTTGGAAGATGCCAGCATACAAATAGATAATTGTTCACATTCGGAAAATGTTCTTTAATTTCAACAAACTCTAATAATATTGTCATAAAATTTTCATATTAAATAAATAAAAACAAATGACGGAGAAATATGCATCTATATAAAACAGAGAAAAACCATAAAATTTTTGACTAAACAGCCGATATATGAATCTATCATAAAAATTTTGAATTTAATCCCCTTGATAAGTAAAGTAAGAGGTACATTTTATGATACGACTATCAATCGGTCTGTGTTATTAAATTCTTCTAGCATCGCAATATTCCCCCCGATCACCCTTTATTCTTATATATATATATGTATATGTATCATCAGAAAAAGAACTTCGTTCTAATAGCTTTTATAATGAAATAAATGCTTTAAAGATTTACATAATTGCAATCTCTCTCTCTCTCTCTCTCTCTCTCTCTCTCTCTCTCTCTCTCTCTCTCTCTCATCGCGATATTACCCCGATCACCCTTTTTTGATGAAATTAATGCCCTAAAGTTTTACATAATAGCAAACTCTCTCTCTCTCTCTCTCTCTCTCTCTCTCTCTCTCTCTCTCTCTCTCTCTCTCTCTCTCTCTCTCTCTCTCTCTCTCTCTCTTGCATCGCAATATTTCACTGATCACTCTTTATTCTAATATATGTATCATCAGAAAAAGAACTTCGTTCTGATAGCTTTTTTGATGAAATTAATGCCCTTAAGTTTTACATAATAGCAAACTCTCTCTCTCTCTCTCTCTCTCTCTCTCTCTCTCTCTCTCTCTCTCTCTCTCTAACATAGCGATATTGCCCCGATCACCCTTTATTCTAATATATGTATCATCAGAAAAAGAACTTCGTTCTGATAGCTTTTATGATGAAATTAATGATTTAAAGTTTTACATGAAATTGCAAACTCTCTCACAGTGATCACTGTTAAAAGCTTTGTTATATTTTTATATATTAGCAACGTAACGAAATTTACTTTAAGTGTCTGAGTTGAATACTCAGTGGAACTTTTTTGTCTGTAAAGTAATAATAGTCTCCGTAGAGGTTAACGGATTGGCTTACCGGAATTTAATTTCTTTGTCACCAAATCGGTAGCATTGTAAATGAAGCCGAGATCAGATATCCGTTATCATTAGGACTAAACAGCCCCATCCATCATAGAGTGGGTATTTACAACACAAAAGACAAAACACGAAGGTGGTCCAACGAAATTTTACGGTGTAATCCTTAAATTTAATATTAAACCAGCCTTATACCTATACCAGGGAATGAAAAATCAAATTACTGTTTTAGAAGAATTAAGTAACAATAGATCACCAGATTTCTTCACGTCGTAATGGTGTGTAAGAAGTATATTGTAGGCGGTGGTTAATTGTCTAATGTTCAAGTGTTAATGTCTGAAACTTTAATTAAAACTTCTAATTAATATACTTTACATTATATATATATATATATATATATATATATATATATATATATATATATATATATATATATATATATATTCGACAGACAGTAGAAGCGTGATAATTAATGGTTTTTAAAACTATCACTAGTACGTGTCATTTCTGGTCTAATTTTATTCACCTTATTAGAATATATCCCGGTCATATACCTTAGACGAGGCGACGGTCGGCATCATTTCTCCATGACTGTCTGGTACATTTACTTAACAATGCACATAATATGCATTTTGCAAATAACTAATCAGAATCAATTTAATAACTATCATTAATTTTACCTCATCTTTAAAACTATACCGCGATACTCTGTCCAAAAAGTGCCATGAAATCTTTTAACATATTTTTTTTTAGATAATTGCCATCAAGTTCTTTTCTCGAAGTGATATTTAAAAAATCTATAATCCATATATCATTAGTACAAGTTCAACCTAGCCTTTTTAACAATTACTTAAATGATAAATGGGAACATTAACAGGTGAAAAGGAAACGCAAACACGAACAGGTTAATTGACAATCAGTTCCTGAAAGCAAATGACCAAAAATTGACCGAACAAAAAGTGCATCCACCTTGGTCTACTAACTTTTTTTTTTTTTTTTATTTATTTATTTATTTATTTATTTTTTTATTTTTATTTTTTTAAAGTTTTATGCCAGTTAAAATGGCATTAGGGAATTGTTTTTTGGTATACCATCTCCATTTTTTTTACCTTGACGTAGGATGTTGACCCGATGGCGGCCTTGGTTATTTAACTCGGCACCACCAAAATGGCATCTACATTGTGTCCCGGTTTATCAAATAAGCTTAAAGGCGATTTTATGTTCACCTCGGCGTTACTTATTCAATAATTTTACTTTCATATCGTATCAGGGACTCGTTTTTTACTCCAGAACAAGAAAAATCATCTGTTTAATCCACCTACTTGTTCAAGTGTTATAAAAGTTAATTGCATTGATGAACCATTTTAAATATATTTATTTTAAATATAAGACATGCATACAATATATCGATTGGCATTTTAATCACCTTGCAGACAGTGATAAAATTTAAATCTACAGTGGAATTACACAATAATCGCTATTTAATCCACTGTCGATCATAGCGATCCATGATTATCTTAGAATGAAACTTTTTTCATCGGATCAATATTTAAAACGACGCAAGCAGAGCAAAAACAAGTTGTAAAATTTTATATTATTAAATGATAAGTCAGCAATGCTAAGTATGACAAGATTGTCAAAACGCCTTTTTTGAAATTTTGACGTTATCACCTGGGAACATGTATAAGACTTGAAATAAATTTTATTTTTAAAAATCTGTAAAATTGTAATGCTGTTTATTCAGAAAAACGTTCCAGAATAGTATTTTTAACGAAATAAGGCAAAAAGTTAATTTTTAAATGTTTTAAACCTGCTTTATAGATCGACTTCTCTCTGTGGAAAAATTACCTCAATATCTTCTATTAGAATGGACATTTATGGGATATACTGTTACTGAATAAATTTACAATTTTTATCAAATATAATGTTTAAAATTGTCAGATATATTTATCGTCATCATCAAGTTTGCTTTAACCGTTAAAGATAATGAGTGCCAATTTTCTTAGAGATAGGATAGATACACACGCTGCTATTAATATTGTTATTTTTGTTCGAAGTAAAAGACATGTTATTTCTTTCTTGTATGCGATTTTTCATATTGATTTTTAATCTGGGAATAAATATGTTAACCATGTTGATTAATGAGTGCAACGGCTTAAACAATGCTTTTATTTTTGATGCAAGATTTTGGTACATGAGATGCCAAATGCATCATTTTGCTTTCAGCTGTGGACTTTTTTATGTGTCAAGTTTTCAGTGAACTCGACAATGATGGTAACGTGCCCTGATCCGAGCTGTATTTGAATTGCAATCAACTGCAGCAACTCGGTAGAATATGACTGATATTGAACAATGTTGTTACATGAATTTCACCAGAATAATCAATATGGAACCCCCTTTTAGGGCGCTTTTGGCAGTTGTGATTTCAATATTGAAACAACGTTGCATCCTTTTTTTAAAGTTGCCTTTTATCTTTCCTTAGACAGGAACACTTTGAACTGCTGTCATTTTTTGTTGAGAAATTGCATGAATTGTTATCTAGATATTGAAAAAAATGACAGACATAGCCAATTATTGCCGTTGTATTCAATGTTGACTTTTTCCCAAAAGACTATACATATTTTGAATCCAATAAAATTGCTGTCACATGTTTATAACATTAATGGCTACATTTTGTCCAAATCTAAAGATAGTTTTTAAATGGGATTTTAAGATTTTATGGATATTTCACTTACTGACAGTTATTGTTTATTCCGTGTATTTCAAATAAACTTCCTTCACTGTATGACAGGTATGGCAATTTTAATTGCAATATGTAGTCATCTAATCTGAAATCATCAAATGCATAAGTTCTATAGAATTTTACACCATCATGTTTATCTCTCCACCTTTGAATGACTCAGACCTTAACATAGTTTAAAACAACTCTGTCTTGGAATAAGGTTCATAGCTTTAGTCATTTTTTAAAACCTTGCAGTGCTTAAATGAGCTATTATTTTTAGATTATTTGTAGTGTTCCAGTTTCGAATTTAAAATACTTTACCAATGCCAGCATTTTAATGCTTAATATTTCAAATATAGTTCGAAACGTTTATATGATCTTTATAAAATGCAATCAAAATTCAGACGTCCCCTATTTTGAATTTTTATGAAATAATGCAATTCAAAAAAGCCCATATAATTTATTGTTACGTGCTACTTTTAAATTGCATTATTTCATAAAACTTCAAAAGCAGCAAATGACATGACCTTTAATCGCGCCCGTCTCGTCAAGTTAAACTTAATTTATTTTTCAATGTAAAAAGTACAATTTAGCTATCATAGGCATAGTGCATAAACTTTCTAAATGGTTCTACTTCTAATCCGTTTTGGGTTCCAAAATTTAAAACAAAAATGCGTTCTTGAGTTTTTTGTTTCTGTTCATTAAAACGTTTTCTAGAAATTCCATTTCTATTTGAAAAATGTTGGTGTGGTAAGGTTTTTGTAATTAGTTATAATCATTGCCTTAAGTGTTTACGTCAGAACCAATCCCATTTAATATCAGTCATGTAAGAAAATAAAAATTAATGTCACGGTTTTCCAAGAAAAAATGTACATACACGAAATAATTAAAATCAAACAATGATATTTGATAATGAAAGTTAGTGCCTAGACATGATCGTTTTCTCAAAACAATCATGAAATACTTTATATTTTAGATTTTGTAACAATTTTCAGACAAGTTTGTGAAATTTTCTCATTTTAAAATGGATCGAGCAGCAATTGGTATAGCGAGCTACTAATATAAGAGTAAAACATTATTATTATTATTATTATTATTATTATTATTATTATTATTATTATTATTATTATCGTCGTTGTCGTTGTTGTTGTTTTTTTTTTTTTGTTGAATTTGTGTGTCTTGGTATTGTGGTAGTCTTGTTTGTTTTGGCTATGGTTTTATATATATATATATATATATATATATATATATATATATATATATATATATATATATATATATATATATATATATATATATATATATATATTCAGCAACCAGTTTCAGTATATGCAATACCCATGCCCATGCTTTCCTAGCCGCAAATAGCTGCAATATTTGTATGTAAATGTGTTTTGTCTTCCAAGCAGTTAATTATACGGTGATGTCTCATTAAAGATTTGGAATATGTTTAAACTGTGCTGCTTTTCGCTATTTGTCATATATCTAATGAAACCGTTATAAGTCACTTATTGGTAAATGGTATATCTAAATCTCTTTGTTTTAACTTATAGTGGCTCCTGTGTATATCATAAGAATTGTGTGAATATTTTTTTTTAATTCAGGTTAAAAAGTTCAAGAAAAGAAAAAATATTTATCCTTTAAACTTCTGCTTTTTCTTTAGTGCTAGGTGGCGTCAAGACACGTTTGGCAAAGAACACTATGTGTCATTTTAAGACCTCACTATGACTTATTATATGAACACCACGTATCCCAGCTGGAAATTAAAAAAGTCTCTATGATCGATAATTTTGGGGCATTTCTGCAAAGATTATTTTTCTTTTTTCATTTGTTTATAATCAAAAATACAACATAAAAAAATATGACATACAATGAACATAATGTCCAGTCGTGTGGTTGGCGTGATGTTGCAGGGCACACATCTTCCCGTTTATTTTCAACCAGTGAAATGCTAATAAAACAAGCAACAATCATTATATCAAACAAAAACGATGATCGTACTCCAAACAAGAAAACGACGGGCAAAAAACTGTACTGATACGATTTCCGTACACCAGAATTGTGACCTGATACCAAAAACACATTTATTTGTATAAGAGTCATGAAAATAAATTGTTGATATGATTTCCTTCTGTTCTAACTTACACTGATGCCAAAGTTACTACCTAGAGACTCTATAGAATAATATGTCTAGTGCTTAACCAAACAATAACATCATTATACTGCTTCTTCTGTCAGTTCTGCTCACATCAATACTGATTGTTTGTGTGTCGAATTATACTGCTTCTTCTGTCAGTTCTGCTCACATCAATGCTGATTGTTTGTGTGTCGAATTATACTGCTTCTTCTGTCAGTTCTGCTCACATCAATGCTGATTGTTTGTGTGTCGAATTATACTGCTTATTCTTTTAGTTCTGTTCACAACAATACTGATTGTTTGTGTGCCATACTATACTGCTTCTTCTGTCAGTTCTGTTCACATCAATGCTGATTGTTTGTGTACCATACTATACTGTTTTTTTTCTGTCAGTTCTTTTCACATCAATACTGATTGTTTGTGTGTCACTCGGTTAAATCTCTTAATACTGATTGTTTGTGTGCCATACTATACTGCTTTTTCTGTCAGTTCTGTTCACATCAATACTGATTGTTTGTGTGTCACTCGGTTAAATCTCTCAATACTGATTGTTTGTGTGCCATACTATACTGTTTTGTTCTGTCAGTTCTTTTCACATCAATACTGATTGTTTGTGTGTCACTCGGTTAAATCTCTCAATACTAATTGTTTGTGTGTCACTCGGTTAAATCTCAATTATTAATTCCCTGATTGGCAACTGCTAAAACTAGTTTGTTTTAAAGAATGACCAGAACTCGGTAGGTTAGGGGTATATTTTGATGCACTGTAGTAAATTTTAACAGCCATAAACTATCCAGATCAAAGCATGAAGATAGAGATTAATCCCTTATTGTAAATTATTGTCATTTTAAATACCTGTTGCTTCCCTCTCCTTCTTATTGAATACATTGGCATTTTTGTTCAATTAGAGAACCAAAAATATCCTGTGATGTCATGTTGTCACGTGATGCTTCTTTTGATTTCGTTCCTTTTTTAAGAACCATATTAAATGATAAGTAAAATAGACACATGATTTTTGTGATGATAAATCGACAGCATATTAATGTAATAACTTTGTTTGATTATGTGCCTACTGGCCAATCTCCCATGGCCTAGAAGAGAGTGTTGTATTGTTTTAATGATTGGATACCTTTAGCAAATTATTGGAAACCTGCGCCATAAATATATATTTCTGTTTTGTGCTAAAGAGGTTACGTAAGAGAAGATTAAATAAAGTAAGATTATCAAATTGGAACAATCTTTAGCTTTCTAGCATCTAAGTGTAGTGGTTGATGGAAAAGGAAAATACCCGATGTATTATAGGAGACTTGCGGTTAAAACTAACTGCTGACATTTTTACAGCCTTGATCTTATTTAGTTGAAGTCATATTTTACAACAATAATACAGTTTTTAATAAGTTTTATAAAATAAAAATGTAAAATCAATTAAAATATTAAAATATATTTGGTTTAGAATATCGATTATAAGCGTCAACCCATTAATAGCTCTTAAAAGTAATAAGAGAGTTTAATTATCTTAAAATATAATTAATAATATAACTACATGGTACTCGGTACCACGCTCAGCTCAGACAGACAGACAGATTGACAGACAGACAGGTAAGTTTGTTAGAAGTATCATAAATGTTATAGTCTACCTACATCCATCCACCAGCTGGATAAAACAACCTTATTCTCGTTTCTAATGAGATTCGCCGTGAATAAACATTGTAACTAACTTTTGGCACCGATTTGTAAACTTAACTGACAATAATGCTATGGGTTTTAGTACTCTCGTTACTCAGACAGTGAATCTTCAACATTGAACATGTTACCAGATTAACTGTAGACACACTTAAGATGATATATGAACGAACTAAAAGAACAAACTTTAATCTAAGAAATGGTGATTGTCTTGTCGCACTCGGTGTTTACGTTAATGTAAAAGATTTAATTATTAAATCAAAATGTATTGCTTAAATTATTTAAGTGTCAATCAAAGACATTTAATTACTATCGCCATTATAATTCTGACTTCTTCATTAAAATATGACAATTATTCGTTTTCAGGATCACGATGATACGGCTCTTGAATACTATAGGATACTTATTATTTTTAACGAATCTAATGATAATTTTGATACCATACTACCCTGCAGCACGAGGACAGCGTTTACCAACAAACACGGATAACAACGATGGGTTCTTCTTTCATAATGACATTGCAGAGAGATTCTACGACACAAAACTTTTGCCTGATGGAAATGAAGTTTCACAATATTTATTTCATAATGTACCTGAAAGGTATATATTCTTTTTTTCAATTATTTTGTTTTAATAATTCTCTCTCTCTCTCTCTCTCTCTCTCTCTCTCTCTCTCTCTCTCTCTCTCTCTCTCTCTCTCTCTCTCTCTCTTTGTATGTATTTGTGTTTGTTTCTTATTTAGGAGTTAAACAACTATCAACGTTTCCGAACGATATGATACAGGGTATGGTGTGAAAAATTACATTGAATTTTATGAAATAATACATTCAAAAGTAGCACATGACAATTGCTACTTTTGAATGTATTATTTCATAAAAATTCAAAAGTAACACATGGCAGCACTGTAAAAGTGACCATTGTTGTGTAGCACAATGCAACTCGTACTCTTGGACATTTCGTTATGTGGTTTTGAAATATTCCAAATATTTATATTTATTTCAAATTTGATACCTGTTAAATCAAGCAACTTTGCACTTTTCGTCCTTGAAGAAAATTGGATAATTGAAAATTAGATATTTACAAATTTAAACTATCTTTTTAATTTATTTGGATAATATTAAATATAAGGCTTGATTTAGTATTTGTATATTTGTACTAGAAGCCCTTTTTCCTTTTTGTAAACCTTCTTTGATTTCATATGTTTGAACTTCCATTTATTAAACGTTTGAAAAATTGAGAAATATTAGGTGATACGCAACCTCTCTCTCTCTCTCTCTCTCTCTCTCTCTCTCTCTCTCTCTCTCTCTCTCTCTCTCTCGCGATCGCCGTAAAACACTGTTATTCTAATGTTTTATAAGTCAGGTATGATTTAACGTTTTTATTTATTTATTTATTTATTTTCTTTTATTCTATTTTATTTTATTTTTGGTATGAAGACGGTCATTTCTTAATGACCACTTATTTGTCCTCCTATAGACCAGTTATGTTGCACGAAAACTGATTTAAATTTTTAATACATTAATTCAAAAGGTATATCAGTAAAGCTCAAAAATAGTACCTGTTAGGTGTCTGTAAAAGGTGTTCTCCTCTTTCACTTAAGATATACTACCTGTTACATCAATTACTTACTCCTCTCAGAAGTTTACACAGGGAAAAATTAATGATATAATCACATTATGTAGTTAAAAACTTAGTTTTACTGAAGTGATCTACATTACTGTAGCTTATAGAATACATGTGTGTGTGTACCATTAGTTTTTGCGTTTTACGGTAAAATCGTTGTTACACTAATACATATGTACTGGTTTGATCATTTGAAGACGGGGTCTCGTTAGTTCAGCCACCAGCTCATGTGACGTGATTTAACAAGGGTATAATGCTCTTATAAAATAAAATTTGATTTTTTATGTCTCGCTTTTAAATTTTTACAAGTACAATAGAACTACCAATTCGTTCCACTAACGATAATTAGGGTGAAATGGTGTTAAATTTAGAATTAGTATCAAGGCAATTGCCAAATGATCGTGTGATTGTACTAATTTTATATATTTATTATGATTTGTCTTATTATAGAATGTTTTCATTTATTTTGACTTATTACAATGTTGATCGATCTCATAATTTGAGCAATCGTTGATTTTTTGTTGAACGTAATAAATAATTTCATGTTTTGGGTAGTCACTGATTTCATGTTCTAAGCAGTCAATGATTTCATATTTTGAGCAATCAATGTTTCACGTTTGGTATAGTCAATAAACTCATTGAGCAGTCAATGATTTTATGTTTTGAGCAGTTAATGATTTCATGTTTTGAGTAGTCAATGTTTCATCTTTCAATAACATAAAAAGATTTAAAGATGACCACTAGTGAAAGAATAAGAAATGTTTACATGGTCATTTTTCCCGTTTGTTCAGAAGGTGTATACTTCACTCATGCTACTCTTATAATGTTTCGAGAAGGTATTTTGTCCCAGAGCTGTCAATATATATTAAACTGCTCAGCTTATAAATTCCTGTGTGTGTTTTTGTTAACTTTGTAGATAGAGTGAGATAGGATTTAATTTCATAACAAAAACGGATTAAATTATTTTAGTAAAATAACAATATCACTGACTTTATAAGTGTATTAAGCTGTGGCTGACCTTTGGCCAGTTAACTAAACATTTACAATAATGTTTTCATTGGCTATTTATTTCTATTAAATGGCTTTGATTAGTCTTTGAATCAAATTTTTATTTTTCGTTTAAATCAAAACAACAATGGTTATTTAGTGGTAAATAGCCTGAAGGTGTATGACCTTGCAGATTTTCGGAATTTTCTCATAAACACGATTATGAATGGAAATGAATAACATTTGTATTACGATCAATATTTCTCTCAGTGGGATATCGCTTGAAATCTTATCCAAATTTATGATAAATAGATCCTGTCTATCATATGTAGCAACATGGCTTCAATTACATTTTTTAATTTTTTTGCCTCTCAACTTTGCTTGTACTTATACTAAGTACACAATCAAGATTTTTTTTTATAAATTTATTGTTAGATTTTAATTTTTTTTATGAAAATTATCTGAATTATTAGGTTAATATTGAAATGTAAGATAAAAAGGAACCACTTATCGGGTGGTTTTTCTTTTTATAAATTTTTTCCTTTTTTGATAATAGTTTTTGCGGTTATATTTTTTTGATTGCTCATTATTATTATTATTATTATTATTATTATTATTATTATTATTTTAACGTTTACTGCATTCTAATTAGTGTTATCCAACAAGATTAATCGGGCGTAAGTTGCTTTGCACTGATTATTTTTTTCTGATTAGTCGCGCCGTAGCCAGACCAAAATGAAACATTAAGAACAATTTTAAAGTTAAGGATGACTTTGTTCTTGTAAATATTATTCAAACTGTCTAGGATCGTGCACACCACCCATCATTTTCTTGTGATTTGACAGATGCATGAGTGATGTTTTAGACGGATGTGTTAAAAATTCGAATACATATTTTTATATAATGACAGTCTCTGAATAAATATGCTTCATCATACAAAAGTTTTTTTTAAAACTATCTTATCTACTCCATTCTTAAAATTGGTGACGGAGTATATGTAATTCTGAATAAATGCCTGCATCTTAATAAATTGAAAAATTATGTGCAGTCGTAAACGAATTGTTCCAATTCGTATTTCAACGCGCCCTTTTCTATACTGTTGACATTTAAATCAGTTTCATTATTTTCAAAATTTTAACCTCTGAGCTAAATACTTGATGATAAGTTGTTTTATCATAGACAATATTTAAAGCTGCATTAAGTTTACTAATTTTCTGAATTTTTTTTGATTTTCTAAAAATATATTTTTTTTAAAAGTAGATATCTTCTAACCACGATCCGTGACATTCATTTTCTAAAATTTCATTTCTTTTAGCTGTAAATAAACAGAATGGTCAGAGTTCTACGATGGTGATTATGAGCTTGGAGCATGCGCACGGATGTAGAATCGAAAGTGAAACATGACAGATTGCATTAATTGTCCTTAATTAATATCCAAATGTATTTGAACTGGTGTTATTTATCCCTTACTGTTCCCGAAGTTCTGTGCTTAATTTATCGTATTTCAACATTTTGAAAGTTGTGTTTGAATGACCCGGGTTTTGATGACGTAACCATGTTCTAATATTAGATCCAAAATGCTGCATCTCGCTGGGTAAATACTGTAATTTCTGTATTTATTCGAGCTTTTATCGTTGAACCAAATGTAACATTGTTCATTAGGAACATCAGTTATTAGATTAGCACCGTTTTAATTTTCTCTTTGGAAAACTTAATGCAGCTTTAAGTTGCTTTTTGTCACATTAAAAGTGAAATACATAATACATAATGATATGTTATAAACAATCTTTTTAAGAAAATTAGATCCAGAAAAAGTCAATTGAAATTTAAGGAAATATAAATGAAATTTTATTTTGTTTGATTCAATGAAATATTGTTAGCTTTAAAATGATTCTTCGTATTGCATAAAGCTAAAATTACTCGAAGGTAGGAATGTTTCAATCTCAACATTTTCTTCTCATTTTATTGTTTTAATTTTAATTTTGTCCCCTCTTTTCACCAACACCACTAGCACAATCAAAAACTAACAACAACAGTTGTTGGAATTTCTTCATATGCCTCTTCAGCAAATCTTGTTTTGCTAAAATGGAATAGTGCTTTTGTATTTACGTTAGATTAACTAGCTTAACTGTTCTCGTATTCAAATAAACGTAAAGCAAAACGATCTCAAAATCCGTTACTTTGAAAATTAAATAATTCTAAATTATCTCGACGTCGTGCAAGCGAAGCGGTGATTTTTCCGTATTGCAGCAAAACAATCTGTAAACACTAAACACACTTTACGAATATGGATTGCTGTTTGACATCTTTTTTTTTTTTTTTTTTTTTTTTTTATTTTATTTTATTTTTTTTTATTTTGGTGCGTTTTCTTGGTTGTTTTGGCTCTAATCCTTGTCGAGTACTAGCTATTTAGCTGTTAATTGTAAATGGGAGAACGCTTGTATAAAACCACACATGGATTGGTTACTTTTGTTTAAGAGAAGGGAATTTATTTTAGAAGCAAGCAACAGAAAGAATTGTTTAGAGTTATTTGTTTAGACTTTATTTATACAGTAAAGCTCTGGTGTATTTCAGTAGGTTATCATTTTTGTTACGTGTTATGTTAGAGTTACATCAGTAAAAAAAAAACTTCATGGTTCACAGACAGCAGTGTTAAATACCAACAGAGTTTATCTTAGAGGTTGTATAATACTAACAACGACTTGTTATCGTGTGGTTATAGGTTTTATATCTATAACGCTTTGATCTTTGCATCTGGTAATTCTTGGTTATATAAATGTATCATTTAGTGCTTTCTGGAGATTACTGCTGGTATTTATATCTGTACGCAGTGGTTGTGTGTTTCAACACAGTTACTCTGTCATTTGTTCATTATTGATTACATGTCAAATAAATTAATGTTAATATTTATAATGAAAAACGTGTACTTCGCAATAGCTAATGCAACGAAGAATAAGAATAAAGAACCCAAGACAAGATGCAGCTCTGTAAAAAAAATACTTATATGCAGATCATCACAATACTTTCATTTTTATTATTTTTTTCAGCTATTGTTTAAATACTGTTCCAAAATGAACCAATCAAAATTTTCTTATCAAATCGTTCGCTGAAACATTTTTAATTCAAACAAATGTAACTATTAAACATATCATTGATAATTAATTGCATATTGAATAATATTCAATCACTTTTTTATGGCCCTCGAGGAGCGCGCTTTCTCTGTGTTATTAAATAGCTCACTAGAAAACCTAACTAGCTCAACGGTAAAGCGGTAGTCATATGTAAGGCTTCAAAATTTGAAATGTTGCTTTCTTGCCTGGCGCTCGGCAGTGAGAGAACAGACTGTCTATTGGTTCATTCGGTGCCTGAAGAATATGACTTAAAGAGTGGCATGCTTGTCTGCGGCATACTGACTCGGTGTGTTAGCACTTAATCAATTAGTTGCCCTGATTGCGCGATAGTGTAAGGCAGACCATAACACACATTCAACCACCTCACGCATACGCCAACTGGTTCTAGAGTAATACTAAGAGATTAATCAACTTCCACTAGTCGCTTGTATCTGAAAAATTGCTCATGAGACGCAAAGCATCATTACAACCAACCAAACAACTAACTTATGCATAGAAAATTATTATTTGTGTTTGATGGCACACGATACGTGAAATATAATGAAACATAACATGCATGCTCAATTACTTTACTGTACTTGTTTATTTACTGATGCCATCATTAACATGATAGTTATACATATTTGTGGTCAGATAGTCTATGATAGAGACTTTGGCAGTAAGTCTGTGTAGTAAGACCAATAGAACGACTTATAAACTTGATAATTATTTGATAAGACACTGTGTGATGACCCCAGTCTATCGTTTATTGCTATAAACCAATTATAGAACAATTATCACACATTTTAAATATATATTGCCAAGGTACTGCCATGCAGTTAGTGTTTGCAGATACAGCGCAGGTAGTAGGACATGGGTTATATCACAGACTACAAAGTTTTACCATAAAGTATGTTCCTGGTAGTACGTTACAGTGCTATGGCGATAAATATTATTGGCCTATTCACCAGTCGTTAAAATTCTTCACATTACAATAAATTAAGCACCTTTACATAGGCAGATCAACGTGTGTGTGGGGGGGGGGGTTGGGTGTGTGCGTGTGTTTGTGTGGGTGGGTGGTTTGGTTTGGTGTGTGTGTGTGTGTTAATTTTACTGAAATTTGCTTTGTAATGAGTTTGAGCGAACATTATGCAATCATTGAGTAATCCTTATTTTATTTTCGTCAAAACTGATGTATCATTTTATAATCTTTTCTATCGTCTGCTATCGATTACGTTTCAGTGACGTTAAAAATAGAATAATAATGACATCATCGACCCAATAGGAGAATAAACATAACCAAAACCCTTCAAAAATAACATATTATTTTATAATTAAGTATTGAAGATAGTGTCGTCTGAGGATGAAACATTTTCCCTGTTCAACATTCCTTTTCATCCTACAAACTTGTACTTTAGCACGCGCTGCAAGGTCAAGGTTATTTAAGTTTCTGATATGCTTTTCATACCGGCCCGTTTTTATACTGTAACTCATCATTTTATTCTTTAATCAGCGATTCCTACTGCATAATTCATCATTAACAACCTGTGTGCTGCTATATATACAAACCGATATGTTATATCAGACATCCCGTGAAATCTAACATATGTATCCGTCTGTAATCTACATACACGTCTTCAAAATCAAACTCCTTTTACCGTCCGACCTACCTTGACAAATCTCTAAAATTTGTTATAAATGCTTCTTCTGTAGAAGCCTCCGAATTGTGTCAGAATTGCAATAAATTTGAACATAAATCGAGTTGCCTATCCGACATTATCAACTAATTAATGTCTTATGGTTCTAGAACTGTCATTATCTGTGATGATGTCATTTATTTCAGTTCCTCTCAAGTTGCATCACGTTTTAAGGTTCAGTTTCTTCGTTGGTGTAGTCTTAGATATCAGTATCTGATGAAAGGTTGTGACGCCCTATCTAACAGGTCAGTTTGGTTATTTACATCTTCATTTAGATTGAACCAGTGCACGTTTACCGTTAGACCAGACTTCCGTTGATATTACAGGCTATGTTAAAGTACTTCTTAACTTAATATATATCATTAGTAAGCTTGTTCTACTTTTGAAACATTTACAACCAGAAAAGATCCATTCCAGTTTTTAAGAGCAAAGAGCGCAAGTGATTCACACATAAAGGCACAGCAATAAAAAACATAATTGAGACTAATTCTTGATTAAACCAAATGAGCATACCTATTAATTAGGCTAATTACGGTGTAAGTTGTCTGACTGTTTAATGAGATTAATGAAACTGAGTTCTTCTCATTATTGGAAGAGAAATGAAACTTTAAGCTAATAAACAGGATATAACAATAGCTGAACAAAAAACAAGCAAAGAACACAAAACAAAATACAAAAGCAAACAGAATAAAATGAATTAACTAGATTCGAGTTGTAGAAATGTTGCATCAGGTACAAGAGATATTACTTTAGGTACAGACTAGAATAAAACATCAAACCACAGCTATTCAATTATAATTATGTTTAAGTTTGGTTAGATACTATATACTATAATCACAGCTTTTATTATATATATGCATAAATATTTAATTTACAATAAAAGTGCATTCATTTAACTTGGTACTAGCATGATCATTTATCGTTAAAAGGAGTCTGTTTAATTTGATCCAGCATGTTACCGACGGGGTTTAAATTTCAACTTTTTAACGAGATATTTTTTCTATTTTTTTTCTGAATTTTAAATTGAAATGTGTTAATGGGATAGATATTGGTTTATTTGGGTGCAAGTTGTGCAACGATTTCGGATTCAGAAATTCTCTTTAACAAATTCATTATTGTTAAAAACGAACCGATTTGTACGTCATTGTTACAGTTCGTTGATAAAGGTGATTTCCAAATGTTTCTTATTTATTATGCATCTGAATATAGGACAGTCTCGTCAATTTAGTTGTGTTAGGTTACGTTTACTAGCATAATATATACCTATGAACAAATTTCTACGCTAATTCACTTTATCTACAGACGCTGTCAAAATACATTAATATCTTATTTTAATGTTCATTTAAAAACAGGTTGGTATTTACTGGCATTGTAGTCAAGTTTTTATCCTTTACATTTATCGTCGCAGTGAGTGGCCTCACTTCAAAAGGTTTTCTTTTAATAATAATATTTGCCACCTTTTAAAAATTACCCCTTGTTGATCAGCTTGTAATTCCATCCAGATGTACGGAATGAGCTTACTGACAAGCTATAAGAGTTTGTACCGTTTTGCTTCTTATATATATCCTTGCCTAAATAACCATCATTACGAAGGATTTTCGAAGTGGATCACCTGCCTGGATAAATACATTATATTGTTTAATTGCCAGATGAGTCAAAGTCTACTACGGTACTGCTGTATGTATAGTATAACAAGACATGTGTGGCCAATCTTACAACCATTACCCATAGACATTGTATACTTTAACTAGTTACTTGCACGCGACATTGTAATATTTTATTTAAAATAATATTTTTTTCATGGATTGAAGAAAATATTTAAATTGTTATTTTTAAGCTTCAAAGAAATACTATTCTTGATAATTAACTGTTTAAGTAGAAAAACATAAATAAATTATAGAAATTGATTGTATTTCCACGAGTGGAGGTCAAACATAAAAATAACTGGATAGACCTACCCTTCAAGCCACCTGACTGTGGGAAAATATTTAAAAAAAAATTAAAAGTTTCCTGGTTCAAATCACTGTTTAATTGTTTTTGCATTCAATTTACTTGTTTTAAAACCATTTATAAAAATATTCATAATAAGTATTGAATTTTTCAGAATAAAGTGTTTGTGTTCTTGAGTTAATGACGCGTCTTTTTAAATGTCTTACAATTAAAATGACTTTTCCCGGCTCAAAATATGTCCTCGCAAGATTTAAAGTGCAAACAATGATATTGAAATTTGAAGACTAACCGTTTTGTGTAATTTTATATATGAAATTACTTATATTATTTGTAGATATTTAAGTTATTTCAAATATGTTTTAAAATTGGTATCGCTTTTGTGTAAATTACTTCCAAATAAATCATAAAGTCACTAAAATGACTCCTAGCTTGTTCAAAGATCAACATGAGATATCATACCATCTATAAATGTCAGTTAGATAAAACGCCTGCACTTTTAAAGTCATTGTGTAATATGTTATTTTTGAAATTGTTTAAACGTGCTAGATTTTTTAGTTAATTTTTAAAGTTAAAAATTACGACGTCATTACACAGTTGAGAGTCTCAATCATCAGATCAACTAAGTGATTAAGCTTGTTGTATTGAAGTAAGACAAACGCGAGTACCAATGACATAATTTATTGTTTTACAGTCCTATAAAGGCCATTTTAGTCAGTATGCTCTCATTTTGTTCGTATCTCACTACTTATGATAATAAAATAAGAGTAGATGAATAGTACTTAAAGTAAACAACTGTATACACAGTGTTTGACTATCTTTCATCTTTTATTAAAGGGTACAATCACTTCTTCTTCAAGCTTGGTGCATTGAAATTTATTGGCGAATATGTACTTTTGGAAAGAAAAATCCATCCACTTTTATCCTAACATTGAAGGAAATTTATCATTTTATTACATTAGCCCTTGTGAATTTTAGGTTTTCTTGACAAACATTGTTGGGGATACTTATCCTTGTCTAAGAAGTATATTTTATATGATCAAAAGAGGATCCATAGTCCTAAAAAGTTTCTAACGGGCAACCAAAAAGGATTTTAACTCACAAAATGTTTTATCTTTTAGGTGGTTTGTTTTTTGTTTTTTTTAACTTTTTGTGAAGATTTATGGCTCGGATTTCAATAAAAAGAATTTCATTAGGATCTTGTTGGTGTTGTTGTTATTGTTGTCGTGGTCATCGTCGTCGTCGTCTTTGTTGTTGTTATTGTTGTCGTGGTCATCGTCGCCGTCGTCTTTGTTGTTGTTATTGTTGTCGTGGTCATCGTCGCCGTCGTCCTTTTTGTAGTTATTGTTGTCGTGGTCATTGTCGCCGTCGTCATTGTTGTTGCTATTGTTGTCGTGGTCATCGTTGCCGTCGTCTTTATTGTTGTTATTGTTGTCGTGGTCATCGTCGCCGTCGTCTTTGTTGTTGCTATTGTTGTCGTGGTCATCGTTGCCGTCGTCTTTATTGTTGTTATTGTTGTCGTGGTCATCGTCGCCGTCGTCTTTGTTGTTGTTATTGTTGTCGTGGTCATCATCGCCGTCGTCTTTGTTGTTGTTATTGTTATAGTGGTCATCATCGCTGTCGTCTTTGTTGTTGTTATTGTTTTAATGCTGTTTAACGTCGCATCAACACATTTTCAGCTATTCGCGATGAGAGTAGATTAAATCATCTCTAAGAATTAATCTAAAAACAAGTGTTTGTTTGAATTTGATTTTCAATGTGTAATATGGTCTGTCTTGTACCAGCGCGCATTCGGGGCGACTTTTTTTATTGAGAGGTTGTTACCAAGTCAGTATGCAGCATACAAGTATATTTTGCTGGCACAAGGTGAACCATTCGATACTCAGTTCTAATGTCGAGTGTCAGAACAGGAAGCAGTATCCAAACTTTTAAAGTCTTATATATGATCCGGTCGGGATTCGAAACTAAAGACCTTCTGCTTCAAAGCAGACGCCTTACACCAAGCCACCGAAGATCTTAACCTGATTATAAATACATTTTTACATCTTTGAAATAATGGGTGTATAGTTAACATAGAAGTCGTCCTCAAATATTTGGACTTCTAATTTTATCTAATATGTTATATATGGCTCATAGTAATATTGAAATCTATATATATGTGTGTGTGTGTGTGTGTGTGTGTGTATGTGTGTGTGTGTGTGTGTGTGTGTGAATCAACTTTATCAAGATTTATTTTAGAATTTTTCCAATAACTCTTGATTACGGTTTCGCTATTTTCGTGTTTTGTATTTATTGATGAATTCATATAAGAGCTTGTTAATGATGCATTATATAGAAAGATGTAAACATATGAGTAAGCTGACCGAGACTTTATGATGGGTGAAATTATGAATAAATATACTGATTCATCTATATTTCGATTTCCTTGATCAATTGTCGACAGCTCCATCTTACTGAAATTACATATGTCAAAATAAGATAGTAAACACGAATGTATCATGATTTTGACATTTGATTGACATCTTGGTTGAAATTTGAATCAATAAATCTACATCAATATGCAAAAATATGTAAAGGAAATATTATGTGGTTTTAACAATGTATTATATGACACATATGTCTCATTTCACTTATAGTATAGGATGTCTATCTCACCTAAGAAGAATATTTCTTGTTTTGACATTTAGCTTGTTGAAGACTCTTTTACACAAAATACAAAAATGCTTGCGTTGATTCTCGTTGGCTCAGTGGTAGAGCGTCTGCTTCGAAAATGAGGGTTGAAGGCGTCGAAATAAAGGGAATAAAGATCCTCTGCAACAAATATAGAAACATTTTAATCTAATACTAGAAAACGCCAAAATTCATTTAAAGTATTGATTTCTGAACGCTTCATTGTATCAAATGGGACAAATTTCACTTTAAATATTTATTCCTAGAGGGTGCGGAATCGTTTTTATATAGGGAAATCATACAGTCTTTTTGAGAAAAAAAGATACTAAACGGTTTGATCAAAGTTGTCTCGGGACCTTTTAAAAAACCCCATAAACCTCTAAAGCAGATTTGTTATTTATTAGAAATGGATGACACGGGAACGTTTTTAAAGAAGTCTGCAAAAATGAAGTCAAAACAATGCTCAGAGCCGTCACCTGTAATGGTCTCCATGATCACATGTGTGTCATTGCGGTGTGCTTGATTAGTCACTTTTTGAAATAAGTCTGCTCTGAAGTTTCACCGACCAACATAACATACTAAAGTTTATCTGTTTTTACAGTACTTTGAAATTGGGTTGGTTTGGCTTCTATCAAAGTAATTAAACCAAAACACTTACTATTTTGTCAATTTACCAAGTGCTCTTACAAAGTCGGGAAGTGTATAACCAGTGCTTACAATAGGTGTTAATCTTGTGTCACCTGATCTTTTTCATCCCTTTGTTGATGAGTTATTATTATTATTATTATCATCATCATTATTATTATTATTATTATTATTATTATTATTATTATTATTATTATTATTATTTAATTATTTATTTATTTTTAGTTTCATTTATTTTTTTCAATATTATTATTTTCAATGCTCTGACTAATACCTAACACATCGCATGTTATTCCAACGTAAATTTTTAGTCCAAGACCTTGCCCTATATTTATGTACCTTTATGATAATGGACTTTGATTCCTAGACGATTGAAATTAAGAAACAAATAGCTTGTATATAAATAAACTCTGGTAAATACGTGAGTTATTGCTGTACAAGCTGGCAAGAATGGACCTACGTCTGTATATTTACGTCTACAAATTCTGTAAACACGTTTGGATTTTTTGGATATATAGTTTACGTGATCCCAGTGTTTCCAGCACTTTTAATGATTAAATGTTAAATAATTTACATTACCCTAAGTGTGATAGTCTACCGTGATATTTACATGTTATAACATGAATATGGTTAATAGAAATAAAGCCGAGTTTAAATATCACATAATATGTCTGTCTTTGCCAAACAGCTTTCTAAAACTGGTTGATTTTCAACATCATTAAGTTTTCTGGCTGAAAATAAAAGAAACAGTCTTATGGTTTTTGAAAAATAATTTGAAATAGTTAACTGTTAGTTTGAAGTATTCATTCTATGACTAGTTTTTTCTGAGACTTTTGAAAAATAAATTGCTTCTTCGAAAAAGGCATTGTATTATGTAACACATGTTAAAATGAAACGCATTTCTCACAAAAATAAAGGGTTTCAATTAAAACAAACATCTCCAATACAATTGTCGGTTCTGGACGTCGTATGACTCTGTTAAAAGAGGGCCTCGATGACCATGTGGTTTTAGACATGCGCTAACGAATCATAGCTCCTCTGACCACCTAGGTTCGGATTCAACTTGGGCATAGAATATCGACTTGGATGTAAAACGCACAATTACTTCACTTTTTTCCTATTGTTAAAAAGCAAATGCTTCAACTGGATGCATTGTACTTATACTTCGTGCAATTTCCTGTTCAAAATATTAGATTTTAATCAACCAGCATCAAGCACATGTTCCATTAAATTTTTGAATGACGTCATTCTTATTCGAAATTAATTCGACTTACAAACAATATTCCGTGACACAAAACGGTTAGTGCACTATTATGGTATAATTATGTCGAGAAATACAGGATGAAGTTAATGTTAGACTTCCAAACTTGATGTAGCGTGGATATTTTATGTAACTTGTTCATTACAAGGTCAAACTCCATACGATTTCTTTCTTTTTCGGTTTATACAAATTTCTTGACGTGTTAATGATAAATATAAGTATATACAAGTCTAATCTAGATCGCGATTCCAAACTTAACATAAATGTTCCTTATTGCATTTGATGTTAGCCATCTTGAGGTTCCATAACATTTGGCAGTTGCTGTCGTATGGTGGTTGAGATGTTAAGTCTTCTAACCCATTTCTTTGTGTTTAACTTTTTTAACTCGGTGTCCATATAATAGACGTAGATTGGATTAATGTTGTTTTACGTCTCAGCCAAGATTCTTTCACTTAAATCGAGGCGGTCAGGTCTGGGATGGTGGAGAAAACCGGAGACGTAGAGAAAACTACCGACCTTCGGCAAGCGAACTGACACACTTTCACACTTGGATCTGACCTAGAAGGATTAGAAGCTAGGCAAAGAGAGACACTGTGACCCGAAACGCGCACCTTAGACTACTTGGCCTTAGAGATTGACTTAGAGGTACACCGTTTTAATTTGCAATATTGAGTGTCAGAGCACTTGCACTCTTATTATCGCAACCAGAGAGTTTAAGAATGATTTTGAACAGATGCTTGCAACACAAGAACCACAGTGACTATCAAAATAATGCAATACAAGAACCACAGTGACTAAATGATAAATTGTGTTAAATTGTATACAACGAAACAAATTGCAACTCACCACCACTTTGCATAGATTTCTGTAATCGTAATTAATTATAATAAGTTAAATGATACACATGTATTTATATACACTTTTTTATTTTGGGACCGATACATTATGTATTTTTTTTTTGCACACTTATACTTGCAAATTAACCAAAAAGACAAACCCCGGAAAATTTTATTTTCATTGTATATTTTTGTACATTTACAAATTTGAATGGAGCGGAGCGCTTTATCAGGTTGACATTATGCAGAAGCAAAACCCTTACATAAATCATCCTTAATCAAATGAAAAATAAATTCTTCTTTCTTTTAAATTATACACTATGTATAACAAAATATAGGATATATGAACACGGCATCATCATGAATTGAAGGATATCTGAACACCTCATCATAAAAAACTGCAGGATATCTTAACACCTCTTAATAATTTACTATAGAATATCAGAACACCTCCTTATAGGATATCTGAACACATCTTTATAGGATATCTGAACACACTATAGGATATCTGAACACCTCCATATAGAATATCAGAACACCTCCTTATAGGATATCTGAACACCTCCATATAGGATATCAGAACACCTCCTTATAGGATATAGGATATCTGAACACCTTCTTATAGGATATCTGAATACCTCCTCATAGGATATCAGAACACCTCCTCATAGGATATCTGAACACCTCCGTATAATAATTGCAGAATATACAAATATCTTTTATTATACATCGTCCTACAAATATGACATCATCGGTTTCAATTGACAGTTAATTTTATTGGGAGAGTAAATAAAACGTAAAATATTTTTTTTTAATTTCCAAACTGTGACATAACGTGGTTAGTTTGAGATACTTTTATATTTATCTTCAACAGGTTTCTTCTTTCCATTTTCTAATCACAGTTGTTGGTATAGTTTTAAGTTGTTTCTATATTTAGCATATATATCTTAAGTCTACGAGTTGATGATAACGTTATCGGCTTAGAAGTGAAAATGATTAATACATGGATATGTTAGTGAAATGATCAATCTGTACATACAAAAATATGACATTGGTCATTGGTCAAAGAACGGAATTTATTAATCTTATTACCAATCGGCATGAGTCATACCAACTTACAGCCATTACAAAGTCTATTTCTTATAAATCTGTAGATTTATAGCCCCTTTTTTTATTCAGTTATTAACGTTTTCAGTGCATCTTGAGATTTGTTATATAGTCTGTTTTTTCGTATGAGTTCAGGAGGCGGTTTTGTTATCATGTTGACAATTTCATTTGAAGATTTTCAATCATCGGTACTGCGGTAGCTCAGTTGGTAGAGTGCTCGCTCCGTAAGCGACCCAAGACTTTAAAGTGGGTAGTGACTGTTCTTTCGCCAAGCACTCGGCATTACGGAATGAGAGTCAAGGTTCTTTCAAACGGGAACTTAAAATAAACGAGGTCCCGTTTCACGATAGGCGTAGCACGATAAAGAACCTTCATGTAAAATGCCATCAGCGCAACGCACAGGCAAAATTTCTGCACTTTCGCCTATAGCTGGCGACGTCTCGATATAAGTGAAATATTCTTGACTGGGATGTTAAACACCATTACTCAACTCGCTTAACTCCATTTAAATTTATCGGCTATACTCATCTCTTCAGAATCGTGGTCTTTATTGTTTTTTACTGTTGTTACAAATGTCCCGTGCTTGTTTGAAATCGTTTGAAAATGATCAAAGTTAGCAATAACTTTCTCTATGTGTTTTGTTTTGTCAAGATTTCTGTGAAAACACGGAAGTAAATCCAATCAAACGCAAAAAAATCATTTCATTTGCAGGAAGCATACCTTAAACATGATGGAATAATAAAAGTTCAAGCCGAATGGCATATACTTGGCATAAATCAAAATCGCTAAAATTGCTTTATGGCGAAATTCAACTTGCGGCAAAATAAGGTTTATTTAATTTGCAGTATGCTTGTGAAAGCACTTTTTTGTCGTAAGAAAGATTCATAGTGAATTTGTTTCAGACGAAAGAAGTCTAAGGGGGATTTCTGGTTCGTTTCGATCGTGTAAATTTTCTGGTGGAAAGTCTTACACTAGAATATACTAGAATAATTCGTTTTGTTTTCAGTCTGTTTTCACGATTATATATATATATATATATATATAATAAACGCTCGACTTTGGACTTTTAATGAACTTAAACAAAAGTGCAAGATCGAAATTTTCAGTGCGAAAATAAAACTTTAACAAAAAAAACGTCTAAATGGAAAGATTATTTCTGGATAGGGCATACAAAAGTTTAAATTGTATTTTGTAATTCATGTTGTGTTTATAAAAATAAGAGCACCGATTGGACCTGCGTTCATTAATTAAATAACTATTGGTGTTCGGTTCTTAAATGAACGTTTGTCTTTGATACAAAACCATTCTGATTGAATTTTGAACGAATTTAGGGCGTATGTTTATATTTGTTGAATTCGATTTCTTTACATAAAGCATATAAAGTTGATTTGGAACAGAAATTGTTGAAAAGAGAAACGCCTTTAATTCACCTTATAACAGTCACTATTTGAATACATAATTATTATTTTACTTCAATTTGATGGTCATTAACAGCAAGTTAAACATCTTTAATATTAAATCAAACACCGAATTGTACGAAGATTAAAAACGAATTATTTTGGTTTTTATCGTACTAAGGGATATAAGTGTCAAACTTTACTTCTGTAACGATGGACCAGAAATTCGTGTCAACTGTTTATCTAAAATCATAACGTTTACTTGCTCTTTTAAGCAAATTAAATAATTTATGAATTTAAAAGTACAACAGGTTAATTACAATAAAAATCATTATTTACTTAACATTTTTAAAAAGGGCGTGCCTTCATTCATTTATATCACTTTTATTACAAAATTTAATGAAGTGTATGTTTTTCATAGTCGCTGATACAGTCTTATGTTATGTGACATTTTGAGAAAAAAATTTTACTTAAGTTTGAGTCAATTTAAAAAAAATTTAGAGAGTTGTGACAAAGATTGGAAGATAACATTAATAGAAAATACTATAAGAAATTTCAAGTTTTTAATTAAATCAAATTTATTTAATTTTTTTTTTCATTTTATTTTTTATTACTTATTTTTATATTTAATTTTGTAACTTATTATTTTTATCAATTATTATTATTTATTAATTAATTATATTTTTATTCATTTATTTAATTATTTATAGTTAAATTATATATTCATTTTTTATTATTTAAAAAATAGAAACGTCTCCAGGTTTCGGTATCTATAGAAACTAATTTTCCTTTAGATTTAGGTTTACATGTCATATTTCTTTGGTAAGGTTGCATGCACTGTTAATCCGGAAGTGCAGATTTAGATCTGTCAAGGTTTCTTAATAAAATCACTTACTTTTTGGCACGTGCAGACAACAAACGGTTATCTAACTCGTTTCTTAGATTTAAATTAATTTAAAATTGCATGAAAAATGTTCTGTAGTTTCTCTACCATTAAGCATGTTTATAATCAACAAAATCACGCCCCACACGCGCCTGTTCTTTACTCATCCCTGAAATAATTTAAAGTATGCAATAGGTCAAAAAGAGTTAACTTGGTTCTTATATTTACAAATATATGTCATTTCGCCTATCATTGCATGTGTCATTTATGTCATTTTTACGTCATTCTAGATACGTCTGTTTAATATTTTAAATTTCAGTTGCAGGTTTCCCATGCAGTATTTATTTTAATATTTTCTAAAATTAACCGTTGTAGAACAAAAAAAGAAAAGAAAAAAAGGGAAAAACTGACATTAATGTTGATGCGTGTTTGTTTATTGTTATACGTTTTAAGCCTTTTTATCTCAAAGAAAATAGAATTTATTTGTATGCTAGTCATTTATGACTTTTACTTTGAATTCAACCTTAAGATGCCAATAACTGTTAATGGCTAAAACGATAAAATGCTATGGACCAGCTTTTATATCGTAGATTGACCCCCCCCCCCCCCCAATTACACAACCAATCAAAAACTGTGGTCAACCTTGCAATTCACAAAATTTTCAAAATTTCAAACAAGTTAATAAAGGCTAACCGAAGTTACTTTATTGTTTAAAAAGCATAAAATTGAATAGCAACAATCCTGACTTTTTTCATCAGGAGGCATATATTGAATCGGGTACATAGAAAATTATACTTCGACGAATGTCAATGAAATTAGTTGAGTAAATTGAAATGATACAAGGTATTTTAATTCTAGTGAAGTCTTGGTCATTAATTTGGAATATATATATAATATACTTCAATATACTTATATTGAAATTACATCCTAATTATGTTTTATCTTACAGGGTATTTTTCCTAGTTGAAGAAAACAACAGACCAGTTTATATTTTAATTAAGCCGTGTGCCTCCAAAGTGGAATGGACAGTTACACATAGAAGTACTTCAAGTTCAGATCAGAATGAAGATCACTCTGATGGTAAATATTAAACAATGTTTAATGAAAATTGTCAAAAACTAAATCTATATTTTATTGAGGTGATTATTTGAGTCGGTCGCTACGAAATCATCAATGAAAACATGTTGCAATAAGCTGAAAATATTTCAATGCGTATTGGGAACAACTGTCTATCTTTTATTTGGGTGATACTTGGAGCCGGTCGCTATGAAATCTATGAAAAATGTTCCAATAAGCTGAAAATATTTCAATGTGTATTGGAAATACTTTAAGCTCAATAAATAGTTCAATTAATTTTTATGGACAGTTTTTAAGCTTTATAAGATGAGGCGAAAAAAAAATAGGACATTCAATGTCTCAAAACTTTGCATCGTAAATAAACAGCAACGTAATTATCTGTATTTTTATCAATGAATGTAGCGAACACCCATTACAAAAAATTTGCATTACCTTTTACAACGTTCTGGGGGCGAGGTTTATCTTTTAACTAATTTACTTTTAGAAAATTAGTGTGTTCGGTCTGCGACTGGCAAACCTTAATGAGGTTATTGAAGACCACACACATCCTACTCCCATCCATTGTTAATGGTCACGGTGAAAAAAAAAACACACACCAAAAACTTTCATGTGCTGAAAGGCAGGTTCTTATATAACAATGAAGTTTTTAACAAAAGGGCAATAAAAGTTCTACAAACTGTGATCTTAATACTACATACTCTTGTTTAATCGTTACTATTTCCTTTATATTGTTTAAGGGTTTTTTTTATTATTATTAATTTGAGGCGTTGCTTAATTTTTTCATTTTGATCAAAATGAGGGAGAATCCACAACCGTTATGTTTAACCACATACAAAAAAGGTTTCTTTTTACTTTAATGTTCTTATACTCTTGTTTTTATCTAAATTCCTTTATTCTGTTTAGTTCTAAGTGTTGCATTACCTTTTTGTCCATCGTGTGTGTGTGTGTGTGTGTGTGTGTGTGTGTGTGTGTTGCATTACCTTTTTGTCCAGTGTGCGTGTGTGTTCATTACCTTTTTGTCCAGTGTGTGTGTGTGTGTGTGTGTGTTGCAGTACCTTTTTGTCCAGTGTGTGTGTGTGTGTGTGTGTGTGTGTGTGTGTTTTGCAGTACCTTTTTGCCCAGTGTGTGTGTGTGTGTGTGTGTGTGTGTTATCTTGTTAACCGTATGATAAATGATTGTGGAATATACACTATTTTCTGTTTCAGTTTTAACGTGGATTTATAAATCCAAGCTAAGCTAGTTTAGTTTTTCATTAAAAGCTAGTAAATTACTAGGACATATGTTTAAGACAAATTCATCAATATTAAATATTCCAGTTATTAGCAATTACCAATGTAACTTCCTACCATAATATTTTATCTTTCTTGTTAACTGAAATGATTAGCCATACATACAATTGATGGTGAATAATGATGCAATAAGAGGCGGCTGTAAATAATAAATTAAAAACTTCACCATTCTTTAGGAAATAGTCACAAAAAGGATAACCCTCGAAAACGATGACAAAATGATGAAAACTCCTAAAAATATAAGATTTACAGATACTAGTAAAATATATTGAAGAACTGATGCAAATGCATCGCCATCACCATAATGCACTGTTTGATCCTTTGTGTAAAACAGTACAGTATTATCATTTCTTCTTCTAGCTGTTGTAGGGCTGTCTATTTAGTTATGGTATTCTACTTCGAATAGTTGTTATATACTATGTCTACCTCAAGCCTTTGAAGTCTTGTAACACTAATTACAGAAATCTACCTTTAACTGCGTAAATGACATCCATAGGAATAAATAAAACTTCCGCCAGATTAATGCGCTTGTTGCTCTGTGGTAACGCTTAACTTAATTTTGTGTTGTTTATTATAAAAACCGAGGATGTTAAAACAGGTAGTCAGAATGAATATGTAAGAACATCCATTTATTTATTACTTAAGTGAAACTATAATCAGTACTGTAGAACAAGAAATCATAATATGTGTGTTACCTATGAGTGATCTAAAGGAGTAATTGAAAAAGAATGAAGAGAATGGTATAGTTTAGAAATATGGCTGAAATTATATCCAAAACGATTTTCAAAAGAACGATAGCTTTTTTGACAGCATCAGTGACTGGTCTTGGCATTGGAAAAAAAAAAGCTTTAAGACAATCGGTATATTCTCAAAATTTTGGGCGAAATTCAATCTAGACCGAAATAAAAAAAAACAGTGATTTCTTTAGGAACACAATGGCTGAACTTAGAGTTAAAAGGAAATGTATAAATATAATAGGTAAATTGTCAAAACTTAGGCTGAAACCCAGGCCTAATTTTAAAAGTACGCTGGTGCCTTTAAGAACATAGTGACTGGTCTTGGCAGAATTTAAAAAAAATAAAGAGAATTTGTATTGTGTCAAAAGTTTGGCTAAAATTTTATATAAAAAGTACAATGGCTTTTATAAGAACACAATGATTTATATTAAAAAGTAAAAGGAATAAGACAATAAGCAAGGGTCAGAAAATTGGTTGAACATTTTAACCAGCTCAATCTAGATCGTACAATGGTTTTTGTTATAACACAATGTCTAATCTTGCAAAGTATGAGGAAAAGAAATAACGAGGCATAATGTCAGAATAATAATTCTTTCATCTCGTTTGTTAATGTAATGGGATAAAAAACAAACTATGTTGTATTCCAATACAAAGCAGTATACAGGAAAAGTCAAGAAGTTGTGATCGGGGTTTATATCACTTTACTGAGACCGGTAACAATACCAAAAAGTGGTTCAACAACATGGTATATATACATATACCTACCTTGAAAAGCTTTTGGCCTTTTAATGCTTTTTTTGGTAATGGTGTTTTACCACCAATTAAAAATATTTCATTTAGGTCAAGGTGGTCAGTTCTTGGTTGGTGGGGGTAACCGAAGTTCAAGAGTAAATAACCAACCTTTGACGAGGGACCTGTGCTTACAGATTTCAACCCCTATCACCGCATAGGTTTGATTTCAACTAGGTCAGATCTAAGTTTGAGTAAGTTTTGTCAGTTAGCGCTTGTTGGTTTTGGTGGCCGAATTGGTCTAAAGCGCGCGCTTACGGCATCAGCGCCTCTTACTCTCTAGGTTCGAATCTCGCTGGGGCAGATCCTCGTGAGAAAGGTTAGAAGTCGAATTTCACAAAGTACAATTGTTTTCATTAGAACAAAATTACTGATCATGTAGAGTTTATATTAAAGGAAAAAAGAGAACGAGTATAGTATCAGATTTACCTGAATTTTTATTCAGTACAGTGTACAATGTTCCTATTATAACGGAGTGATTAATCTCAGAGATTATGAGAAAAAGAACGAAGAGAACTGGAAAAGTATCAAACATTTTTTTTTTGCCAGGTCGAATCTTGCATACACAATAATTTTTATTAGAAAAGAATTTTTCTATCAAGTTACGAAATGATAATCATGTTGTTGTCTTTTTTTTCCATGAAGTCATGCGGTTGTTATTTTTCCATGAACAGCTTGTATCAAACATCCATCAGCTATCTGCTTAATCCATTTTATTAGTATCAGTCTCTCAGTCTATTGACTGATCTTCCTTGTCATTGTTATGTAACTTAGATGTTTTTTCTGTGTGGTCCTGTAGCTTTTTCTTCAATAAGTGATCATTTAACTCGGAGTTCTAATCGATCATATGTCAGATTTTATATCTTATTATTGTCTAGAGATAGTAAGATAAGATACGCTACTTGTAGAATTGCCAACATCCTATCTTATCGCTTCTTTAGAATAACTATATAGTCTGATGTTTTGTTTTCTCTATTTTTTGTTACCACAAGTGCCAGCTTTGCAGCAGCAATTTGTCATTTAATGTTACTTTTAAATCCTTATTCTTTGTTAGCATATTACTTTATCGAGGTTTGCTTGTGGCTACATATGTTTATGTGATTAACCAAAAACGATTTATTAAAATTAAATGACATATCCTAGCATCAGTAAAAGAATACATGACGTTTTGTAGATGGATTCAAATATTCCTTTTGTAAATATATATTTGTTACACTTTTTATATCTACCTATTCAATACGCTTCTTCTCTTTACAGTAGGTTTCTGATTGACTTGAAATTTATCCCCTAAAAGCAAAGCATAGGAAATGCAAAAAATGTGCCATAAATGCAAACTTTATGTTATGATGCACAGAACCTCTACAATGTAATAAAATGTCATTTGTTTATTTTATGTAACTACAAAGGATATAATTTAACAATATGTTGAAAATTATAACATTTAGATATAATATTGAAACTAAATTGTAATTTTGTTTTAATTACAGATCATTTCCTTCCTCAACGGGAAATGTTAGTTAAACCAACAACATCAACTGGAACATTCATTCAACAGTTTAATGAAACAAGTGAAACCAGTGTTTTTTCTCAGTCTCGGGGTGAAAAAGGTTTATATACAGTCGAAATTACTTCATTAGAGAGTGACTCTTATGTCCGTATCTTGGGTACCACAAATCCAGAATCTACCTATGTTTATCCAACATTGCCTGACGATATACAGATTCAGACAACTGCTGTTAGTCGGAGAAAATTTGGCATTACATGGAAAGCAAGTGCTGACGAAACTCCGTTCGGAAATTTAATTGAATACTGTGTTTCTGTTAATAAAAAGCGTTTTTATGATACACATTGTGGCTTAATGTCTCATATGAATGGTGACTCTAAGCCCTCTCGCCCTAAAAATGCAGGGTTTCTTTGGGAATGGGAGAAGGATGACATTTTATTGCAACGAAAAAAAGCACAGCCAGTAAAGGCGCAGAAAAATGTATTTTATAAATGTGTTGGAAGTAGTACGCGTTTTATTTTTACACCTGCGAAACCAGGGAAAAAATATTATGTGAATGTGTATATTCGAAATAAAGAAACTAATGGAACGAGTGCATATAGGGGTATCGAAATTAAAACCAAAAAGGGTAGATCTAAGGACAGATTAAAAGACGGCAAAACTAAACAAATTCAGTTTAAAAAAAAGAGAGAGAAAATTTCGTTTAAGTATAGATTAAGAAAAGACACGAGTGAACTTTTTCTTGCCATTCATTCGTGTACTGAAAGAGTTAGATTACAAGTGCTACAGAATGGACGAGAAATATTAAATTTAAAAGTTAGAACAGTCAAAGTGCATACACTTAAAAATTTAAAAAGAGGCCAATACGTGTTTAAAGTGACTAATTCTCGTAAAGGCCGAAGAAATGTGAGACTTTTAGTGACTACAAATCCAGCAAAGTTTAGGTATCCTAGGTTACCAAAGGATACAAGAATTGTAACTATTGACAATAATACAACATGTAATAATATAACAATTGCGTTTTTAGGAACGGAAAAAAGACAGACTTATTGTATATATATGAAAGAAATTACTTCTTTAACAACGCGGAAGCGGAAGAAAAAAGTTCGTTATGATCAATGTATGACTTCAAAAGAAGGTTCAAGTCAAGTGACTTGTTTGAATTATAGACATCAAGACAAGAAATCGGTATTTACACATACGATATCTGGTCTTAAACCGGGTACAAATTATGAATTTGACGTTTCTGTGAAGTTACGGAGGAGATTCTCTTTGGCTTACCAGAGCAAAAGGGCACAAACTAAAAGTGTGTGTTAAAATTTATAAATGTTAATGAGTGGTTGTGTTATATATATTGTGTTACTTGTGTCAGAATGATAATGTAGTTTAAAAGATATGTTAAAACCTAAAAATTGACATTTGTTTGGGAAAATGTTACGAAAATTTTTCATCCCTTTTTATGAAAATAAAATTTAAAATTATATAATGAAAAAAGAAAACCCAAAATTAATTGATTCAAGAAACCAGAAAAAACATTAGTATTTAGTTTATTCAATTAAAAAAACTGGTTTTATAAAGCAAACATTTATCTGAATAAAACTTTTTTTTCACTTTATTGAAAACGTTTATTATCATGTCCAGTTTCAGCTAATTGATATATGACTGTTACTTAGGCACTTTAAAAATCCAAAATTGTCAACAATTTTCCGAAAGGAATTGGATATTTTTGGGGTAAAGCTTATACTATAAGAGGAAAAGTGATAAATATAATTTATATGCGGAAATAATCAAAGAACGAGAAAAAAGTATATCTGTGATGTTTATTGAGTACAAGTGTTGATGTTGCTGTAAGGATGTGTGTCACTATAAAAATAAAGTCACATTGAAAGAATATATTATATATTTCATATTATTTATTTTCATTCATGCGATATCATTCAATGAGTAAGTTTATTTTATGTTTGTATTTATGTATGAGGTGTATAAGAATATGTTTTACATAAGATGAAATATACAAAATTCACATTCAATACATTCTTTAGTTTGGAAATCTCAAACACACGATGGTTTTAACCTAGAGAGAGTAGGTCATTTGCTAAATGCGTTGGATCTTGACTTAATTTTCTTTAAAATTTTGTGTACAATAAATCCTTTGACTCGAAAATACGTGAAGTGCAAAGAAAAGATATCATTTAACAGTTTTAAACGAGTTGCTAGTCAATAGTTATTACTCATTAGCTTAACGATACTGTCATTGGTAAAAAGGGAGCTGAAAGATCGCTTATCTCTTGGATAAGACAGAAATCGTAAAAACTAACATTTTACTTAGTCACTAATTCCGAACAATTTGTGAAAAAAAAATCTTTAAGAATTTATATTCTTTCCCTGCGTCGAATGCTCGAAATAACACTTCATGCAAAGCCTTCCTTAGCTGGATTTGAATTCATATTATTTTGGAACTTTAGATTCAGTAATTTTCAACTGTTTGGCTTTTATTTTTTCTCTATCAAACTTTTCGGCTCTTAGTGTCACTGATGAGGAATGATTTTCCGAAATGTGCACATATGGCACATAAAAATTTAACAGGTATTTGTGTTATATATTCATTCAATTGAATGTTCAATATGTAAAATCTTCATAGTGGTAACATTTTATTTATATTTTATGATTATTTCATTTGAGCCTAGAAATTTTTTAATACCGTTTAGGCTAAGTATGTAAAACATAATTTTTTATTCAAGTTCATTATAATTTCTGTTAATAAAATCTTCTTTTAACCTCTTTCTCATTCGTTTATGATGGATAATATTTCTGATTTCACAAACATGTTTGTGATTATATTAGAAAGAATAGGTTAATATTTACGTGTTCTGTATATACAGGCTAAGGGTTTTCATTAATTCTATTTTTACCTAACAGGTAACTATAAATGGTCTTAAATGCAAATTATTTTATATAGCTAGTTAGCACTGCCAGTTTGAATTGAATGTTATTTTATGTGTACCTGTTGTTACTGAATGGGTTGTTGTTATTATTTTACATTGTTTGTGTTTTGTTCATTTTGTACTAAGCTGTCACCAAACTTATTTTAAAATTTTTATTAATATGTTTTCTGGCTGCAGTTACTATACACATTTTAGTGTACATTACTTATTAGTTATTGCCAAATGATAAGTAACATTGACAAAAATATAAGAAATATAAGAAAATCAAAAAATATCAACTGAAACCAAAAACAAAAGAGAAAAATATTAAATTTACCTTTAAAATCGACAATAGGTTATGATCTGACAATCTTTATTAACCTCCATTCCGCTCTGATATTTACCTTCTTTTCGCTTTTACATATTCTTGGATCAAAATTTTGGTTAAAAACGTACGAGATTTTCAGTAAGTCTTTTATGCGGGTTACTTTTCAAACATAACTGTAAGGGTTTACTGAAACACTTTTCGAATTGAATCTCAAAATCGAAAAATCTTGTAAACATAGTTATAAGATCTAGATAAGATGTTATGGTTTTACGCTAGAACCTGCGTAAAGAAAACAATTTCTTGTCTCCTTTGATAAAACTTATCATTATGTAATTCTTATGTTTTATTTAAATGAAACAGAATAACATCTATAAAATTATTACACATCGAGTTTTAACAGCAAAAAATGTCCAAATTACAATTTTATTTTATTTTTTTAAACAAATTTACAGTGATATAAGATCTGTATCTTAAAAACTTAGAATTGCCGTTATTTTCCACTAAAATGAATGCCATATGAACTGTCGCTGTCATAATTTGGCTAAGGGTAAAAATAAGGTTTTATCACTTTCGGAAGCGAAGTACCAATGAAGACAAATTTGGATTTCCGTTAATTTTTAAAGTCTAAATGATTATCTTGCTCTTGTTGTTATTTGTTTAAAGTTTGGTGCACTTCCATAAGTAAAATGCATGGTTGTTCTTTTGACGTATGGTTTGACGTATGGGTTATGAGTGAGATATGTGATAATTTTGTTGGATTTTTATATAGAAGTATATGTTTGCTTTCTATAAGAAAAACAATTAAATGTAATTTATATTACCATGAGATTATCATCCTTAACATTGAAATGTTTTCATTTGTATATTGTGTAAAGTCATAATTTAAACAGATAAGTGAAGTTTGTTTTCTTGTTAAATTTTTATTAACAAAAAAACGTATTAATTGAAAGCTTTTTATCCAGAAAAATCCATGTGCATTTGTTTCTGCAATGTGTTGTGTATCGCATTCTGACATGCATAGTAAATTTATATGATTAAATATATATATATATGAAATATTTGTTTAAAGTCACGTGATCATTCCCGTGATTCATTATGTTATCATTCATATTTTGTTTTTATTGTTAAATTTGTAAAAATGTCAGTCATACATAGGTAAATAAAATGATTTTAAAAACAATATATATCATGTTTTGAAAAGTCATTAAAATTTGTTTCACCTCTATATTTTAATTTTTTTCTGCTTCCTGCTTCCCCACTTCGCATTTTTTAATTAATGTCATATACCAAAATAACATTTTCTATGTAAGCATACTGCTTACAATTAAATTGTTGACTCAAGTATATTGCAAGCCTAGGCTATTCAAGTCCCTTTTATGGCCGTCATCACAATATTGTTGATACGTATGAAGTAACAGTATCCAAACTCATACTCAATATATTTTACTTACCATAGTTCCATGTTCCTTTCAATCTCGAATTTGATTTTGCACGTGACATTTGTAGCTAACTAGGCAGGAGGGGTTTAACCTTCCGGAGCACCTGATCTCACTTCCTTGGTGAAAGTTTTCCTATGAAAAAATAAAAACGGTTCTGATCTTATAAATGATGTTTCTAATGAACAATGTTACATTTGGTTCAACGATAAAAGCTCTAATAAAAACAAAAAACAGTAATTCCCCAGCGAGATGTCGACCTGTGATATTTAATTTTAGAACATGGTTACGTCATAAAAAAACCGGGTCATTTAAACACAACTTACAAAATATTGAAATACGATAAATTAAACACAGAGTTTTATTAAGTTTGTATGGATATTAATAACGGACATTCAATGCAATTTGTAAAGTTTCACCTTTGATTTATTCTAGTTCCCGTACATCCGTGCGCATGCTCCAAGCTAATAATAGTCATCGCTAAACATTGACCAACCCGTTAGTGGATTCCGTTTATTTACAGCTAATAGGAATGAAATTTTAGAAAAAATGAATCGTGATTAGAATTTATCTATTTTTTTTAAAATTATTTTTAGAAAATCTAAAACAATTCAGAAAATTGAAAAGAGCAGATATTAGTCTAGTACAGTTCTACTTTGTTATATGAATAATTTTTTAATAAATTTTTAATTCAATTTCAAAAGCTCATGAAACACATAGGTAAATTTACCCAATGCTTCATAACTTTATCCTAAAATCTAGAATAAAAAAGATTATAAGAACGAAACGAAATTAAATTATCATTTAGAGAGTGCTTGTATAAATCTGGAAGATATAATGTATGATATGATGTTGATAGTTTAGAAGATTGTAGACACCTGTCTAGATTAACACACTGTCTAACAAACAGGCTCATCTTCAGACATTAATCGACTTACTGCATCAAAAAAGAAAAAGTGGTTATTTTTGTTATTTTTGTACTCTAAGGTCAATTTTTCAACTCTGACAGAATAAATTATTTTGTCCCAACATCAAAATACAGTGATCTATTTAGTAATTTTTGAATTGGACGTTTGGAATCTTGCAAAACATATGAAGGATTGTATTTAAAAGGGTCCTGATTTAATTTCTGAACATATATTTATTTTTATTTATTTATTTATTTCTATATTTATTTATTTATTTATTTATTTATTTATTTATTTATTCATTTATTTATTTTATTTTTATTAATTTTTTTGGTTATTCTGACAGAAAAAAAATTATAACTGAAAATCAGTCACCTCAACCTAGGATATGAACAATACAATAAAAAAAAAGACAACAAAGGACACACAGATTGCAAATATTGATTATAAAGTTTCCGATTAACGAAAACAGGAGAAGATGTCTAGTGGCCCCAAACGAGAAGTTCTATCATAAAATTCTTAAATATCAAGCATGAATTGCATATGTATAAAAATGAAAATCACTTACTTAAGTGGCAGGAGTAGAGTTATATGTTTCCTTTATATTATTATTCCTGACATCGAATGCAACAAGTATTACAAAATTATAGATAGTATGCTGCAAGCAAATAGGTTGTGGCATATGTAACATTCGCCGCATAATACACACTGCCACTTTATCTGATAAATTTTGTTTCCATAAGTTTTAAATTTACTAGTATTCCGTGTTTAAAGTATTTATTTATCATTGGTGTTAATTTTTTCAAACAAATATACCTAAAATTAGAAGGGCATTTTTTTAACGGAAAATTTTAAAAAAGCTAAATCTTATGGATATATGAAATATTTAAGATGTTAGCAAAGACTCTTAAATTACTTTTGTATGTCAAAAGATGTCGCTCTTGTACCTAATTTTGACAGATAATGATTATATGCATTTTAATAGCATTTTAATGAAAAGACAAATTACCACCAATTAAAGAATTTTAACTTGTCAAAAAGTTCAATGCTTAGCGTTTGGTAAACTTCATGTATATTTTATAATTTTTTCCCCATTTCAACACTTTATCTATTTTACACCACTTTTTTATATTATGGTTTAGCGGTCACACTTCCTTTATGTTGATAGAAGGTTCGTGTTTCTCATGTGACAACTAGCATACCTCCAATCCCATCAACTTACCTTTATATAATGACATTTTTATAATTCGATAAATAAGTAGCGTTAAATTAATATTTTACTTAAATCTTGTACAAACAAGGGGACAACATAATAGGTTTTATCAGCCGTAAAATCTGATCATGATGACAATGCGTATTTTATTTCAAATGGGATCTGTTATTTTAACCCTGCAAGTTGTTTTATATCTCATATCACGTGAAAGCTACCACAAAACAAAGAATTTGGACTCGATGACACATATGCAACATTTTATTACAATTAAGAAAGTATTTATGTAAAAATTACTTTGATGTGAATTGAAAAATTGCATCTGAATGACTTGTAGTCGACAACAAATAAAGCAATAAAAATGATGACAAAACGCAACAATAATAACGGAAACATGAAAGATTTGAAAGACACATATTTAGACCACTGATGGTCATAAATTGAATATTAAATAAAAATATAAGTGTATGAATAAAATAATATTTTGTATTGTATAATCACAAAAACAAATGAAAATTAAAATGCAAAAAAGTAGAATATATGAATAGAAACATGTACTACAGAAAACGCCGTTAGCTAAAACAACTAAGAACATGTCGCAACAATTTTACAAGAAAAGACATATGGCTAGCGATAACTTTTTAAAATTGTGTAAAGAACAACGACAAAATATTGTTATAATCGCATACTAAAAAACCTCGTTACAATGACCTTCTTTAACATTGCCACTACAATTATCGACACAGTATTTCAAAGTTTCAAAGAAAGTCTATTTCTTTTTTCACATGATTTTTCCTTGATTTATCTTTATATCCCTTTTTAACATAAAAATCTGGCTTAACCAGCAGTGGAAGTGAATCTAGACTGTACTGTATGCGCTGATGAGACATATACAAGTAATTGGTGCCTTTTTTCCTAATATTATGATATGTGGTATAAAGACGAGTCGTGTGACTAGCGCGATTTTTTAATTTTCCGGGTATTTTAACATTCAGCGTGACGTCACAACGCAATTGTACATTATGTATGTACATACGGCATTGTCTAATATATGGTGTCAAAATTTAATGGAACACTTTCAAAAGATTCTAAGACTCTACGGCAATGTTTTAAGGTACAATCAAATCCAAAAGCACAATCACGATAGAAAGGAAAACACTTTCACATTGGTAAATTAAATGTAACCCACCTTAATTTGTGCACGTGCAGGGACGTTCTCAATGAGACCAAGAGCTACATATTTTGTTCAAATTCTGTAATTTGCGTAAAATGAACCATATTATATAGCCCAAAACGTCTCAAAGCTTTGTTAACGTTTCATCAAGTACAATGCCAATTTCAAGAATTGCTATTTTTCTATCAATTCAAAAAACGTATACGAAAATGTCAAAATTTGGACTATAAGTAAAACACGCGATATCCCCAAGTCAAACTTAGAAAGTTGCGTGTTACAAAAAAACGTGTTCCTTCCCGGAAAAATAATTTTATATCAATGGTATTTAAACTAATCCCACATAAATGTTGGGGACCACCACGCACTCCGTGCATGGTCAAACTTCGAATAGCACGAATTATTTAAAAAATTATTAAAGATTTTTGTTTTTCAATTCCCAATAACCAGTACAGTTGTCAAGTATGATATGAATGTAATCTAAGAGATTACAAATTTTGGATCGGTTGCAGACGTTTGTGTTTCTTATATCTCATTGATGGCCGATTGATTGACACAATGAAATTAACTTCTGATTAAAACGGCTAGATGTTGCCTCAAGTTAAATGTCTTTCGTTTGTCCAAATAATTTACGTGTGTCGTAAATTTTCTATTTGAGGTTTTTAACCACTTTTTGACAGAAATGATATAAAAGTTTTTAATTCCTTCCCTCTTCAGGGTCATGGTTAAAGCTATGACCGTATTCTAAGTCAATTTAGATTGATCAGTTCATTAGTTTATCTGTAACTTGTATTTCAACATCAGTATTTAGTTTACAGCAATGTGCCATCAAGCACTCTGTTTAATATCTGTTTAGTTGCAGCAAAACGTAAGATGTTGTCTGGATTTAAATTTGGATTAGCTATACATGATGGATTGTTGGTTCATTAATCAAAATCACTAGAAACAAACTTGTCATTATGCTCTGTGTCCGTTTAAAGTTGAATATTTACGGTTATCTCAGCATATTTCTCTTGTTATTGAGGTTTGTTGCCAGGTTGGCTAAAGCGCGCTTACGGATCATGCCGTCTCTTGCCGCCTAGTTTCGAATCTAATTTAGGTACATTCTAGCAAGTAAAGTTTGCCGGTAAGCATGTTCAAAATCGATGTTTTTCTTTGGTTACCTTGGTTTTCTCAACTATTCCAAAACTGATAACATCAATATAAATGACAGAATCTTAACTTGGGATGTGAACAGTAGATACTCCAGATACTCCATGATAGATGGTTTGTTTATTGCTCTGTGTCCGTTTCAAGTAAAACCTTTTTGGTCATCTCGGCACGTTTCTCTTGTTCTAAATCTCTCTCAAACCAAGAGGTCTAAAGCTCGTTCCCGATCATGGCGCCTCTCATCGTTTAGTTTCCAACTCGGCTAGATCATAGTGTAAGAATATTTACCTATTAGCCTGACGAAAGTTGGTGCTTTTTCAGGAGTACGTCGGTTTCCTAAACTGGCAGTTAAAAACGAATGAAAAAATCTTAATTTATGTGTGAACACTATAAATCCAATCCACAATCTCGTTCCTGTTTTTTTTTTCTTTCCTCCATTTTGTTGTTGCGTTCTTGTTTACGTCTAATGCCGAGTACATGCTATAGCACTGAAAACATATCGGATCGGCACACACACACACACACACACACACACACACACACACATATATATATATATATATATATATATATATATATATATATATATATATATATATATATATATATATATATATATATATATATATATATATATATAAACTTTCAGTTATAAGTTTACTTGAATAGTCCAAACTAATTTAGCTTATGCAATGATATCCAACCAACTAATCCAGTTCATATTTAACTCTTTGCTCTACCGTCTTATGATTGTAAGATACGCAATGCTTTCTCACAGTCCTTGACTTAAAATGGAACCTTAAAACCTTTATATCAGATAATTTTGTCTGCCTTCAAAATATTTCTCCACTCAAAAACAGTGTATTACAATAATAGTAGAGATGTACTGTTTACAAGTTGTTTGATGTATCTCAGTCAGTAATGGATTTTGTTATCAAATGGTATTTTATATATCATGTTAAGATAATGCCCATCACAATATTTCTTATTTTTCAGTCTAAGCTCTGACAAGTGTTTCGATATGTGATATTTTCATAGTGTATTTGAGACATCTTTATGCGCTATTTATTAAAGTTTTTTGTCTTCATCATTGGCCAAAAACAAACCTTGTTGAAAATTGTTGTTATTTATTATAAGGGAGGGCTTAACTTTTTTTTTACTATACTACAATTTTAAGAAAACTTTGCCCTATGCATTTTGCGTTTCTTGGTGTCTGGTAGTTTTTCTTCCTTGTGCCGTAATACTAAAGATTGGCAATTGCTGGTCATTTATTTATTTATTTATTTATTTATTTATTTATTTATTTATTTATTTATTTATAATTTTCTTCAAATCAGCAAATGACAGAATTAAAGTCTAACTTAACGTTTCTGACGGTACACATTGTCGTCCTGTACATAGTGTTGCCGGCGACAGCGACAATGTGTATCGTCACATACTTTGTTTAATATTCTATCTCGTGCAAATGTCAAGTCTACTTGGGACAATATTCCACAATATCAGTTCAGTAATCCTTTTATTATATAGCAAAATACATTTCATTTGCTTCCTGCTTGTATTTCATCTAAAAATACCATTTTTGTCTCAAAATACACAAATATTGCACAAGTTCTTATACATTGATAATTTTGGAACTCGGTGTCCTTTTTCAGCTACAGACAACAGTGTCACATGACAAAGTGTGCAATATGAAAAATGGATTTAAGAGACCTCGTACCGGAACAAAGTTTTACATGCAAAAATCGATATGTGTTGCACGCTAACACCTCGGAATTTATCGTTTTGATTCTATGGGAAACATATATTGCTATATAATAATATTTTGTTTTGCTTATTTTCATTTTTCAAAATCATCATCCAAACTGTGTTCACGATGGGGGCCGCGGTGGCCGATTGGTTAAGGCTTAGCCTTTAAGCTCAAAGCGTTTCATCGCAAGTTAGACAGTTTTTGCTTAAAAAATGTGACTTACAACAACATTCAACCAACTAACCAAATAATCTACTCATTCTGAGGGCACGAATCGTGTCATATTAATTTTTGTTTCTTTTTTACTTCTGTTTTGATTAAATCCAAATATTCAAGTGCGCATGGAACCACCTCAAAGAAACTGAAGAAATTGTTTATTAAAGAATTTGTAAAGAAGATGTGAAACAAGATAAAAGATAAAAATTAAAAAAAAAAAAAAAAAAACTTGAGACATCTTAAAACAAATTTGATCGTTAGCTGTTGATATTGAGGTATAATTGATTTAAACAATGTTCTTAGCATTGCAATAATACATATTATTATGTGTGTGTGTGTGTGTGTGTGTGTGTGTGTGTGTGTGTGTTAATTTTCACTTATTTTATTTATTTTTTAAAACTGGTTTATTTTTATTTATTTATTTATTTATTTATTTATTTATTTATTTATTTACTTATCTATTTATTTATCTATTTATTTATTTATTTATTTATTTATTTATTTATTTTTACAAATGTTCTAATTTGTGATTAGCTCAAATCATAATGGGACAGAAAAGCTACCGAGTGCTGAATAAAATCTCTTCACCATTTTTTCCAACGAGACCGAACAAAACATTTTTTTGTAGCAAACAAATGGTATAAAAGTCATGCTTTTCAAAATCACCAATAATAATAATGATCATCATCATCATCATCATCATCATCATTGTCGACGTCATCATCATCATCATCATTATCATCATCATCATCATCATCATTGTCGACGTCATCATCATCATCATCATCATACATGGATCAGAACTATACAACTTATCGTGTTACTCTTCAGGAAAACAGAGTCTCTTGTCGTCTGGGTTCGAATCAAAAAAAGTTTTCAATTCGCTAGCCGAAGGTCGGTGGGTTTTTCCGGGCTCTCCGTTTTCCTCCGCCGTATCTAAACTGACCGCTTCAACATTTGTGAAAGTTTTTTTTTTTACTTGGGCGTAAAACACCATTAATCCATTAGTCGCTAGCCATGAAATATTTATAGCAATACAAAGCAAACAACGGATTGGTGCTTCCACTATACCCTTATTATCATAATACCATTTGTGTCATCCTTTGAATTTTGATTAAATGCGTTGAGAGCTTGAGGCAACCAACCTAATTAAGCAATGATGTATTAGCGTTAGACGATAGCGAACACATGTCTGAAAACAATCTGCAAAGAAATAGCTTTTACCCTTATTTTATCAGCAGTAGTCTTTTAATTCAAAAATAAGTGTGAATTATAGATATACTAGTCTTTGTTTTAAGTGGGTCTTTAAACGTCAGAAGATTTATACTCTGGCCCTAATTAAGTTATATCTATAACACTGTGATAAAAATGCAATGATATATAACAAATTATATGTTAATGACATTAATCTTATATATATATATATATATATATATATATATATATATATATATATATATATATATAATTTTTAGGGCACGTTAACACCTAGACAGATAATTACAAATAAGAGGGTCTAAAGAGATAAGCTTGTTTCATTACTGATGTCTTTAAGAGAAAACTTTGGGTCTTGCACAGTATTATAATACTACAATTATCGTACTTGTGTAAATCTGACACTATGTTTAATCATATTTAGCAGAATGTTTGGTTTTAAGTCTGATATATGCAAGATGAAAACGGGGTTATTAATGTTGATTTGATACGTCTGCACTGTCCAAACTTCTTACCAATATATGCCCTACTGTCAACACATATAGACCTCCCAAGAATTCCTCCCCAGTTCTGATAAATCCTTGTGTGTCAAAATGTTAACTGTTTAAATTATTGATTAGAAAGTGAAATTGGAATATTTAGCGAGAGTATATTTGAGATACCTACTGTAATATTAAACATTCAGTGTGTTGTATATCATCTGAACACGTGGACTGCTTAACACGTGCGTAACTAAATATGTATGGTCATAATGAACGCGGTCATGCATGACACATTTTCCCTATTTTAAAGAATCGTTTTTAAGTAAGATGCATCTTCTCAACAGTAAAGGAAACAATTCACAGAAAGGTTGCATACCTTAGAAGTCTGGCGTTGATGTTGCACCTCAGTATCTTGATGGTTAGGGTTAGGGTTCATTCATGAAAATCTTTATAAATTCGTCTGAAAAAAAGGTGACAATTCAGATATTTGTGTTACTTTTCTTCTCTTTATTACACAACTATAACAATTGATAATAATGAAAATGAACTTGATCATAAAAAAAATCCAAAAGGTTTTACTTGGCTCCATGGTCAGTGCTCTTAGCGATTCTTACTTATGTTAAACCTGCACAATTTGTTAGGTCCAGTGGTACAATTGGTAAAAAAGGATTCGCTGGTTAAATATTGTTTTACGTCATATCAGCAATATTTCAGCTATTCAAGACAGGGCTTTTTTTTAATTTTTAATACGATTATTAATCTAAACACAGGTTCATGTGGTGAAAGTGTTTCTAATCTGCATTGCACTAGTGCCTACTTAAGCCGAACTTTAAAGTGCTAGCACACTCGTCCGTAATGTTGCAGATAAACATCGCAGACAACCTAGTTCATTATAAAAGTCTGTGACAAGGAAATTCCTTTCTCATTTTGGCGCTCGGCATCAGGAGAATAGAGTATCGACGGGTTCACACGGATCCAGGATAATAGATTAGGGGATAAGTATGATTGTCCGTTGCATACTGACTCGGTGAGCTAGCGCGTTCACTAAAAGTTATTCTGAATGCGCGCTAGTACACGACAGGCCATAAAACACATCACACATATATGTAAAATTGTTCTTGGATTAATCTATCAAGATTTTTTACTGTTCTATTTTTTTTTTTTTTTTTTTTTTTTATCTAGCTGTTTTAGTTTTTAAGCTGCTTAAGAAAAATAAGCCCATGTAAAACTCCGTGTCTTATTCTTCACTTATTTACGATTTTGCCCCTGTACATAAGCGAGCGGACATTGTCCTTCGACATTGTAGGATCAACCAAAGCCGTTTAACACAATAATTTATTTAAAAGGGAGGAGAGATTCCCCAATGTGTTCTTTACCAATTGTTAACACTCTATCCATTGTTTTATATTGTGTTGTCTGAAACTTAAAGAAGTACTATTTTCTTGTAAACTGTTGGATATTTATTTGTACACCGGATGTTGATACTATTGTATATTCAACTTTTCTGGACACGAATGGCTGCAATAATAATGATGTAACAAAACACATGTATACTAACTCACTCTTTCTTTCAATATATATTTTATGTTTCTTGGTATTTTCAGCTGTACCCTTTCACTTTACCAAACAAATTTGTTTTATTGTCTTTTTCATTTATTTATTTTATTTATTTATTTATCTATTTATTATTATTGTTATTATTATTATTATTTATTTATTTATCCATTTATTTTTGCTAAATTTTGTCTTTAAAGTAATCTTTATATGATAAGTTTCGTCTATTATTATTATTATTATTATTGTTGTTGTTGTTGTTGTTTTATTTTTATATTATTTATTTATTTATTTATTTATTTATTTATCTATTTATTTATTTTTGCTAAATTTTGTCTTGAGAGTAAAATATAATTTGTTTTGTGAACCAAATAACACAACTGTAAACACGATTGCCTATTCTAACATTCTAAAAAAATTACAAGGACCACAAACAACTAAAACCAATTAAATATCATTTAATTGATATATGAATGTGAATTTACAATATAACAGCATAATTAATCATTACAATTGTGACAAACAAACTTAAAACGTATTGTAAATTCTTTGAACTATTGTTTGTTGTTTATCAAAGACTTTAAAAAACATATCCTCATTTTTCACCGTGAAAAAAAGGCCAGGTCAATTTGCAGCTGTATCTGAGTATCTACAAATCAAGACTTTAAAGTAAATTGTTGTGTATTGTCGAGGTGTTTGTAAATGTTATTAACGGTGAAATAAACATTTTAACAAAAGTAATTTTTATACACGCATATATTTCTTTATGGTCAATCTGTTGATTTACAACAACATGCATGAAACGAATTTATGCCTGGGAACTTCAAAAACATTAAAACAATTTATAAAATTCAGAAATCATGATCGGATAAATTAATATTGAACATGTAGTAATTAGGCATATTAAGTATATTGTTAAGTTATATTTTACAGCCTTTCACGATCCTTATCAAAAGTCGTAAATAACCGATCAACATTTCAACTCCTTTAAAGAATTCTCATTATAAAGTTCTTGTTACAACCGTGTAATGTCGTACAGTGTTACTAAGTAGACAGTGAATTATTTGTTAAATGCACATGTATATGTCAACGGTAGTGAGCATAATTAGATATTAGCCTAAAAGCGTGTGTATTAAGTTTAAATTATGTTCTCTAATTAAATGACTAGGCAAAAAAGGAAAATTGAAGTTGTTCAAACTGAAAATTAATTATTTATGAGCCAAAATTGTTATTCGGTCGTATTCTATGTGCAGTTGATGCATTTCATTCGTTCTTTCTGAGGACATAATTGTTGTTCTGTCAAGAACGATTTGCGATTGTTGGAATTTGTGTTTCATACCCTATTACTTACGGCAAAATTGTTATTCTGACAAGAAATGTACATTCTTTGAACTTTTTATCCGATATTCATTTATCGCTTGTTCATTCAAAAATGCATGAAAATGCAAAAATATTTTTTAAGTTTTGTTTTGTATAATTACGCATATATAAGTATACATAAACTGATTTTAATAATATAATGTCCAGTATTGAAATATTCAGCTTAACGACGCATACTTAGTAGTAACAACCAATATACAACATAATACGGGCCTTTTGGTGGCCGAGTGGTTTATTTAAAGTGAGCGGTTACGGATCACAGCGCCCCTCATCGCCCAGGTTCGAATCTCACCCGAGCAGTTCGCTTGACGAAAGTCGGTGGTTTGCTTCGGACACTCCGTTTTCCTCGACCATCCCTGAATTGACCGCTTCGATATAAGTGAAAGAATCTCGACTTTTACGTAAAACACCATTAATCCAATACAATACATGAACACAATATAATGCCACGAGCTGTAAATAACTCGATCTACTCAAATTCACATTCTGGCGATGTATTAATTGTCGATGCAACTATGAACACAAATAAAAGCAGTTATAAATCTTAAACTCAAAAACTATATCTTTGGACGGACACTGGAACTGGAAACCTTACCTTCGCTATTAAACATTACAGTTACTGAAACAATTATAATTAGTGGAAAAACACAATAGAATGAATCAAGGACCCAGGGGAGATGACAATGGACAAGACACAATGTGGGCAAATCACATAGTAAATTTAAATAAAACAAAAACATACCAGTCCATGTCCACATCACAATCCCAAAAAACAAAGTAAAAATAAAACAAAAACATACCAGTCCATGTCCAAATCACAATCCCAAAAAAACAAAGTAAAAATAAAACACAAACATACCAGTCCATGTCCACATCACAACCCCAAAAAACAAAGTAAAAATAAAACAAAAACATACCAGTCCATGTCCAAATCACAATCCCAAAAAAACAAAGTAAAAATAAAACAAAAACATACCAGTCCATGTCCAAGTCACAATCCCAAAAAAAAACAAAGTAAAAATAAAACAAAAACATTCCAGTCCATGTCCACATCACAATCCCAAAAAACAAAAAAAAAACAAAAACATACCAGTCCATGTCCACATCACAATCCCAAAAAACAAAGTAAAAATAAAACACAAACATACCAGTCCATGTCCACATCACAATCCCAAAAAAAAAAAAACAAAGTAAAAATAAAACACAAACATACCAGTCAATGTCCAAGTCACAATCCCAAAAAACAAAGTAAAAATAAAACACAAACATACCAGTCCATGTCCACATCCCAATCCCAAAAAACAAAGTAAAAATAAAACAAAAACATACCAGTCCATGTCCACATCACAATCCCAAAAAAAAACAAAGTAAAAATAAAACAAAAACATACCAGTCCATGTCCACACCACAATCCCAAAAACAAAGTAAAAATAAAACACAAACATACCAGTCCATGTCCACATCACAATCCCAAAAAAAAAACAAAGTAAAAATAAAACACAAACATACCAGTCCATGTCCACATCACGATCCCAAAAAAAAACAAAGTAAAAATAAAACAAAAACATACCAGTCCATGTCCAAGTCACAATCCCAAAAAAAAAACAAAGTAAAAATAAAACACAAACATACCAGTCCATGTCCACATCACAATCCCAAAAAAAAACAAAGTAAAAATAAAACAAAAACATACCAGTCCATGTCCAAGTCACAATCCCAAAAAACAAAGTAAAAATAAAACAAAAACATACCAGTCCATGTCCAAGTCACAATCCCAAAAAACAAAGTAAAAATAAAACACAAACATACCAGTCAATGTCCAAGTCACAATCCCAAAAAACAAAGTAAAAATAAAACAAAAACATACCAGTCCATGTCCAAATCACAATCCCAAAAAAACAAAGTAAAAATAAAACACAAACATACCAGTCAATGTCCACACAATCCCAAAAAAACAAAGTAAAAATAAAACAAAAACATACCAGTCCATGTCCACATCACAATCCCAAAAAACAAAGTAAAAATAAAACAAAAACATACCAGTCCATGTCCACATCACAATCCCAAAAAACAAAGTAAAAATAAAACAAAAACATACCAGTCCATGTCCACATCACAATCCCAAAAAACAAAGTAAAAATAAAACAAAAACATACCAGTCCATGTCCACATCACAATCCCAAAAAACAAAATAAAACAAAAACATACCAGTCCATGTCCACATCACAATCCCAAAAAACAAAGTAAAAATAAAACACAAACATACCAGTCCATGTCCACATCACAATCCCAAAAAACAAAGTAAAAATAAAACAAAAACATACCAGTCCATGTCCACATCACAATCCCAAAAAACAAAGTAAAAATAAAACAAAAACATACCAGTCCATGTCCAAGTCACAATCCCAAAAAACAAAGTAAAAATAAAACACAAATATACTTATCAATAATATTGTGATGACGGCCAAAAAAATTGTTTAGGGCCTTGATTAGCCTAGGCTAGCAATATCATTGGGTCAACAATTTAATCGTAAGCAGTTTGCTTCGTTGTAGAAAGTTCCCGTAGTGGGAACAATCTCTGCTATAAAGTATTGACTGTGAAACATGTACACCATACGCAGGAGAAGCAGGAATGCTACTGCAAAGAAACGGAAATTTGACAACAGAAAAATTAAAGTCAAAATTCAGATTCATGTGCATAAAGAAACAAATCAGCAAGCAAAGGTGTTACAGTTTGTGCCCATTGCATGGTATACCGATTATTTGTTGGAAAATTATATTGCCGAACACAACACCTGTTTTCTATCAAAAACTCTTAACATTTTGTTGATGATATCTTTAGTATATTTCTGTTTGCACTCTGTACAATGTTTTACAAAATAACCAGAATCCCTCTTGGGCACTATATATTTATATCTTGGTCATATGATGTTACCGTTTTGTGTAAAAGAATGACGAGTGAATGATTTGTTTTAGACATTCTTTTAATTTACAATGAGGGAGGGTGAGATAAAGGGTACTGAGAAAAATCAAAAGTTTTTTCTTCTTTTTATTAAAGATAGAGTATTAGAAAAAGATGGTCAAGTAGTTCTTAAGTAAACTAAGAAAGTTCACATGACAAGAATTCAGTGGAGTGGAACATTTTCAAATGACCCGGTCGTTAACAGTTCTATGAATTTCTTTTTCATAAGAAAATACTGCAATAAACAACTGGAAAATAACAAATAAAACGAGGCAAAGGAAACAATCTAGAGAGAATAAGACAAAAAGTGGAAATCTAATTATATAACCGACTTGGTGGCCATTTAACACTGCTATGCGTGTTGTACAAAGTGTTCAGTACTCAGAATATTGATGACGCCATTAACTTTAATATTTTATTTCTCACATTCAAAATTTCAATTTCAGAGTTGAAATATTTTTTATTTTCAGTATTTTGCAAAAATTAAAAGAGTTAAATCCAATGCCGTATAGTATACATAATTTATTTAGTTAAACTACAATAACTGCTCCCTGTTCATATCGGAACTCTTTAAAGAAGGTAGGAAAAGCAAAAGAAGAAAAATGACGGAAGTAAGTATCATGTGAGATATTTACATTAATTTGGGGATTTTTAAACGTTAAGTGATTAATTTAAAATTTCTGTTTTAAAACTGGTTGTTTAACTTTAGTATTACCAAATAGTTTGTTCTATTTCGATATAATAAAACAAATTATCGCTGCCATATGTACTCTTTAGTAACTGTATTTTGAACTTTCGGAACTTTCTGCCTTAACGTTGGTAAGTAACTTCTTGATAATGTTACCACTGTAGACAGAATATGTTGATTGTAATATAAAAAGGCTGATCATTGTTAAGTCAGAAAGTTTGTCCAACGTACTGTGCAATGCAGGTAGGTGGTAGCACTAGTCCTAAAATTCAGGGCTCTTGTAACAGCATTTCTGCATTCGTACAGTAAGGGTTACAGCACAATATACGGAAAATACTGCTAAGTTACCAGTCTCTGTGCACATGATGAATTCATGTGACCGTTTGAAAACGGTGACATTTTGGCTATGTCACTACTGCTGTAGTTTGATTTTTTAGCCATCGTATGTTTCATTGAGATGAAGAAAGCAAACCAGTACAGAAAATTGTATATGCAATCAATTATTTAATCTTAAAATGTGCAGAGACTGGTAACAGCATAGTAGTCCAGATGCCGCGCACTTCCTGGAACAGGTCGTCATCCGATTTGATATTGCAAATCCGCACTTTCAACTTTCTTTTGATTAATAACCATATATTTTCAGTGATGTTAATATCAGGAGACTTTGCAGGCCAACTCATAGTTTTAATTTGATTTGTGGCTATATATTCCTGTGTCGATCTTGCCCGGTGCACTGGTGCGTTATCATCTTGAAATATGTACCCCCCTTCTGGAAAATGACGAACTATGACAGGCCATAAATTATCTTCAAGAATTTCCTGGTATTTGACAGCATTTATGTTGCCATGAACATCCGTCAAAGTCCCTACCCCGTTCCAGGTAATACACCCCCATATCATGGTCTCATATTTTGGCTGCGATCGTGACGGCACCAAGTCCGGTCTCCACCTTTATTACGTGTTCTCCACACATACACTTGTTGATCAGAACCAATCATTATCTAAAAATCACTAAAAGTAATCTTATCCCATTGTCCACGCACAGGCCACATTCTCTTTCCACACCAGACTAGTCGTTTTTTTTCTATTAACCGCCCTGACAACAACCTTCTTTTTTTGAACTTGTCTATAAAAACCATGCTTATGTAAATGATTTTAAACTGTTTTTTTAGAAACGGGGATATGTCTATTTTCATTAAATTTTGAAGTAATATTTGCCAAACTTTCACGTCTGTTTGTTTTTACTAACCTTTCCAGCTTATGGTAGTCCGGGGGGTGACATGTTTCGGCCTACCACTTCTACCCTTATTTTCTATATCGCCGCTTAATAAAAATCGATGAACAAAACTTGAAATTGTATATCTAGGGTGGCTTGTTATTTTACTTATCTCGTTGATTGAAATTCCATCATTATACAGATCTATAATAATTTTTTTACATCATTTGACAGTTCTTTACCTTTCCGACCCATGTTTTCCGGAAGAAATTTTATTGAAAACGTAAACAGCAGTTGATAGTCACGTGATATAGATACTACCCACATTCAGTGATGTCATTAACTCCTTACATACATGTATACAGAAGCAAAACTTTCTACTTTCACTTTCTAACAGACAGCCATGACGCCATATTGACTTTTTGCACGTTTCTGTAGTTTCCAGAATGTAGTCAAGTCTGTTTCCTTTCTGGTTCTTGCTACTTAAAACAAAAATGGTGAATGGCGATTGGATAATTTATCCGTATCCAGACACTTTTTACTCAAGTGAGATGCTTTGGCCACTGTCACTCTGTCAGGGCAAGGAACTATCTGACCTTTAACTTACAATCACTAAGCAAGAACACTTGGCTTTCACAATAAAAGTACTTATATTCAGCTTTATTTTTTACTGATTACTGATGTACAATTACCAAGTAATTCTAAATATTAATTGATTAATTGATCGATTATGCATCTCATGTTATCAATTATCAATTTATATCCGATTGGACATCACTAGCATCATATATATTAATAAATATATGATATAATGCTGTTACATGTGCCTTGAATTTCAGTTCTAGTCATAAGCACTAAATCAGGTTTTAGATATGAAAATCAATTAAAAATTTTATACCACCTTGGTGGCTTAGTGCAAGAGTGTCTGTCTCAAAGGAGGGAAGGTTAAAAATTTACATGTTGGAAAATTGCATGTTGTTTATGTTGATCATGATGTTTATAGGCTTACAAGTTACATACCTCTGTTTGCTAGGCCAATAAATACCTTGATCATGATGTTTAGGTTTACAAGTTACATACCTCTGTTTGCTAGGCCAATAAATACCTTGATCATGATGTTTAGGTTTACAAGTTACATACCTCTGTTTGCTAGGCCAATAAATACTTTGATCATGATGTTTAGGCTTACAAGTTACATACCTCTGTTTGCTAGGCCAATAAATACCTTGATCATGATGTTTAGGCTTACAAGTTACATACCTCTGTTTGCTAGGCCAATAAATACCTTGATCATGATGTTTAGGCTTACAAGTTACATACCTCTATTTGCTAGGCCAATAAATACCTTGATCATGATGTTTAGGCTTACAAGTTACATACCTCTGTTTGCTAGGCCAATAAATACCTTTATCATGATGTTTAGGCTTACAAGTTACATACCTCTGTTTGCTAGGCCAATAAATACCTTGATCATGATGTTTAGGCTTACAAGTTACATACCTCTGTTTGCTAGGCCAATAAATACCTTTATCATGATATTTAGGCTTACAAGTTACATACCTCTGTTTGCTAGGCCAATAAATACCTTTTGAGTACTGGTAGCCATTATTTTTTCTCTTGAAAAGGGAGATTGCAATGGGTGTACTCATAAAATATTCTTGTGTACTGTAATAATAGAGTTCACAAGTATGTAAGATGATCAGTACCTCTTAACACATCTACTTAGTGTTTTTCAGAACAGTTTAAAAAATATTCAGGTTGCAAGTTCCCATAGCGATATTTTAAGCTATTGCACATCCAATGAAAACAATTGTTATAATCAATGTCATAAAGTATCACATTGTATGCTTTTTACCCTCATTTGGGCAAACTAAACATTAACCTAACATGAAATCATCTGTGTAGTGTGTTTTCCTGTATTTGTTCTGACCACTACAGTAGCTCAGTTGGTAGAGTGCTCTCTTCGTATGTGGGAGGCTGGGGTTTAAACTCCAGCCAGGTCTGACCAAGATTTGAAAATAGCATAGTGGCTGTTCTTTTGCCAATTACTTGGCATTTAGAAATGAAAGTCACAGGGTCTTTTGGAGGAGACCTTGAAAACTGATGCCTCGTGTCACAGCAGATTGCCCTAAGCACACTGCAATGGTAAAAATTTCTGCCACTTCACCATTGCTGTTTACATCTTGATATAAGTGAAATATTATTGACAGGGACTTAAAATCCCATAAAATTATAAATAAATGTATTTGTTCCTTTTAAAAAAATTAATCCAAATATTAATTCTTGTTCTAGCAATTTTGTCTTGATAGTGTTCCATGCTTAGAAACTCGGAACAGTAATTTGATAGATAGTTGTTTCACATGGTCTTCCATATGCAGTAAAATTTATTTCTGATAATATAACTTCATTTCTTAGCTTCAATTTTGCAACTTTTCCATGAAATAAGTAAGCAATTTTAATTTTATGTAATAATAAACTCTTGAAACATCTTTGATAAAGTCTTTGATAAAGTACTTTAAATTAATTTTTATTAATTATTTGATTGTTTGCTTGTTTTTGTACCTATTTATTCATTTTTTAACTCTCAATGGGATTTATTAATCATCTGATTTGCATAAACACTGACAAATACCCAAGGTTATCCACTTTAAACAGATGTCAAAATTCACCAATGTCTTGTGTATGCAGTAATTTATTAAAGAATTATTCAGGTTATTACTCAGTTGATAAGAATAATAATTGCAACAATTCACAACTGAATTAAAACTTGGTTGTGGCACTTAAAGAATGTTAGGAAGTTTATACTACATGTATTAAAAATGTAAAAAGAGGTTTCAGCTCCCCCCCCCCTTTTTTAAGCATTTTTTAGAACCAGTGATATTTGTTTGACTGATTATATATGGAAGGTGTTATATTTTTGCAAACAAGGAAAACTAAATTTTAAGATTAAGTATTCAAGTAAAATTTTAAATTGCCCTGAAAATATTTCTTCCAAAAATTAAGGGAAAAATGTTTGTGTATTTACATGCAGTTTGTCAAGATTGCCTTTCCACATATTTTAGCAACATTAAAGAACACTAAAAATAAAACAAGGAAGGTGACTCATATTATCTTCGAACAATGTTGTTGACACATTTCAGAGCCTGGGGAGATATATCATTTGTCTATCTCCAATTTTAGCTCACCTGAGCCAAAGGCTTGAGTGAGCTTTTCTGATCAAAATCTGTCTATTGTTGTCATTGTCGGCGGTGGCGGGCATCCATGGCATAAATTTTTACATTTTCCACTTCTTCTCTGAAACTACAGTGTAGACTTCATTGAAACTTCGTCAGATGCGTATACAGGTTGCTGCAATTCAGATTTGTTCGTGGTGTTGTAATGGCTCCTGAAACTAGGTTAATGGACCTATAGGTCCAAAAAACTTTTAAAATCTTCTCCAAAAGCAATGATGGAGAAAAAAATCTGATGTTATAATTGGCTCTTAGGATCTTAAGCTTATAAATTGTTCATTTCGTGAAATTTGGTCAAAAATTAGGTTATGCATTTTTTGCATTTAATTTTAAAAAATTCATAAAATTGATTCAAATTATTATAACTTGACAATATGAATAGATAATGACATGGGGTTTACAGTTTTGACTTTTTCTTGAAATAACCTTCAAAATGTGGTTAAGGTCAAAGGATCAAGGTCATGACCTAGTTCATGATTTGTGCAGTTTTAGGCTATTTACTTAACTATAAGAGATATATAATATCAAAACATTGTTAAAATGTTTAGCATGACAAAATTTAACAAGGTACCAAGTTTCGTAACTATAACAAATGATGAGGACAATACCATTGGACCAGGTACAAAATCTACTCATCAGGAAAAGTGAATACGTGAATAATCTGAGCTCTGCAGAGGGGTTATGTTATTGTACCATGTGATACATATGTATGCCATATTCAGAAATTAAAACATTTTATACATCCAGCAGTTTTCTTGAAAAATGTTAAAGTTACAAAGTGCAAAAATACAATAAAGTACATTACAATGTGTTATAGGCAGCATAAACTTTTTCTTTCTTTTTTTCCCTTTGTTTATTTTGAAACTCATTGAAGTTTTTTCTCTGCAGTTGGAGGGTGGTTTGTTAGTTGTTTTTCAAAGACTTAATGCAAGTAGCATAACTTTAATTGCTCTAAAAATTTATTTATTATTGTATATACTCATGTAAATGATTTTATATCAATTGTACATGTATATCAATCCATCAATCCATCAGTGAAAGGACCTACAAAAAAATTGAAAGTTTGTTAAACGTATTTGAAAGGTTAAGACCTTTTTCACAAGAAATATAATCAAAAGGAGTAAACAATTTATCATATCACTATTTGATAAGTAACAGTGATGAAAATCATTTAATTAGCTTTCATTGGCCTAAACATTGATGAGTATGAATGTTTTCACATACTTGTTTATTCTGTTTTCTTAAGGTTTACCTGTGATAAAATCATCACCTTTGATATTTTTAGTTATAAGTATTTATTTGAGGTTTTTTGTTGCATATTTTAGGAGTTTCTATCAGATATTGTTAAATGCTAGTGAGATAATACATCATTCAGTGGATAAATATTGGTCCAAAACAAAAAGTAATGTGTTTCCAATAATCCTGCCAACTGAACCTTATAAACAGTACTTATTGTGGCCAACTCCAAAAGTTTTTATTGAAGATTTTTGACAAACACTAAATCACACAAGTCCCTAATTCTGCCCCATATACCTTATATAAAAAAGAAACATGAAAAATTTCCTACCTCCCTACAATTAATTTTTCTGAGTGATTTTACCAGAAACAAAGAAATTATTCGTTTGGTCTTAAATCAGATTATGCACATCCAAATTTTTTTTTAAGTCTTCAGACTTATTGTAAACATTTTGAGTTTTTGCAATATCTACAGAAATATGTATGAATTCTTCCTAGGGAATATTTTAAATGTGAATACACCTAATAACATTTAAATTAAAAAAATAATTCCCTGATTTAAGTAAACAGGTGATATGATGTACTGGTTTGTTGTTACCTACGTGTTTTTCTAGATTTGTGACCTAAATTTAATGATCTAGATTTATATTATTTAGGAAATAATTTATATATTCTTGATAATATAATTTACTGTTTATAAGATATTGAGATTTTGAGAGATATTGATCATAAAAAAAAATTGAATTTTATTTCTGGTATGCTGAGTTATTCTAAGCTAAACAGCAACAATAAATAAACAAAAAACATAAATACATATCATAGAGAACATATATAGTCTTCACAGAGAACAAATACAGTTTACACAAAGAACAAATATAGTCTTCACAGAGAACATACAGTTTACACAAAGAACAAATATAGTTTACACACAGTACAAATACAGTTTACACACAGTACAAATTATACAGAAAAAAATGTAGTTTACACAAGGAACAATCAAGTTTATACAGAATTATAATAAAGTGTACAGAGAGAACAAAGATAGTTTTCACAGAGAACGAATATAGTTTACACACAGAACAAATGTAGTTTTCACAGAGAACAGATGTACTTTTCACAGAGAACAAAGATAGTTTTCACAGAGAACGAATATAGTTTTCACAGAGAACGAATATAGTTTACACACAGAACAAATGTAGTTTTCACAGAGAACAGATGTATTTTTCACAGAGAACAAAGATAGTTTTCACAGAGAACAAATTAAGTTTACACAAAAACCAAATAGAGTTTACAAAGAGAACAAATTTAGTGTACACAGAGAACAAATATTTTACATAGGAAACAAATCTAGTTTATACAGAGAAAAAATTTAGTTTACAAAGAGAACAAATTCAGTTTACACAGAGAACAAATATAGTTTACACAGAGAACAAATATAGTTTACACAGAGAACAAATATAGTTTACACAGAGAACAAATATAGTTTACACAGAGAACAAATATAGTTTACACAGAGAACAAATATTAGTTTACACAGAGAAAAAATTTAGTTTACACAGAGAAAAAATTTAGTTTACACAGAAAACAAATATAGTTTACACAGAGAACAAATGTAGTTTACACAGAGAACAAATATAGTTTAGAGAACAAATATAGTTTACACAGAGAACAAATATAGTTTACACAGAAAACAAATATAGTTTACACAGAGAAAAAATTTAGTTTACACAGAAAACAAATATAGTTTACACAGAGAAAAAATTTAGTTTACACAGAAAACAAATATAGTTTACACAGAGAACAAATATAGTTTACACAGAAAACAAATATAGTTTACACAGAGAACAAATATAGTTTACACAGAGAACAAATATAGTTTACACAGAGAACAAATATAGTTTACACAGAGAACAAATATAGTTTACACAGAGAACAAATATAGTTTACACAGAGAAAAAATTTAGTTTACACAGAAAACAAATATAGTTTACACAGAGAACAAATATAGTTTACACAGAGAACAAATTTAGTTTACACAGAGAACAAATACTGGTATAGTTTACACAAAAAAAAACCAAATAAAGTTTATACAAATAAGAAATATAGTTTTCACAGAGAACAAATATAGTTTACACAGAGAACAAATATAGTTTACACAGAGAACAAATGTAGTTTACACAGAGAACAAATGTAGTTTACACAGAGAACAGATATAGTTTACACAGAGAACAAATGTATTTTTCACAGAGAACAAAGATAGTTTTCACAGAGAACAAATATAGTTTACACAGAGAACAAATATAGTTTACACAGAGAAAAAATTTATTTTACAAAGAGAACAAATTCAGTTTACACAGAGAACTAATATAGTTTACACAGAGAACAAATAAGAGAACAAATATAGTTTACACAGAGAACAAATATAGTTTACACAGAGAACAAATATAGTTTACACAGAGAACAAATATAGTTTACACAGAGAACAAATGTAGTTTACACAGAGAACAAATATAGTTTACACATATAGTTTACACAGAGAACAAATATAGTTTACCCAGAGAAAAAATTTAGTTTACACAGAAAACAAATATAGTTTACACAGAGAACAAATATAGTTTACACAGAGAAAAAATTTAGTTTACACAGAGAACAAATACTGGTATAGTTTACACAAAAAAAAAACCAAATAAAGTTTATACAAAGAAGAAATATAGTTTTCACAGAGAACAAATATAGTTTACACAGAGAACAAATATAGTTTACACAGAGAACAAATGTAGTTTACACAGAGAACAAATGTAGTTTACACAGAGAACAGATATAGTTTACACAGAGAACAAATGTATTTTTCACAGAGAACAAAGATAGTTTTCACAGAGAACAAATTAAGTTTGCACAAAAACCAAATAGAGATTACAAACAGAACAAATTTAGTTTACACAGAGAAAAAATTCGCTTTACACAGCGAAAAAATACTGGTATAGATTACACACATAAAAAAAACCAAAAACAAAACAAAACAAACAAAAAAAAAAAAAAAAAAAAAAAAAAAGAACCAAACAAATACTGTATAGTTTACAAAAAAAGCATGTTTACATAGAACAAATATAGTTTACACAAAAAACAAACACAGTTTACCTTAGTGGAACTGAAACTTAACTATTAAAAATTAATAAAAATAATATGGACAATGTCATTGACAAACATACTGTTGCTATGTTTAGCACTTACAAGGTGTGTAATTGCTGGCTTCGTATGTTGGAGGTTTGGTTTTATACCCTGGCTGGGTCTGACCAAGACTTCAAAATAGGAAATTATTGTTATTTTACCTAACACATGGCAATTTAGAAATGAAAGTCATTGGGTCCTAATCCTTGCAGACCTTGAAAACTAATGCACCATGTCATTGCAGGGGTGGCATGCTAAAGTACCCTCCATGCACATTGACCTAAGTGTACTGCAAAAGACAAAATTTCTGCCACTTCACCTATAGCTGGTGACATCTTCTTATAAATGAAAAATTCTTCAATCAATATATATAAGGTGAGTAATAATGATTTGAGGCATAGTTATATTTGTGTGTTTAAATTTTCCTTTTTGACTCTAAGATACGACTTTTTGTTTGATCTTATAGCACTGCATTTTGCTATTTTTTTTTTGTATATGAGCTACATGTCATTTCATGGTTATCTTTTTGTGTTAGAGTGACTAAAGTTATAAGGCACTCTGGTTTACCCACCTATTCCACACTAGGTGCCTCATTTATAGTTAAGTTTTTGAGGGGTCTACACAAGTAGTTTACTTTTATTTTGACGCAAACTGTATGAGGTACAGTATTACAGAATGAGTTATGTTGTGGAATGGTATTTACACCCCGGTCAAGATCTTTTCCCTTATATTGAGATGGTGAGTTCTTGGATGGTGAAGAAAACTGGAGAGCCCAAAGAAAACTGCCAACCTTTGGCATGTGAACTGACAAAATTTCCTACAATAGGTACTGCTTGAGTGGGATTCAGACCTAGGTGGTGAGAGGCACTGTGATTATTAGCATGTGCTTTAGACTACTCAGCCACTGAGGCCCCTCAGTATTACAGAATAACCTATGAACCTATGACACATTCAGTGAATCTGTAATCTTGGTTTTAAATACCTGCACTTAAATCCCTATGTGTACCCCCTTTGGATTATTGTGTAAGAAATTGAATGAATGTGCCAAAATCACAAGTTTTCTTGCCAAAAATGTATATCTGTAAAATTCTCTCTTATCTAGTATGTTTTAATGTTTAAATCTTACTGTTTTTTTTTACAGGAAGTAAGAACATATCTTCAGAAGTTGATGAGCACGTATGTATTCCTCTTTACATGAAATAAAAACATTATCGCTACAAATCAGCATTGGGGACCATTTGTTAAACCTCCTTTTCATGACATAACCAAATAGAAGTACGGTTTATCAGATAATCTCCCCATTACTACAACATTAGCTGGATTGAATCGGGGTTATATTTAGCTTTTTTGTTTAATAGATTTTAGTACAGACATTTTATAATTCTCTTTCTTTCCTCTATGTTACTATCATTCCTATAATATTTTACCTTACATACAAATAGATTAGCACAACAAATGTTTTAAAGACAATTTTCAGCTGATGCAACCATTTTGATTTTAGTGTCATTTTTTATGTACCATAGTTTTGTTAACTTAATAAATATTTTAAGAATTGATTCTTTGTATTTTTTTTTTTTCATTTCTTTTTATTTTTCATTTTCTAAATTAAATTTTGTTAGTATAAATGTATAATTAATATTTTAAGAATGTCCTCTTTGTTTTTCTTTATTCTGGTTTAATTATCACATTGTAATTTAGTAATTGTGGTAGCTCAGTTGGTAGATTGTTTACTCTGTAAGTGGAAGGTCATGGGTTTGAACCTCGACCAGGTCTGACCCATGACTTGAAAGTGGGTAGTGACTGTTCTTTCACCAAGCACTCGGCATTACGAAATAAGTCACAGTTCTTTCGAATGGGAACTTGAAATAAAGGAAGTCCCGTGTTACTGTAGGCATTGCACAATAAAGATCCCTGCTGTATAATGCCCTCAGTGCAACACATCGGTAAAATTTCTGCACTTTCGCCTATAGTTGGCAAAGTCTCGATATAAGTGAAATATTTTTGATTGGGACATTGAACACCATTACTCAACCCAACTCAACATTATTAATTTATAAGGGACTTGAGTGGTAAATGGTTCTAAAATACTAGTGAACTGAAATAAATGCTTCTCTTCCTTTAGGTTTAAATCCTACTCAGACTGTAGTTCTCTAAAGGAATTCTGATTTTCCCCACCATTTCTGAGCTAACAACCAAGATATAGGTAAAATAATCTTGACTTAGGCATAGAATGCCTTTCCATTCAAAAAACCTGTAAAAATCTATATGTGGACCATAATGAGCATTTCTAACAATCATGTTAGAAATACTTTAAAAATATTTTTTTAAGAAGATTTGCTATTGTGAGCTTATTCGTCTGATCAATATTACCGGTAACTGCAAGTATTTTTGTAACTATACATATACATGTATATTGAATGTAAAGATACTTCATTCAAACTTGCAGCGTAAAATTTTATACATGTATTTTGTTATCATCAATTTTTTATGATAAAATGATTTTATAAAGGTCATGTTTACCAAGAATGAGCTTGCCTTTTTTGCAATTTTTCAAATATCTACAAAAGGTTTTTTTGCAGTTGTACCGGTAAATCATATTGAAAAGAAAGTCTTGTTTTTAGTTCACTTGGCCAAAATGTAATGTGAGTTTATGGAATAGTTGTCCTTTATGTTTGTGGGGGGGGGGGGAATAACTTAATCTATTATACCAATTTTTGACTTTTCCTCCATTACTATTTAACAGATTTCAATGCTACTTACATAGTTAGTCAGAATTTGGGTCATTGCAGTTTATTCCCAGACATAGTCTCAAAGTAGGTCACTGGTTCATAGAATAGCTCAAAAATCTATTAAAAACCTTTTCTAAAACCAATGATTGAAAGCAAAATTTGGTTTGAAATCAGTAAATACCAGTAGATTTTGTAGGAGAGCCCTCTTTATTTTTGTAGTCTTACAGTTAAATGACTCTGCATTTTCAAAGTGTAGTGAAGGCCCTATATCTGTTTTATTGTATTATATACCAAACATACCTTAGTGGCTTAGTGATATTTTTCTGTTAATTTTGCATCATATTTTGATTGTTAATTCTCTAGAGGCCATAATTTTTATCTGATATTCATTGAATTTGATCAAAGTTATCCATTTGGCAAAAACTAGGTCAAGTTCATAAATGAATCATGTTGGGTCAATAAGTAGGTCAATAGGTCCAATTATAGGAAAACTGTTAAAACTCTTGATGTCAAAATTGCTTGGAATGATCTTTTTTACATAAGCTAGTTCAAGTTTGTGTATTGGTCATGTTAGGTCACTGTGTCAAATCAAAGGAAACCTTTGTTAATACACTTAGTACTCGTAATTTTTTTTTCCAAATCTAATGATAAAAGGGAAGCAACCTGTACAAAGTGAAGATAAAACCCTGTTATCCCTGATTTTAGAAACACAAGAATGCAAAGGAAAAAGAGGAAAATAAAATATCAACAATAAAATGTTCATAAAAGTAATCTGTTTACAGTAAATTTTCAGAAACTTAGGGTTGGGGTATTAGTGTTATTCTCAACATTGTTCTTGTTCCTCTAATGAGACATAAATTTAAAAAGATGTACATGTACATGTATTCTATTTTAATTTGTTTTATAAATCATTTGTGTGTTTTAATACATTATTTAAAAAAAAATTATTACAAAAAAAAAAAGGTTATTACTTTGCCTATTTTTATAAACACCTTCCAAACTACTGGTACTCATTTTTTTTTATCAAAACAGTAATAAGGAAGTGTAAACTGAAAATAGAATGTTTCATTTATTTAAAACAAAATGAGTCCCTAAATAGCAAGTACAAGTACCTTGCAATTAATAGCCAACCAAGACAACCAAGATGTCACAAACAAATAAGACAAGGTTAACACATGTTGACCAATGTCCACTGATTATAATCCCTTGACTTTAGGACTTTGATACAGTACTTTTTTTGTTCTATGGCAGATACATTATTTTATTTTACAGTGTTGATGGTTTGTTAGCCATTGTGATAACAGATCGTGATGGTGTTCCACTACTAAAAGGTATGTGATAATACTGCAAATATGTACACTCACCAAATCAAAAGTTATAAACTTAATTGTATGTTATTGAAATATAAATATGATATATCTAGAATGAGGTTCCCCGATTCCAGCAGGGGATTTATTTACCTAAATAGACATCTACAAATCTTGGCTTCGGGGCCCCAAAAAAAGGGAATTGAATATAGACCTTTTCTTTCTTATAAAGAAAAAAAAGTGGCAGTTGCCCAACAAAAATGCAATTGCTTTAACTGAATATTTTCAATTTTATTCTGTTTAAGCAATGAATTTTAATTTACCTGTATGAAATTGTTAATTAAATAACACCTGTTGACTATAATAGTTCTTGAAGTCTGGTAGAGTTATCTTTCCTTAATTATGATAAATTAATAAGTTCATGTATTACAACTTGATTTTAAAAAAATTTATTCAAATTGCATTGCCAACCTCATTTGTAATGCATGTATCTAGGAAGAACTCGAGATAATTTAATAAATACATGTGTACATGTATTCTGTTTTCTGTTATTTAATCAGGTGAGCAGTTTAAGGCCCATGGTCTCTTGTGTAGTAAATGCACTAAACAAATTTATGCTGAAGTTTTCTGATATTTCATTCTGTCTTTAAGCATTAATGAAAACAAATTATCATTGAAATTAGAGTAATTATTCAGAAATCAATAATTAGCTAATCATCTGTTACTTGGTCATGAATCAGCCTATCACATTCTGAATGTATAATCAGACTGTTTCATTTGATTTATTCTGATATCCATCTTTGAAATGAATGCTTTGAAATTCAAATTAGAATTATTAACATGTAAATATGCAGATATAAAGTCAATATCAGGAAGTAGAATCATTTGTTTAAGCTCATAAATGCAATTTTAATCATCTTTTAAAAGGTAGTTTGACTTGATTTAATTTCTCTATCAAAAATTCTAAAATATCATTTCTTATTAATGGCATCTTGTATAAAAATTGACACTTTATTGGGATTTTAGTGACAATTTTTATACTGATGTAGGTGTTGTCTCGTGTTTCATGAAAATACCACATACCACACATCTGTCATTTATCCCAGGTTTTTACAAGGCTGACATGTTTAAGAGCTGAACTTCAATTTATAAATCATCTGCTGTTAAAATATTTATTTGAAAATCGTGTTTTATTGAATGGATGAAATTAATATGCCAAATTTGTTGAAATTGGCTGTTAGGTAGGATATCAAGTGTATTGAAAATGGAATCTATCCTTTTAATAATCTCATTCTATTGTCATTTAGATATTAAAGCAACTCCTTGCTATATTTAACATTAGTCTGTTGTCCGCATTGTCTTATCTTTGCCCATATTTCAAATATTCAGTGCATTTTTGAGTGTTTAACATGTTATGTTTAGAATAGAAATGCTGCATTTTTTTTTTTTCTGAAGTAAGCAACTACTGTCATTCACATTTAAGCTCACCTGGCCAAAGTAAGTGTGAGCTTATATCATGGCTAGACTTGTTCCCGTGCATCTGTGAATTTTGATGAGGACCATTCATTTTAAACTTAGCTTTACAAGACCATTCACCAAATTTAAAAAAAAAAAAAAAAAAGAAAAGAAAACAGAAAATGTAAGCATATCAAAATTAAAAAAAAAAAAATTATATGAAAAAAAAATTAAAATTAGAAAATTTTAAAAATTATGATGTGAAGAATTTCCTCATCTTGGATAAGACATGGTGCAATTAATTGGGAGACTGATGTAAATTAACACAAGATCACTCCAAAATTATATGCAAAAACTACTGAAAAACCTCACAGACAATGTTAATTAAAACTCTGGGACTTCAGACAAGCACCTGACATTATGCAATGTGCCTAGAGTGTGGTTTGAATAATTTTGTGACTGACTCTTAAATATTTCAATTTGTTCAGGCATTGATCTTTTACAAATTCAATGAGACTCAATAAAAGCTAATTTATATTTGGACTACTGATTATAATTAATGCTTCTAAATTTGGATGTACATTTAGTCTAGTCAATCTATAAAAAAAATAGGGTCAAACCTCAAAGTAATTGTTAGCTCAGTCAGTAGAGTGCTCACTCCGTAAGTGGGAGGTCATGGGTTTGGGTAGTGACTGTTCTTTCGCCAAGCACTCGGCATTGTGAAATGAAAGTCACGGTTCTTTCGGATGGGAACTTAAAATAAACGAGGTCCCGTGTCACGGCAGGGCTGGCACGATAAAGAACCCTGCTGTATAATGCCTTCAGCGCAACGCACAGGCAAAATTTCTGCACTTTCGCCTGGTGACGTCTCGATATAAGTGAAATATTCTTGACTGGACGTTAAACACCATTACTCAACTCAACTAAACTCAACTCAAAGTAATTGCAACAGAAAATATTTTTATGTGATTGTTTTTAGGAATTGTGTTTTTATTCACCATAAAAAATCTACCAATTTTAATCCAGTGGAATTTGGGTTTTTTGCCAATTGAAGTTACCAATAGCATTTTCTATACAGAAGGGAGACAACTCTGTATTGTGATCCTAAATTTTACACAAAAATTTTCAAAAACTTAAGTTCTCTCTGATACTATATGAAGAACAACCTAGAAATTAGATGGAAATTTAAACATAGACTTAAAATAGATAATTTAAGACAATTTAGAATGTAATGTGTAAATAGAATGTAAAAAAATTAAATTATTTTGTTGAAAGAATTTATGCAAAACACTGATTAAGGGCATATTGATGAGATGGAAAAAAATTTATTCACCTAAAATATATTTTGTTATACACAAAAATGATAAAATAACTATATCTCAGGTTAAAAACATAACTTTTCTATACTTCTACATCATTACTTTGAGTAGTCTGTTATTAATTCCTCATTACTATAGAAACATTAGATTGTGAAAGACTAAAAATAAAATGCAACTGAATGAAAATGGGACAATAATTTCACTTTAAATGAAATCAGAAATGTGGAATATACATATGGAATCAATTATGATTGATTATTCCAGGGTCTTTGCTTTACTTTTTGTTAAAATAGCAAAAAACATATGATAATTGGACTAAAACTCCACCTGTTTTACAGGAGTTATCTCCCTTGTCTATAGAAATCGCCATAAGAAAGTTAATCTTCTCAAAAACTTGTTTCCTCTTGCCAGATTTTGGAAGACTTTTTACTATAAACATTTCATGTATTTGAGAGCATATTAGTAACAAAACTTGTTTTGTTGCAATTATTTTGAGGTCAAACTGTAGATTGACTCGACTAATTGGACACTAATACATGTACCATAACCAGCATATACCTTTACTCTTTGGTTTAAAAATATAGACAAGTCAATTTTATACTTGGAAAAGTGAAATTTATTCCCACTTGTCTGAACAGTCAAAAGTGATAAAAGTTATTGTAGAGCCTTGTGATGTATAAAAAGTAAATGTATGGCCATTAAAACATTTTTACTAGAATTTGAGGTTTTATTTTAAGCATGTTTTTTTTTTTTTAAAATCTCTTCTGAAACTGTTAGGCTGAAAAGAATCAAATTTAGTGATGGAGATCTTGGTAGATGAAAAATTAAAAAAAAAATAAATAAAAATCTTTTTTTGTCAAACATGTTCTTGCAATGGAACAAAAGGACCATTTACTTTAAACCTTAAATAAAGTTTTATTGCATTAAGACCTTGAATAGTAAAATCTTTAAATCGGTGATCTTGTATGATAATTTTTTTTCAACTTTTTTTTGTCATTTACCTAAAGTTCTTGAATCTTTAAACTTCATGTTAAGCACCAATATATAAAGTACATATTTACAAGTTGGTTCATCTTACTAAACCAACATTTTAGGAATAATTTAATTACATATACCATTTCCTTGGGTGATCAGTTCAAGGTCCATGTGCTTTGATCTTTAATTGTCAGTGTGAGTATTTTTCTGCTGTGTGTAACAGTTATGATGTGTAAATACACTGTAAACGTTATGGTTATTGTCTTCCAGTTGTCAATTAGAATAGGGTGGTTTTATTTTTTTGTTTTGTTTTTTTTTTTTTTTTTTTGAAAGTACATTATGGCATTAGATTTTTCAAGTCAAAAGCCCTGGACTTTAATTAAACATTCAAAAATTGTAATGATCTGGACATTTAAGACTTAAAATTAATAGATATTTTTCCATGACAAGGGAGGTAACTCTTATGCTCTTTCTTTATTACAGTATCTACAGACCAAGCTCCAGAATTAGCTTTAAGACATAACTTTTTATGTACATTTGGAACTGCAGCAGAACAAGCCAGTAAAATAGGACTTAAACAAACTAGAAAATTTATTTGTATGTACCAAAATTACCAAGTAAGTAACAATAGGTTATGTGTTCTGTGTCTGGCTTGGTCCAAACCAAAAATATGTGTGTTTAGCTTATAGTGTCAAGTAATGAAAGTCAAAAGTTCTTTAGTTAAGAGTGTAGTAATAGTGTTTGTTGCCCAAGTCAAGTTTATATTACTGTAAATTGAGAAATTTTTGTGTCAATTAATATCTGCGAAAGACAACATGGACATCTATTTGTGTACAAATAAGCACAAATAATATGGACTTTTATATTAGGCCAATTCAACTTAATTGGTAGATTCTCATCCCCACCTGCCCAACCGAAAATGTGCTGCCCCAAGTCATTTTATTTTCATTTTCCATTCCCAGCATATTCAAAGTCTGTTCCAGAGTTATGTCGAATCAGTGGAGTTTCAGAAAAGGGTTTTAAGCACTCCCATAATAACCGGAAGTGCGAGGTTGAAATCAAAAGTAGCTTCATACATGTAACAGATAGAGCATGTTTTCTTAATTTTGCATCTCGCCTGTGGTCTGAAAGAATTACGAGCATGGTACGGGTAAATATAGCAGACACACAACAGTTAGTGGGGTGTACAATAATTTAATAAGGGGCGATATAGATAAAAAGGACCCGATGAAGATGTCAACCATGTGAGAGTTCTATTTTTCGTATAAAATGAAACATAAAGCCCTCCCACCTGCCCCCAAATTTTTGTCCAACCTGGATGAGAATCTACTTTTTAAATTGAATTTGCCTTAGCAATAGTGTTATTTCCACTTCTCATTTACTTGTAAATTAACACAAAAATGAAACGATCGCAAAAATTTCTTTAAACTGATGAGGTCTTAAAATTAATACATGTGTATTGTGATAAAGATTAAGAGTTTAGGGGAAAAACAATTACATTTTTCGTGGGGGTTATTTGTGTTTAAAGTTTTGGTATTTAGTCATTGTTGTTGATTTTTGTCAGGAAAATCATCAGGGCAAAATTTACTTTTCAATCTGCAAAATGTTGAAATGACTAATTTAGTTACTGGTGTGAAGTAAAATATTATGCCATGAATTAATTTGCCATTTTCATCATCATCATCATCATCATCATCATCAACAACAACAACAACAACCTGTTTAGGTTACCCAGGCCTTTGATTAATCATTTTACATGGGTGAGTCATAGCTGTCCAGTCCCATGCTGGGCAATCCAGTGGGTTAGTATCACCCATTCTTACTGACATATGTTCCCTTTTCACTAAGTCATCCCAGGTGAGTTTTGATCTACCTGCAGCCAAATGACCAGTGACATTCGGTGTACTATATATGTACTAGATATATCCATCCTGTACTGTGCTCTATGTGGCCAAACAATCTCAGCCTGCTTGTCTGGAGAATTTCTGAGATATCTTACAAGGACTGGTATGTTTGTTTTATTTTATATCTTCATAACTTACATTATGTTTATTTTCTATATTTATAATAGGTAGTACAGATAGATAAGTCACCGTTAGTACTAACATTTATAGCCACAGTTAAAACAAATACTGGTAAGTATCATATCAGGTTTTTGTGATAGTCCAGAAATTTCATTAACTCACTTAGCAAGTACAAGATTAAGTTTAGTATTTTAAACTGTTATAAATGGTATAGTCTAAACATTTATTTAAACAAATATTTCATGCTGCTGTTAAATAACAAAAAGTTTTATTATCAACACCTTTCCTTTTTAATAGAAGTTGTCATTCCTATTTCTATAGATGTTTGTTTCTTATTATTACCTTGATATAGGTATAATTATCACATCATTACAGCATCATGATGTGAGAAATTGTTCCTGAAGCTTCAGGTTTTTTAGGTGTAGAATGAACTTGTATGATCTCTCTCTCTCTCTCTCTCTCTCTCTCTCTCTCTCTCTCTCTCTCTCTCTCTCTGTCTTTCTCTCACTCTCTCTCGTTTGTCTGTCTGTATTTATCATATTAAAGTCTATAGACTTCTTAAGTATATTTTTTCTCTATTTCAGGTTTACTGTTAAATTTAGAAAGTGACATGAAAGATATTTTTAAAGATTTGTCAACAGTTATTACTAACTCTTAGCTTAATTCTGACATTCATATTCCAATTCATTTGAAGATTTGTTTTTATATTCTTGGTGCCCTTTTCAGTAAAAGGTTGGCTTCAACCAATACTTTAAAGACAGAACATTGTATTGTGTATATATTTGTAAGAGAGATGCTTTGTAACTTTGATTTATCAATTAAGTGTTCCTTGATTGATTGATTGATTGATTAAATTTTGCAGAAATATAAAGAAGACAAACAGGTGATTGATCTTTTTATACCTGTAATTAATATTTTATGAAACAAAAGTGATTTTGTAACTTATCTGATGGAGATTGGTGACCCATGGATTTCTTTTTCATCTTTGCTCTATGCCTTAATTCTGATTAAAATGTTTTAGCTAAATGGTCACTCGGTAAAGTGGATTTTGTGTGAGTGTTTTCATTTTGTACTAGAAAAGAAATATACAGAGGAAATGTCATAGAAAAGAACTTGCAGAGGAAATGTGACACACACCTTATATGAAGTTAAAATTTTGAATAAAGGTGTTTTGGAAAAAAAGTCATTTAATATTGAATATATGAATATAAATTTATCAGTTAATTTAACTTTGTGCAGTAGTCATGATAGTTGTCTTGAGTAATATAAATGACAAGAATAATAAATAATATACAAATATTTTTAGAATGTTTGTTATTAACATGTTTTGTGTAGATTTAATTTTCACAGATGTGAAATTTCTGCAGAAAAGCAGAAATCTGCATGTTGAAAAATTATTTTTGCATCTCTCTGGAAAATTCAATGTTAGTCTGCTTTATCCATTGTTCCTCTTCATTAAATAAAACACCATGTACACATATGCATTCCTGATAATGTCAATAATGGTCTGAACTGCATATACTTTTCCGTATTATAATTCTTTACATATGCTCAATATTTTCCAGTTATCTTCAGCATGATATAGAAGACTCATTTCACATACCCTAAATTTCTAAAATTCGTCTTTAAAGTGTGCAGATCGAAATTTCCATATGAAATATGTTAAGTTATGTTTTTGACATTTACCAAGTCCACTTTATTTCTTTATAAATAGATTAGGCTTATTTCTGTTGTTTTCAATTTAACTACTAGTAATTAGTCCCCTACCGGCGAAAGCTGAAGGGGACTATAGGTTTGCACTCTGTCCGTCCGTCCGTCTGTCACACCTCAGTTTTCCACACTTTTTTTCTAAATGCTTTAAGATAATAAACTGATTTTTGGTATATGAGTCTACCATGATGAGTTACAGATCAAGTTTATGTTTCGTTTCCATCTGCCATCTTGAACAACATGTATAATTTATAACTATAAATCTTTGTACCATATAATAAGGTACATTTTACCTAAAACTTTGGGATTAGTGAAATATGCGACCGGTAGGGGACTATGTATTGTTTTGCAATACTCTCAGAATGCTTGTTTTAGGTAAAAGAAGGGAAATGAGAGGATAGATTTCTATTTTTTTTATAAAGTTTAAAATATAGAAAATACAGCAATAAATGATTACATTTTATTAGAAAACTAAAATGAAATTAAACAAATTATGAAATCACTTGCAATATATAATTCCAAAGTTTTTATTGTCAAATTTAAAATAGTTCGAAAATTATATAGATAAAACTTAGTGCAGGGCATTCTTAGTTATAGTTTAGAATCCTTATGGCATGTAGATTTTAATTCGTGAAATCTATGCATTAGGGGCTTAAATGTGGAATTAAAATGCCTTCTTCAAATAATAAAAAAAAAATCATTGGTTACCAAACAATAAGGTAGACCTTATATATGTTAAGTGTAGTCTCCTTAGACAAGCTTTATTTGATATGTACAATTCTTGGCTGTGAAGTCAAAATATGGGAAATTTGTGTTTTACTTTTTGAAAACTTTCTATTAAGTACTGGAAGAAATATTGGACATATCCTTAATGATAAGACCTATGGACCTTTTTCATGGTTTACATTATAAAAGTTCTGTTCCATCAAAAAACTTTTCTTCCATGGTAATAAAACCTAATCATATTATCAAATTTAATTGCTATGCTGCATACAAATTGCCAATGTGTGAAGTAAACAGCACATAATGCCATGGCAACACATAGCAACAATTGTCACTTTGTCTAGCTACATGGCTATTACATCTAGTGGCTTCACATCATTTATTGCATTATACATGTATAAGGTGAGAATTTAAAATTTAAAAAATCATTGATCAACTGGGATAGGATCAAATTATTTGTAAATTTAAATATAAGCATTAAATCAATGAGATGTGGTAATTATGGCTATATAACTGTCATAGCTCTCCCAGGCAAATTAATAATAATTACCATATCAGACAGTTCAATCAATGCTTGTATAGTATACATTGTAATATACTAGAAAAAAGCAACCTGAGATTGGATTGAATTAATGATGTTTTATGTCCCAGTCTAGATTCTTTCACTTTATCAAGGTGGTCAGTTCTGGGATGGTGGAGAAAACCAGAGTGCCTGGAGAAAATCACTGACCTTTGGCATACAAACTGACACACTGTTTTACAATAAGATCTGCCAGATTGAGAATTAAACCTAGGTGGTGAGAGGCACTGTGATCTGTAGGTGTGCGCTTTAGACCACTCAGCCACCAAGGCCACACTAGAAATGACAGGTTGTAGGTTTAATTCTTTGTAGTCCTGCTGAAGATTTTAAAATGGATAGTGGTGTTTCTTTCCCCCCAGTTTTCACAAATTAAAAAGTAAGCAGATACAACAAAAAAAAAAAAAAAAAAACACAAAAAAACCCTTTATTGTGTGCCATTGGCATTGACATAGATAGAAATAATGTATGACAGTGACATTCTGTTTTTGAAATTTACAAAGAAATAATGTATGAAAAGTGACAGGTGCTCATTCAAAGTGTTGACTCTAAACTTTGTTAGTTAAGTTCTCAAAACCTACATTGATGCAACCAAACTTTGTGGAACATGTGGTACAATATTGCAGTGCTGCTAAACAGGCATACAGGGAATCGTTTTGGTTTATTTTCTGTAAGTAATAATACTGAAGTGTTCAGAAATTTTTTAACTGTATATAATTTGTTTCATATTCAATTATAAAAAAAGGATGTTTATTGCTTGTTATAGCAGCAACTAGCATGCATAGAAGATCTGTTTGATAAAAAATTCAATGAAACTTGTGAAAATTTCGAATTTTCTTAATCTTTTTTATTCTCTTAATGCATTCAAGATACTTAGCACTATATAGTACATGTTTGAATACTATATGACTGTGATTTTCACATGAATACTGATTAGTCATCAGTTTTTAAAGTCCTACAATATTACCAGGTCAATATTAATTATTTTAGGTTAAATTTTCATGGTCTTGGTATTTCAAATGTGTGTGTGTGTGTGTGTGTGTGTGTGTGTGTGTGTGTGTGTGTGTGTGTGTTTTGCTTGGAAAAAAATTGATTTGTGGAAATAAATTAAGGGGGCTTTAGTGAGAAAAAAAATTTTACTAACCTACTTCAAATTTTATTCACCATGAACATTTGGAATTTTAAAGTAGCTCATCAGCAAAAACTGACTGGCATTTTTTTTTAGTTAAAAACTGAAATAATTTTATTTATTTATTTATTTATTTATTTATTTATTTATTTATTTATTTATTTATTTATTTATTTATTGTTTGTTTGTTTGTTTGTTTGTTTTTGTTTGTGTTTTTGTTGATGATAATAATAATAATCATCATAATATTATTATTATTATTATTATTATTATTATTATTGGATGCAATATTGTCTGTTGTTTTTAATTTTTGGTGACGAGGTTTTTTAATTACCTCCCTTTATCCCTCTAGCCAAAGTTCAAGGACGCTGGTATCCATTCGCGCCAAGATTGATTGTAAACGTAGGAAAACAAAAAATATTTTCTGAATATAAACAAAAGTTATTATAATGAAAGAACTGAATATATAATTTTCAAGATATCCAGAAGATGTATTGATTAACGTTGAAGCGGAGACCATTGGAAGCTTTTCCACAGAGGTAAATATAAGAAGGGAACCTGCTTTCTGGCGCCTACATCAACTTCACTTGAAACGAAAGTACAGTAAAGTAAAGTTCAAAATTTAACACTGCTTAAGAATAAACAATTTAAAGTGACATTCCCTTAGGACAAATGTATTTAATCGATAAGATATTATTGAAAGATCTTTTAAAGCAAAGTCGCCTACCATCTTTGAATATTCATTGTACATTTCATTAGTCTAATGTAGACCTGAAATACATGGCTCCAAACGGCTTTTTTATAATACTGATGTTGCCGTTTCGGCAACATCAGTATTATAAAAAAGCCGTTTGGAGCCATGTATTTCAGGTCTATAGTCTAATGATGGATAATTTCTCATCCAGAACTCTGTAGTTTGTCCGTACTTTTTTTCTGTTTTCATCGACAGTATCCTTTAGTTATTTGAACATTGAATAAAAATGTGGCAATAGTTTTGGATGATTTAGTCATTAAGAATTTTATTTAAGTTGATTTCAAATGTAACAGAAATTAGAACAATGTAGGGTTGAACCAAGGTTCAATCATTTGACCTCCAGAGCTATAAACAAGTGCTCAGATATTCAATCTACATGAATTCAAGTCAATTCGCCCCACTTTTAACAAATTCGCCCCATGTCAAAATCGCCCCCACTTCTTGAAAATTCGCCCCCACTTTCAACAAATTTATCCCCGCGAACAAAATCGCCCCCGTCAAATTGGCCCCTATTTTTTTTCTAAACTTTATTTTGCAGTAATGATTTATGAGTTGATTTATGACGACGTGCTAAAGTAAATTTCCCTGATACCTGTGCTCTCCTTCAGCGACAAAGGTAGTAGGTCTAAATGCTGTAGCTCAGTTGGCAGAGTAATCGCATCGTAAGTGGGAGGTCGTGAGTTCGAACCCAGACAAGGTATGGTCCAAGACCGCGAAACACTCAACATTATGATAGCTGGTGTCGTCTCATTATAATTTTACTTGGGAGTTAAACACCATTAATCAACTCAACTCTAAATACTGGAGGCTACTAGACGGTAGTGGACGGTGGCAATATTTCACTAGCTATCATCTAGTACCGTCTAATAGTTCCATGTACTGTAAATCAGGAAATTAATGCGCCATGAATTAATGCGAATTGTCAATTTTGAAGTAAAATGCGTATTGAAATTAATGCGATTTTTTAAATTTCAATTTTTTAAATTTTTGCCCATTTTTATCTTACAATTATAAACATTTAATTATGGACTCGGAAATCATTATATTATGTCTTTCTTAATTTAAAAACACGTTTTAAACAAACTTTTGGTAGACATTATAAAAAGGCCGAGGCTATTGCCAAGTACTCGGCAATAAAAATAAACCAAGCGAGTTGTGCCGAGGGTAAATTCTTAAGCGCCGATGACCCATTGTTTTAAATTAACCAGGTTGGTAAAGGATTATCAGAACAAAGAAACGCGTGTTTTTTTAAAATAAACAAATATACTCAAATATAACGCTTGGAGTTTTTATTAAAATAAAGCATTCGAAATTAGGATGTCCTCGTTGGCATGTGTACAATTGATGTTTGTCTTCAACTCACGAGTATTGAATGTTAGAGTATTTATAATCACAGTACTTTCAATTTGATGTTCCAGTCAAGGTTCAAAATGATGTAGTATCAGTCACGATTTCCACCCGTAGCAAAATTCCCAGTAGGAAAGAAACAGCAAAAATTACTGCTAAATGAGAATGTGCTCTAATTAATCAGTTACGATAACAACTTCCGGCTAAGGGAGGTAACTCAATTTACAATAAATATACAGAATACAATAATTATACACAGAATTAATAATAATAATAAAAGTTTTTAAAAATGGTAAAACCTCAATAAAAGTTGGGGGCCAATTTTCAAGCAGTGGGGGCGAATTTTCAAGAAGTGGGGGCGATTTTGACATGGGGGCGAATTTGCAAGAAGTGGGGGCAAATTTACTTTGGGGCGAATTGACCTGTTTTTCTGGAGTTTTTCCATGGTCCGGTATGTGGCAAATCTCAACCAAATTTCCTTGGATGTTCTTTATATGTACCAAAAATGCTGGTACATGGCATCCAAGGAACCCCAATCTGGCTACCAAACTGTGACAGAAAGGAGGAAAATGCAGGTTCTAATCAGGGATCAAACTTTTGTGTTCTCAAAAAAGCCACCCAAACCACTACAGAAGCTCAATTGGTAGGGTGCTCATCTGCATTTTTGCCTATAGCTGGCAACATTTCGATATAAGTGAAATATTCTTGACTGGGACATTAAACACCATTACTCAACTCAACTCACTCAGCATTTAGAATTGAAAGTCACAAGATTCTTTGGAGAATACCTAACACACTGGGTAGCCCCGTGTTACGACAGGCATGGCACATTAAAAAACCCTCCCTGTGCATTACCTTAGCACACTGCAATGGTAAAAATTTCTGCCTCTTCACCTATAGCTGGTGACTTCTCATTATAAGTAAAATATTCTTGACTAGGGCATAAAACCCCATTTAATCCATCAAAATCAATCATGCCACTACAAAATGATTATCTGATTAAAGTTAATGTTATTGTAACAGAAAATGGAAAAATGCAGCAGCCAAACCAACTAGTGGTATTCTCTACTGACTGAGATGCCAGGCCACCTATCAAGCCCAGTCTGCTACATTCCTCCCTTCCTTTTTTTTTCTCGATTCTACTACTTAAAATCGAAACTAAACATTCTACCCTGGGACCTAAATGTAAAATGTAAAATAATGTCTGTCACATTGAAATCAAACATTTGGGTTATGCATGTAAATTGTAATGCCATAGATTAAAGATCATAAAACTGAAATGGATAGATCAGTTATACTTCTGCTAATTCTGGTATTTTTTTTAAAAAAATAATCCAATCAAAACAATTGGTGTGGTGGCTAATGTGCATTTGCATTTGAATGCATGTACCAATGTAAAGCTTTAAAAACCAAAAGTGTAATGTTCCGAAAGTTATTAAGTCAGAATTTAACCTTATTTAGTTTTGATTTTACTTTTCTACCTAGATAAAACAAGAATGAAAGTTTTTTTATTACAGATTACAAATGCTTGGAGTTATGACTGAAAATACCTCTGTCCTTAATGGGGATGACCGAGTAAGTATACTGAAAATACCTCTGTCCTTAATGGGGATGACCAAGTAAGTATACTGAAAATACCTCTGTCTTTAATGGGGATGACCAAGTAAGTATACTGAAAATACCTCTGTCCTTAATGGGGATGACCGAGTAAGTATACTGAAAATACCTCTGTCCTTAATGGGTATGACCTAGTAAGTATACTGAAAATACCTCTGTCCTTAATGGAGATGACCTAGTAAGTATACTGAAAATACCTCTGTCTTTAATGGGGATGACTGAGTAAGTATACTGAAAATACCTCTGTCTTTAATGGGGATGGTCGTGTAAGTATACTGAAAATACCTCTGTCCTTAATGGGGATGACCGAGTAAGTATACTGAAAATACCTCTGTCTTTAATGGGGATGACCTAGTAAGTATACTGAAAATACCTCTGTCCTTAATGGAGATGTCCGAGTAAGTATACTTGCAGGCTTTCTCAAACACTGATTTTTAGTGAAAAATGTTGATTCAAACTTAAAAAAGCTGATTGAAAATATCTGAATTGGCTTTTTTCTTTAAAGGGTACCTGTAACCAAAAATTTTTTTATCACAGTTGTTTTATATATTATTTAAATATAACAATATCGAAAACCGCATCAAAATTGGTGATAAAATAAAAAAGTTATAGCGGTTTGAAATCCACATTTTTTAACTTTCTCTTTATCGCAAAGTGAAACGCCTCGTTTTAAGTTATAAACGTGTGACGTCATTGCAGTATTAGAAGTAGTGTCTTACATAATAGACAGTAGTAACTATGATGATATATTGGCGTATGAAGAAGAAAGTAACGACTCTGACATGTACCTATTTATGTCAAAAAGTTCGTCATTATTTAGGGAAGCAGTAGACAATCTTATAAGTAATGAATTTGGAGTATATCCGTTCTTATTCTGATCAGAAACGGGCGAATTTGATGAATATATTGAGTCGAGTCCCGACCTACTCGAAAATTGTGACTACATTTGGTTGCATAGCTGTTGAAAAAAACGTGACGAGTGTGAACTTGTCAACAACACGAAAATTGATTATATCTGACTTTTTTTAAAAAAAAAAATATATTATTTCATTAAATCTGACAGGACAGACTCAAGAACTACGATAAGTTGCATAGCTATAACAAAAAAATACGCGATTAGTTTTAACTTGTCAAATACACGACAAAAATTAATTTAATCGTCGACATTTTAAAATGAATTAAATATCAAGTCGGACTGGACAGGCTACCGGATGAATATTATGGAACTTGCTTTGGTGTCATGTGCTGATTTTGAATTTCTATCAAAATAATGCATTCAAAATTACATAAAAATCCAATCGCCTATATGCTTTTTTGTGCGTGCAATGTTTATTGACAGTTGAAATTAAATGACCATATGTAGAAAACTTTTAAGTAGTCTGGCGGCAACGCATTTCCTTGATAATTGGAAGATGTTCACACGATTAAAGTTTGTAACATAGTTCTTTTCAACTGCCCGATGGCTAATTGATGCTGGGGTAATTAAAAAGAAAAAAAAAGACAAGATATTCCATCTCAAATTATTTTACGCGAAATATATTATAATTGTTTAAAATGAAATGATACAGATTTTAGATGGGGACCACATTAAAAAACGAGATGATAATAATAATAATAATAATAATAATTTAATGGATTTGTATATATAGAATAAAGAATTTTAAAATATCACGACTGTATGTATGCCCAAGGAAAAGTGAAAACTAAAATCTAATATAAAATCTAATAATCTATTATCTAATTAAATGCCGTAAGTAGATCTGTAAACGTGTTTCAAATAGACTATTCTGGTCGTCAATTTTGAATTTTCAATTTTGCCTAATAGTTACATTTCATTATTATTATTATTATTATTATTATTATTATTGACATGAAAACTAAAGAAAAATTTCTTTTTCTTACTTTTTAAAATTTTAAAATGAAATATCCTTTTTTTCCGGAGTGAAAACCTTATCATGACTGTATATGACAAATTACGTTTATCAGATAAAATTATTTTACTTTACTCGAACTGTAAATATATTATTGTATATTACAGGTCGTAAGATAACTTTATCAACCTGCAAATCAATTTTGCAAATTATACGTGACATCCTGTTAATTACAGGTGTGGGTCTAAATCTAAGGAATGTGTCTAATATACAAAAGGATTAATAATAATCTTTATTATCGGTACATGTCAAACGGATGTTATCCACTTCATTAAATAGTTTTCCCCGTAAAATAATCATAGAAAGTTAAACTACGAGTTCGTATTTGTCCTATTTTAGTAGTTGGTAAATAATATTCTGTGGAGATATGTTACTGGTATGACGTCACAACACGGGAGCCTGGATATCGACCTTTTTGATTTGGATTTCTAGAGATTATTAGAAAATCACCGATATCTACGTTATTATGAAATGGAATTTTATGGAATTTTCGCTACAACCATATTTAAGTACGACGAATAAAATATGTCAAAACTGAAAATCGTTACAGGTACCCTTTAAAGAGTAAGACAAATTTTGATTAAAAAATCGTTAATGTTGTTTATTAACAAAGTACTCTGAACAGTGTCACGATTCACTTAATTTCACTATTCACAGGTAATTAATAAGCTTATCTATTTACAAGTTAAATGACTATTATTGGCTTCACCTGTTCACATCGTTTCTACTAGAAAATACAAACTAACAGTCATACACATGCTTATTGGTCCAGTTTATAGAAAGTTAATAACCTGCCCTTATTTCTATATACAAGAGCTGACTAGGTTGATGACGACTGTTTTTTGGGTTAACAACAACAATAACATGATCGTGACAAACTCGTGGTTTTTTGTATTAGTATCATTTGACGATTCTATGTCGATAAATTTTTATTTACCAGTGATGGGATTTTTGTAAGATATAAATTGGCGATATTTATGAGCATTTATCTACATATGCGACATTGTCACATAATATATAGACATATAATTAAAACGACAGATATCTCAATACCAAACTTGTGATATCATTACCAACATATCAACAGAATTCAGATTACCGTAATTGCCATTTTGTTGCATTGCTAACAACTTGACAGTTATGAAAAGCAGTACATTAACATCATATTTTCAAATGAAAATTCTAATGTTTATTTCTGTACCTATCTGATGTGTGTTTTTTAAAAAGAAAAGAAAGAAAATTGGGAGCAATGTTACTGTTTGCCAATGGGGGGGGGGGGGGACCCTTTGCTGACTGCCGATTGACCTTACTGGTATGTACAGTGTAAATGGTGCACAGTACTTTTTCAGGTCTGAGTGTTCATCAATTTTGTGCTTTACTTGTGAAAAAAAATTTGTTACTTGTGTTGTAAAACTGGACTTGCATATGTATTTTTAATATTATTGTTTAAATGGCATTTGAGTCACATTGTCATGAAAATCATATTAGCTATATTTCTACCTAATTTCTTACCAGCGAGTGAATTTGCCTTTATTGTGTGTTTTACATAGTGACTCAATTAAAATATATATAAGTTTATGACAGAGTCCCATTAAATGTATCCAATCAGTCTGCATCCTTCTAAGTATTTGCTTTATTTTTTTCTTATGGAAATTTTTTATATATATCTTGTAAAGAATGGGTGAAATAATGGTATTCCAACACCCCAACAGTCAAGATTGTTTCACTTATATTATCAATTTGAGGTGGTCATTTCACGAATAGTATGGGGAGTAAACTGCTCTGAAAACCACCACTCTTTGACAAAATATGACAGATTTTTCCATGTTTAAAATAGGGGTGGAACCTAAGCTGGAAGCATATATATAAAGGATTGGTTATATCAGGTGATTATATAGGTAAAGTAGAAACCTACAAATCTTGTTTAAAATTCTAGAATAGCATGGCATTGTTGATGGGTGATAATAAATATTGATTTTCAGAAGTGATAGACAGACCCTCCTTTATTTTATTTCTATTTCATCTTAACCCACCTAAAGGTTGTTAATGTTTTAACATCAATTGAATATTTGACTAAATTTACAGCCCCAGAAAAGGCCAAAATTATCTGAGGACTTGGCATCACCACAGAGGTCAATCCTGGATTTCTTTAAAGGGTCAGGAAAATCAGGTGACCAATCTAAACCCAAGGATTTGTTTGGGTATTTTACCAAGGTGACGGATAAAGGAGCTGTTAATTGTAATGGTGATGTACATGATAAGGTATGTATGTTATTCACTTGTTACCTGAAAAAACACGGGAAGAATATTTCTTCTGTTTTTCTGAAAAGTGCAAGGCCTAGCAGTCATACTGTTGAATTGTCAATGTTGTTTCCTTCTACATCAATGAAAACTATTTTAATAAAAGCTTTTTAAATCTAATTTTTCCCAAAATTTTTAGAAATATGAAGTGGAAGTCACATAGATTTATCATGGAACACTCTGCAGTACATGCAGAATTGATGATTTTGATCTCTGGGTCAAAGTCCCTTATCTGCAGTCTTCTTCAGTTGAGACTTGTAATCAGCAGATCTTGTTGGATCTTGACACTTACGGTCACAGCACCTCTCACCACCTAGGTTCACATCCCAATCTGACAGATCCTAGTGTGAGAAACTTTGTCAGTTCCCTTGCTGAACATTGGAGGGGTTTTTTTTATCTTGGCACTCCCGTTTCCCCTACTTATTCTATACTAACCATCTTGATATAAGTGCATGAAACTGATTGGGGCATAACAAATCAATTAATCCAACACAGATCCTAGTGTGAGAAACTTTGTCAGTTCCCTTGCTGAACATTGGTGGGTTTTTTTTTATCTTGGCACTCCCGTTTCCCCTACTTATTCTATACTAACCATCTTGATATAAGTGCATGAAACTGATTGGGGCATAACAAATCAATTAATCCAACACAGATCCTAGTGTGAGAAACTTTGTCAGTTCCCTTGCTGAACATTGGTGGGTTTTTTTTTATCTTGGCACTCCCGTTTTCCCTACTTATTCTTTACTAACCATCTTGATATAAGTGCATGAAACTGATTGGGGCATAACAAATCAATTAATCCAATAAATATATGTATTCATATAAAAAGGCTCTAGCAAATGTAAGATGGACAAGAATCATACATGCAAACAAGTTCTTTCAAAGAAATGCTTTCAAATTCTAGGTGAGAAATTTCATTTAGTTTGTTATTATCAGGGTTAGCTCTGGCTAAAATCTTATAGCCAGCATTGTCACCAGATTAATCTGATGCCAAAATCTTCCTGTTTTGTGTCTTCCTTATTGATTCACTTCAAATTTTCTGAATTGAAGCCATATTAGTTTTTTCACCAGTCATTCCAATTGGCAACATTTGTGAAGCCAAGAGTTAACCCGAACTCTTCAATGCACATAATTGTACATTTATAATGAATTATTTAGTAATAAAGTGTATATTGTTTCTGACAGAAAGGAAAAATCCAGAAAGAAAATGGACCACTTACCACAGAAAAAAATGTCAACAAAGATCTTGATTTAAATGTTAAAAAAGGCAAGAAACGAAAACTTAGTTTAGATAGTAAAAGTGATAATTCATTAGAAGATTTTGATGTAGAAGACAAAAAAGAAACATTTAAACAAAAGAGACAAAGAGAAATAGCAGAGAAAATGAAAAAATGCAATGGTGTACAACAAGAACAAGAGAGAACAAAAGATTGCAAACTGGACGGAAAACTGGAGAAGGAGGAACAATCAAAATGCAATGGCATAGATGATCAGATGGGATTACAGGAGAATGCAAAGGAAAATAATGAGAATAAATCAACAACTGCTACAGTAAATGATGACAACAGTGAAGGTGTAGAGGATGAAGAAAGTCCAGAAAATGGCAACAACAGTGATTGCTTAGAGGTTGTAGAAAGTCCAGAAAATGTTGAAAACAGTGATGGCATAGAGGTTACAGAAAGTCCTGATATGAATATGGGTCAATGTGGTACAGTACTAGATAAAAACGAAAAGGATGAGACCTTGGAGGTTGATACTGATCTGAAGTCTGGCAAGGCAGATGCTAATAATCAAAACGGTGATAAAGATGACAAACATTTCAAAAAGAGAAAACATAAGAAAAATAAAGACAGCAGTCCAGTTATATGTGGAACAGAGAATACTGAAACATTATCTGTCGATGATAAAAATGATGAATGTAAGACAAAGAAGAAATACAAGAAAAATGAAAACAAACATGAAAATCTGGATACTTCTGACATAGAAAAAAATGATACATCTGTGTTAGAAGGACAGAATGAAGAAAGTGATGTAAAGAAAAAAGAAAAATGTAAAAAATTGAAAACGCCAGGAAAAAATAAATCAAAAGGTCAAACAGATGAAGATGAAAAGAGAGAAAATGAATATGTGAATAAACTAATAAATAAAATGGCCTTATTAAAAAACAAACAGAAAAAGAAAAATTTGAAACAGTTGAAAGAAAAACATGAAGAAAAAATGGAAGACACGAAAAACAAAAATGAAAAAGATGAAGTGATGGAGTTGTCATACACTGAGTACATACAAAGTATTAGTGTTGCTGAAAGTCAGTCTGCTACAGCTAAGTGTGATACTGGTACTAGTGTGGATGATAACAGTGCTGAGATTAAGAATATTGATAAAATAGATGAGGCAAGAGGTAGTCATGTAGATTTAAATGCGGAAGAACAAGGAATTGGAGAAAAAATGGGAAAAGAAAATGATGGCAGTCATAGGGAACAGGCGAAAGAAAACGACTTGATTGTAAAAGAAAAAGAAGAAAAACAAGTTGTTAAAGTGAAAGAAAACAAACTTGGTAAACAGGATAAAGTTGTGAAGGAAAAACAAGAAGTAATATACGAAAAAGGAAACAAGCAAGAAGTAAAATCTGAGAAATCGGAGATGTCATACAGTGAATTTTTAGACTCTTTAGGACAAGATAAGAATGGTGATGACAAAGAACCAGAAATAGCACAAGATGAAGAATGCAATAAAAGTTCAGCTAAAAAGTACCCAAGTGTTGCAAATTTCTTTACAAAAATCACAAAAGAAATGAAAAACAATAAGGAGAATGAGGATAGTGTTAAAGTTACTGTTAAAGCCGACATTCATCCTTTTCCATCACCGCCAAAATCTAAAAGTAAAGAAGACGCAGCCATGAAAAATTGTAAGAAAAAATCTCCAAATTTGGAGAAACAAGATGAAATAGAGATTTTAGGATCAGAAATAATCGATGTTGAAACAATAAAGAAACCTAGAAAAAATAGGAAAATTAATAGTGAAACATTACATCAAACTGAATCTTTGCATAATTCTTCAGATAAAAATATTATATCTTTAGAAGATAGTAACGATGTGTGCATATTAAGTGACAATTCTGAAGCTAATACAACTGTTAATGAAGAAAAATCTGCATTTTTACAAAGTACTTCAAAACCTGTAGTTCCACAGAAGACTACACAAACTACACTCTGTTTTGGTAAAGGGCCTGTGAAATCTGAAAAACTGCCTCAAAAAATAAGAGTTCGTAAATCCAACAAGCAGAAAGAACCACTTTCAGAGAGTACACCAATTAAGCCTGATAAAAATCATCTAAATAAACCTGTTTTAGATGAAGCAGAGTCTAGCATAAATGTAACACCAATTAAGACTTCTGAAGATTTGGATACCTCAGGTGTGTCTGAAAGGAGGAAGTCATTACGACAGAAATACAAGGTGGCGTTATTAGATATGAATAACAAAAAAGGATCACCTATTAGGATTAGATTAAAAAGGTAAGATAACTCCTTCACATTTTCCGTGATATTTAATGGTACAAATAGAGATTTTCAAGGATTAAACAAGTTATTTTATATAGTTGTCAGGTGTTTTGAGGGAATTTTAAAATCATTTATATTGGTGTTTTAAAAGGTTTAACTGAACAGCAAGACCTTGATTTTACTGGCACTATTTGGTCCTATTTCAGCATTATAGAGTTTGGTTTTTTTTTTATCAATGAAATTTGTATTAATATTGAAATTTGGATTTTAAATACTTGTCAATATGTGATAATTTCTTAATTTGGACTTAAAAAACTGTCAATATATACTTATTACCTAACTGTTTTATCACTTATATGACACCCCCCACCCCCACCCCCACCCCCCCCCCCCCCCAAAAAAAAAAAAAAAAAAAAAAAAAAAAACAAACAAACAAACAAAACAAAACAAAACAAAACAAAACAAAAAAATAACAGTATGTCACAGCAAAAGATTTTCATATTTTTTGGTCCATTATGAAAATATTATAACTATGAAATTTTATTCTTGATGATTCATAAGAAGTAACACTACCTGTCTGGTACTAGGATCTGCAGAAGGAAACAATAGATGCTGGTCTGCAATCTAGCAATTTAGGCCACTCACAGAAACCATTCTTTGAAGTTATATGATTATTTTATAATTTTATATTCATAGATATGATAAAAGTAGCAGTAGTATGGACGATGAAACATTTACACCAAAGTCAAATAAAAGAAGGGTCAAAGTAAGTTTACAGCCCACCTGTATTATATATACCGGGTATATACATGTACATCAGGCCTCTAGAAACGGCACTTTTTCGGCAAAAAACGCCGGTTTGCAAGCAAAAACGCCGGTTGTGAAAACTTCCAACCAGCGAAAAATAAATTATTACTGCACCCTTAATAATTGAGATGAATATCAATCACGTAACAGAACTATGGGCTTATACTCCGATAGATCGATAATTATCTTAATCCGTTAATTACCTGTAATTATGTGATCAATATACACGCATCATTAGCCAGGACACGTGTTACATGGCTGGTTTAATGATTGAGTACCGTAATCCTTCTATGTATTCAGACAGATTTTAATAATTTCAAGTGTCCGGGAATTTAGAGGAAATTTGAAAATTAAATACCTTAAAAATTGGGGGTGTCAGAATATTTAGAGTGTCCGAAAATTAGAGACATTTTAGAGTCAATTTTGGTTCCCGGTTCCCTCTCGATATTTTAAGACATTATCAACAGAGATATCCACGCATGTGTCAATGATAAAGTAAAATTTTGAATTAAATACAAGTAAAAGTTATCTTTTGTGTTGTTTATTTCATTAATTATTATTTTTTAAAGCATTTGTTGATCAGTAATCATGATTCTCTAAGTAATACACATCGAGGTCGCCATTTTGTTTACAAGAAAACAACGTGACTTTTTTCATTAACTCCCAACGTTTGAGGTGCACCAACATGCCGCTTTCTACTTGTAATTGTCTGCAGTCAAATTATTATTACCGGTAATATCGGTGTCCTTACCTGGGGAAACTACTTTAAAAACAGCGGTGCTCAGAAAGTAACGAGGTTCGCCGGAAAATGACAAACAAAAGTAGTACAGGTTTTTTTTTTATTTTTATTTATTTTTTTTTTTTTTTGCTTTCAGACAAAAACCAGTCCTGATAGGTGATAGATTTATTGAATGCTCCTAAATAACCGAATTTTTCACTTAATAATTTATAACTACTTAAACAGTTTTATATCATACGATGTTGCTCAGATCATTGAAGGATAGATACCACGAGAAAGAAAATAAACCGGAAATGACGTAAGACCACCATTTAGGTGTCTCTGATCTTTATTATTATACAGTTGATGAATTGAAATGTTCATTATACATTAGGTTATAGATAAAGGCTCCCTATAACGGTAAAACTATCAAATATTAAACAATTAAAGAAACTGACATTACAAACACAGTCAAACTCGCGCAACAGTCGGGAAGGAGAGAGAGTGGGGGGGGGGGGGGGGGGGGGTGTTACCAAGGACGCAAATATTGGCATTAAAAATCTTGTTTTACTGATTTTCTAAAATCGCTGGTTGACACCGACGGCATTTCTGGAGCGCTGATGTACATGTATGTCAATGACACGCTTTCATTTCAGTATCAAATTTCAGCAGCAAGTGTAAAAGTTTTCTTTTTAGTTTATATTATGTCAAAAACTGCCATTACAATACGCTGGCTCATATGATGCTATTGCTATGTACTAGAAACATTTCATTGCAAAATAGAGACGAAAGTTTAATGTTCAAGTCTTGTGATGAAATGAAACTATATGTATATGTATAAATATATACATGTATAAACATGTATTTTTTTGATTATGTGTTTATTTTCTGCATCATGGAAATGCCCAACATTTGGTGTAAGATCAAGGCCAATTCAGCTTAATTGATCGATTCTCATTTCCCCCCCCCCCCCCCCCCCCCCCCCCCCCCCAACAGAAAATGTGCCTCCAAGTCTTTTTTTTTTTTTTTCTTTTTTTTTTTTTGAGTCTGTAACATTTCCAAAAAGGGTTTTAAGCACTCCCATAAAAACCAGAAATTTGGGAATTGAAAATGAAGTAGCTTCATACATGTTACAGATAGAGCATGGTTTTCTTAATTTTGCATCTTGCCAGTGGTCCGACAGAATAATGGGCATGGTACAGGGCAAAAATAGAAGACACTCAATAGTTAGTCAAGGTGTACAATAATCTAATAGGCCGTGACATAGACAAAAGCCCTATTGCCAATGCAGATGACAACCATGCAAGAGTGCAAGTTTTTGTAGGAAAATGAATTAAAAATAAAAAATAAAATCTTCCCATCTGCCCAGAATGTTTGTCCAACCTGGATAAAAAACTATTTAAATTGAATTGGACCTAACTTAATCATATTGAAAATAAATGCATCAAAAAGGCTTATATCTACAATTTAATATTATAGGGAAATACAAAGTTGGCAAAAGCACAAGAATTATTGCACAAAGCCAAGAAAAATAAGCATACTAAAAGAAAAGAAAGCCCTAAAACTGTTGTAGAAAAGAGGGAAGTTGTTGAAGATGCATCTGAAAAGCCAGGTAGACGCAGAAGTGCTAGGCTGGAACATCATCGCAATTTGTCTAAAGAAGAAGCAGATATAGTGATTGTTGATGATGAAGATGAGGATATAATAGAGAAAGAAAAGGACAAAAGAAAGAAGAAAGTACAAAAAGCTAAAGCCACACCCAGCAAATGTAAAACTCCTAACAAGTTAAGAAAGGAAACACCAAAGAAAGGTAATAACATATACATACGTGTGTGTGTGTGTGTGTGTGTGTGTGTGTGTGTGTGTGTGTGTGTGTGTGTGTGTTACTTCATCATGCTTGGTAACCATTGATCTTAGTGATTCGAATTCTTTTGCATTAAAAGAACATTAACAATCATTTGAATTATTTAAATGACTTTGATGTCATGATTTTAGATATACAATTAAATTTAGACTTTCTCACCTTTTTTTAAATGAAATCTTTTTTAATTATCATAACCATGAATTATTGAAGAAATTGTACAAGTTATGTGGCCTCTCTCTCTCTCTCTCTCTCTCTCTCTCTCTCTCTCTCTCTCTCTCTCTCTCTCTCTCAATTAATAATAACAATAAAACGGAAAAAAACAAAACAAAACAAAAAAACTATGTGATATATAGTATTCTTTTAAGTGATATTGTGATATGCTGATGTATTGAAGCAGTCCTGAATTATATTTTTTAACATTTTAGTATACATTATATCTGTATTTTGTGTAAAATCTGCATTATATTTTTTTTGCCAGGAACCCCAAAGAAACTGGCATCCATTTTCTGTGCAAAAGGAAAACAGCAGAAACCAAGCAAACCTGAAGTGCCACTCGATCCAGAAAAAGAAAAAATGAGAAGAGAATTTCTAATGAGTGGTGTGCCTGTTGAATTGAAACGCCAGAGTTCTACCTCAACTCCAGTTTTTCAGGGAGATTACCCACCATTACCTCTAACCAGCCACATACAACAACGAAAAACACATCTTGATGACCATGTCAATCAACAAGATTCAAAACTTAATGAAATGAATGTCATAGATGTATGGAAACTTCCTGAAGTTAAAATAAACTTTGCTTTTACAACAGAATATGAATTAGTTTCTAGTCAACAAAATCTTTGGTTTACTTCATTAATTGACAAATCAGAAATTGTCACAGATCTTCAAGCTATAAAGGTAAGTATTTTTGGATGAGTACATATATTTCATAGACTTTTCTGTAAGAGATACAGATGAATTTGAAAGAGATACTGTAACTAAAGATTATCAAGTACCTACATGTATATGTATATGAATAATTTTGACCTTTGTCCACTGATTGAACGATTTGATACATAAATTGCTTTACTTTTAACCTTTTTGTTGACTTGTTTAATAGTGGACTGACTGTCTTCATGTAATGTAGAGTCTGAAGATCTTAGCATTATTGTCTGATTCAAACATTTAGTTTTAATTGACTAGTTTTGTTGGCAAGATACTCTATTTTTGCCATATATTTAGCCAGGCTTTTCATACTTTCACTGGGCCCTGAGAGCTTTATATAATTCATATGGTGGTTATCTGGAACTGTTAGGTAACTTTTTCAAGAATTGGGCAAAGTGTTTTTATGAACATGGCGATGTGTTATTAATGAAAAATGAAGTCTGTAATCACACTGTATATGGTATTAAATCTTTTAAAAATTATTTTTTACAGAAATTCACGAAACATAAGATACAGGAATGTCACAAACATACTTACAGAATTACAACAGTTTTGTCCTTCATACCCAGTATACAATATGTACAAAGTTCTCAAGGATAAGGTTGATATGGATACAGAGGAAACCATGGATAGTAAGTTCCTACTTACATGTATATTACTCCAGCTTGTCATGGGTGATTTTGATTCTGTATCAAATTATAAAAGTTAGCCCAAATTCATTTACATATTTTTGGAACTTTAGATTCATTAATTTTCAACTGTTTGGCATATGTTTTTTAATCTATCAACCTTGGTCCTCTAGTGTCACTGATGAAGAATGATTTTCCGAAATGTGCACATCTGGCACATCAAAATTCAGCAGGTATTTGTTATATATTTACATGTAAATACGTGTATAGAATAATCAGTGGTTTTAAATTGTGAAACTGAAACCAGAATGAATAATGGTGAGATGTTAATATTATGAGTAATGCATGTTTCTTTTCAGATGATACAAAGAAGAATAATAAAGATTCCAAAGATGAAGCAAAAATTCAAGAAGAAAAGGAGAAAAAGATAAAAAGAAGAAGTTTAAGATTAAAACGTAAAGAAGAAGATGTAATAATTATTGGTAGCCCAGAACCGAAAGATGAACAAAAGACTGGGGAAGATACTAACTCAATACCAGACTTAGGTAAGTTCAGTATAACAACAAAGAAACAATAAAGAACATTGATATTGAGATCATCACAGTGAATAACTCTGAGTACATTTGACCTCAATTTTTGCTTTGGATATTGTTTGGTTATGTTACTCAGGGCTGTTGTTCTGGCTAATTTGGGCCCGAAATTCAGGCCCCATTCCCAACGCCAAAAACATACATTTTTTCCCAAAACTATTGACGATTTCCCAATTGACAGTAGTGGTCCTGACATAAATATGTAAATAAGATCAAGTAATAAAAACATATTAGTAGCAAGTCTATTTTACGACCTGATAATGTATGAATAATCCCCATTCGGCCGAGCTGACGAGTGCGCTGTTATCTTTCCTAACCTGGAAGCACGTGTTTATGACTAGGTTCCCGATAAATATGCATGTAATATATAGTACAAAAGTTTTTGCCCTATCGCTTCCTATAAACCGAAAGTATTTCTACAGAACTATTGTACATCATACTTCAACTTTTCCCAAAATGGTATAAAATGCCGCTAATTTTCCCAACTCCTCGGGCGCCGGCCCCAGTACCAAAAAGGTGTGTGACAGCCCTGTTACTTCATGTTGCATCAGCAATTTTCATCTATTCCTACAAGAGAAAAGTTAATAATTCCTAAGGAATAATCTAAGATCAAGTCTGTGTATTTATAAGATGTGTGTAATATGGTCTGTCTTGTACTAGCACACACTTGGGGCAACTTTTTGTTGAGGTGCTTGTTCATTGAGTCAGTATGCCGCAGACAGGCATACCACTTCCAAGTCATGTTATGCTGACCACAGGTGAACCAGTGGATACTCTGTTATTTTACTGCCAAGTGCCAGGCAAGGAGGCTATATCTCAAATATTAGACTTTTGTTTTACCCAATTCAAACTCATGTTTTTATGTTTCTGAATGCAGCCAATCTACAACTGAATCCACAGAGGTGGTGCTTAAAGATTTTTTAATTTGATTTAATGACTTGATGTTGAACCAAAGGAACTAAATTACAACATATAATACTATGTACTATGTTTAAGCTATTGGAAGTTGGTAATTATGGATAGGTTTTGATTGATGTTTGTCATAATGACAAAATACATGTAGTGTCCTGACAAAAAATATGTAATGCAGTACAGTGTGTATGCATAAAGGCATATTTTTTGCAATAACACCTTTCGGCTTGCAAAAAAGTTCACTAATTTTTTAGCCCTCTTTTCAAAAAAAATAAAAATAATGTGGTAATTAAAAAAAATGTTTCCACCTATCAATGTTTGACTAATTCTGTTATTGATCTTACAATCTACTAACTGTAACATCTATGACTTTTTACGTCATTATAACAGGAAATAATTTCTTTTGATTTTTTTAGGACTTACATTGCCTAGCTTATTGTGGACAGAAAAGTACCAACCAGAACATTCCTCAGAAATTGTTGGTAATTCTGCACTGGTCAAAAAATTGAAGAGTTGGTTATTAGAGTGGAAACAACGAGTAGATAGAGAAGCACGAAGAGCTAAAATGTTACTTATGAAACAGAAGAAAAAAAATCAGGAGGTTGTTCAAGAAGGTAATATTTGGATTTTTACATGAACACAATATTCTACACAAGTACTTTTATAATGTTTTTCTGACTATCTTGGGTGGAGGTTTTGGTGATGGCTGATTCCATATTCTGACACATGTAACGGAGATATCATGTGATACCCTAAATGTTGATAAACAGGTGTGTCCATATCAAAAATACATGAACATTTATAGTGGGATTTCTTTAAATGTACCTTGAGAACATAAAAAATCAAGGTAAAGTTCCATTTCCTTACATTACATTGAGAACAGATTTTTTTAAAAAAAAAAGTCATTTAGGGTTTTTTTTTTTTTTTTTTTTTTTTTTTTTTTAAAAAAAGCTATTAAACTTTAAAAAATTTTAAAGATCAGTTGTAAAGAACTTCATATATGGTATACAAAAAATTAGTCAATAAATAAAGTTAATATGTTTTAATGAGTCTCTTACCTGCATGTAACTTCTACACCAAGGTGCTATTCATGCTTTTGTCTCAAGTTTTGAAGAGATTGATTGAAATAATGTAAGTTAACATGTATTATATATGTACCAAACCATATGGGATTTTGGTATCCTAAGTAAAGATGCTGTGTATAGTTCTGACTGTTAACTTTTCATAAATTTAAATACATTTGTATTGAGAACAAACTTATTTTTAATTGAAACAAACTTTGCTTATGTTTTGAGCAGATGACATTGTTGAGTGTATCAAATCCTGAGAGACATACTGTACATGTATTCTTGGTTCTTATATTTACTATTAGATGAATGGTGGGCAGATGATTCCTGTGATTTTGATATGGATAGTGACGACTCGGATGATGAATATGACAGACTCTGTAATACTGTTATGTTGGTTGGTCCAACTGGTATCGGTAAAACTGCAACTGTTTATGCTTTAGCTCAGGAACTAGGATATAAGGTATTGTAGGAAGTAAAATTACATCACTATGACATCATTAATATTATGTATGATTTACAGTACTAATGTACTACAAACCTAATGCTATTTTTAGCCAGTTGAAACTTGAGTTTTTTAAACATAAACTTTTTGTTTTTAAATGCATTCTGTAAATTTTTTTAACTTTGTACTATATATACCAAAACCGTGTGTTGATGGATGTAAACTTTAACTTTGTTTTATGTCACTTCTTTACAATTTATTTTTCTGTGTTCCATCATGACCTCTCATAGAACCTATTTTTTTGTGACTGAACATTTGGTAATCACTAGAAACAGAGTTACTCACAATCTTATAATGTAACACACAGTACTTTAATTTGTACTTATATGTTCTATTTTGGGGAAAAATATTATGTTTCTTCTTTTATAGTCAGCTTTTCGTATTTATGTGTTTTGTATTTTATTAGGTGTTTGAAGTTAATGCATCCTCTTCAAGAAATGGGAAAAGGATTTTATCACAGCTACAAGAAGCAACACAGTCACATCAAGTAGCTAATCACAAAGAAAAAACAGTAGGAACTCCTAGTAAAAAGACAAATTTAAGTGAGTGCTTGTTCCTTAGATATTTGTCATAATACATGTACATGGATATGTAATACAATGATTTTAGGAATGCTTTGATTAAAATAAGAAACTGTATACCATTTCTAGATAATACATATACATGTATATGTCATGAAAAATGCATGGGATGAAATTACAAGGTAATGGAAAGGAGTACACGCACTGTATACTTGTAAATAATGAATTGTACCATTGTTTCATTAATTGTTTATTGCATGTTTTCCCAAAACAACCATTATAATTCTAAAAACATCATCAGACCACATGTTACTGCCAAAAATATCACACAAACATTACAACTCATTATGACGATGATTGTCACATGATAACATAGTCATCATGCATTGATTGTCACATGATAATATAGTCATCATTGATTGTCACATGATAATATAGTCATCGTGCATTGATTGTCACATGATAACATAGTCATCATGCATTGATTGTCACATGATAACATAGTCATCATGCATTAATTGTCACATGATCACATAGTCATCATGCACTGATTGTCACATGATTACATAGTCATCATGCATTGATTGTCACATGATAACATAGTCATCAAGCATTGATTGTCACATGATAACATAGTCATCATGCATTAATTGTCACACAATAACAGTCTTCATATCATGCATTGATTGTCACATGATCACATAGATATCATGCATTGATTGTCACATGATTACATAGTCATCATGCATTGATTGTCACATGATTGCATAGTCATCATGCATTGATTGTCACATGATAACATTGGCATCATGCATTGATTGTCACATGATCACATAGTCATCATGCATTGATTGTCACATGATTACATAGTCATCATGCATTGATTGTCATATGATAACATAGTCATCAAGCATTGATTGTCATATAACATAGTCATCATGCATTAATTGTCACACAATAACAGTCTTCATATCATGCATTGATTGTCATATGATCACATAGATATCATGCATTGATTGTCACATGATAATATAGTCATCATTGATTGTCACATGATAATAAAGTCATCGTGCATTGATTGTCACATGATAACATAGTCATCATGCACTGATTGTCACATGATAACATAGTCATCATGCATTGATTGTCACATGATAACATAGTCATCATGCATTGATTGTCACATGATAATATAGTCATCATTGATTGTCACATGATAATAAAGTCATCGTGCATTGATTGTCACATGATAACATAGTCATCATGCACTGATTGTCACATGATAACATAGTCATCATGCACTGATTGTCACATGATTACATAGTCATTATGCATTAATTGTCACATAATTACATAGTCATCATGCATTGATTGTCACATGATAACATAGTCATCAAGCATTGATTGTCACATGATAACATAGTCATCATGCATTAATTGTCACACAATAACAGTCTTCATATCATGCATTGATTGTCACATGATAACATAGATATGCATTGATTGTCACATGATTACATAGTCATCATGCATTGATTGTCACATGATTACATAGTCATCATGCATTGATTGTCACATGATAACATAGTCATCATGTATTGATTGTCACATGATAACATAGTCATCAAGCATTGATTGTCACATGATTACATAGTCATCATGCATTGATTGTCACATGATAACATAGTCATCAAGCATTGATTGTCACATGATAACATAGTCATGCATTAATTGTCACACAATAACAGTCTTCATATCATGCATTGATTGTCACATGATCACATAGATATCATGCATTGATTGTCACATGATCACATAGTCATCATGCATTGATTGTCACATGATAACATAGTCATCATGCATTGATTGTCACATGATCACATAGTCATCATGCACTGATTGTCACATGATTACATAGTCATTATGCATTAATTGTCACATAATTACATAGTCATCATGCATTGATTGTCACATGATAACGTATTGAGAATTCCCTTATCAGTTTTAGGATTCCACTATTTTTGGGGTTTATAAATATTCATCACATTATAAATACAGGTAACTTTTCAGTTTTCTGAAACTTAATTTGGTTTTGATTTGTAATTTTTTGTCTGTTTAGGCACTGCATCTAAGTCAAAAGATATAACAGAAAAGAAACTTCCAACTTCCTTTGCTAATTTGTTCAAAAAAGCAAGTACATCAGCAAAACCTGAAAAAACGCCAACTACACCATCAAAGTCAAAAAAGAGAAAAAGGAAAGAAGATTACTTTGTTGAAGAAAAAACTCCTAAAAAGAAAAAGACAGGTGGAAAACTTGAAAGCAACACAAAGAAATTGGACAACAAAAAAGACTTAGAAGCTTTGGGTTCTAAACGTTCTAATTTGACTAGTATATCACTTATATTGTTTGAAGAGGTAAGTTTCATCATTTGAGTACAGACTTGTGTTCAAGATCGAGAATTTTTTTCATTATTAACTTTGAATGATGCTGTTAACTATGAATTTATGATATTTCAGATTTGATATTAATATCAGAATTGTGGATTCACAAAAAAACTTGTTTTATCATCATCTGCCAAACTAGTAGTTTTAAAAATGCTAACATAGATTTGAGTTGCAATTGTCATTTACACAGCTAAACATTATAAAATTTGTATTTCAAACAAAAATGAGTCATTTCCATGTGCCAATAGGTTTCTTTGTAAATAAGCTTCACATCAGAACCATAATTCTGACACAATTTTACATTTATCAGGCTTATATTTCATCTCTTGTTTCAGCTTGACATTGCATTTGATGAAGACAAAGGTTTCTGGTCAGCAGTACAGCATTTTATGAATACAACCAAAATACCAATAATTTTAACAACAGATGACCCTAGCTTGTCTTCTAAGTTTGAAGGGAGATTTGAACTATACTCATTTAAAACACCTTCTTTGGTAAGAAAGTTATTATCACTGCAAAAGATTTAAAAATATGTAATTGACATTTTCCTTGTCAGAGCTCTTAAGAGTTTTATTTTTGTACATAATTTCACAATACATGTACTTGATATGAGGATTGTTTTGATACTTGGCTGTAATAAGTCTGTAAATATGAGAAGTATAATCATATCCAGTTTTTTGTAAACAAATAAAATATGAATATTTGTGAAAAAAATGCAGGTAATATTGATTATACAAAATTGATTACTCAGACTCGGAGAGTGATGTACATGTAACTGGAAAAAGGTGTCTATATAAGTTGAAAAATTAACTGTGTAATAATAATACATGTAAGTCCAGTGTAAAAGCAGGTATAAAATATATAAAAGTACCACAGGCCCTGGTTTCACAATCATTCCTTAACTAAGAATTTCCTTAACTTCAAATTATCAAATTTTGGCAATCTCTCTGTAAATTACAAATAATCATTAATGATAAAACTAAATACATACGTAGTAAGTTTGAAGTGATCTTTGAAAATGACACCTTAAATTACTGAATAACTCAATAATTAACCAAATTATTAAGATTTCAAAATTTCCAGATTTTTGTTGAGGAAAATCTTAGTTAAGGAATGATTGTGAAACTGAAACCAGGGTCTCAAAATATTAACTTGAGACATAAAATAAATTTCCCATTTGATGTATCTTATAAAGATGGCATCTTAAATTTAAATTACACTATGAACATGACATTCCGCTACTTTATCTACAAACCTTAAAAATTATTTCCTTTACATGTAGTTTTTGTCGACGGAAACATTGTAACCTTTGGCTTAAGCTAAATATTTGGTATGAGACAAATTTTATAGCAATATGTGGTTGTAATTATACAGAAAGGATGTTTATTTTCTTTCAAAACATAAACTGTTTTAATGATGATATAAATGATTACAACTTAAATATCAGTTGCTTTCCTAGCACAGCAGCTACAGTGACTTTCTCTTGATAACACACTTAGTAAATAAATTATTAGAAACCCTCACTTTTTGGGGCACAAATAACGGTAACATACTTACATGTATATACTTCTTTAATATCTAAATCAAAGACCCATGAAAGTATACACCATTGAATTCTGCCTGATACAAAAAATGTGAAATGATATACCCTCAAACATTATGAAAATGATCACCATCATCTTTATAATTATAATTATATCACAACATATTTCAGACAAATTATATCACTACATATTTCAGACAAATTATATCACTATATATTTCAGACAAATTATATCACTACATATTTCAGACAAATTATATATTTCAGACAAATTATATCACTACATATTTCAGACAAATTATATCACTATATAATTCAGACAAATTTTATCGCTACATATTTCAGACAAATTATATCACTATATAATTCAGACAAATTTTATCACTATATATTTCAGACAAATGCCACCCTTTATCTTCAACTTATTTGTTTAGTTGAAAATGTGCGAACAGATTCAAGAGAAATCTTTGAGTTACTTACCTTGAACAAAGGAGATATACGTAAGACACTGTTATCATTACAGTATATACTGGATTCAGGTGGTGGGGTAAAACAGATCAAACATCAGATATCGCTGAACTCGAAATTACCTCCATCTACGCACTTACCGTTAGATGAAAACACTTGCTCACAAGATTCACAGTACTTGGTGAGGAAAGTAGACAATGTGTCAACCGTTGAATCTGTTTTACTGTTGAATGATAACAAATTAGAAGATGATGATGATGACGACGATTTTGTCTCCTTAAAACCTGTACGTTCAAGTGCAAGAAGACTAATTGTTGATGATGAAAGTTCTAGCAGTGGATTTCAGAATGTTGCTGAAAAGAAATCTATGGAGGTCACATCTGATGTTGTAATAGAAACACCAGTTTTAAGTTATAGAGACTAATGTGGAAGTAATATCAGGAGAAAATCTTCCATTAGTTCATAGGTCATGTCTGGATAGTGTGTTAGGATTACACAATAGTAATTGGGAAAAAACATCAGATTTATTAGACAAATTTGTAAAGGTAAATATGTATTTAAAATAAGGTTTAAGGGGACTATATGGTAACATACATGTAGTTTAAAAATGATTTCCTTAGCTCTTACAAAGCACAAATGGTTGTTTTAGGTTCTAGGAAGCAGGAATTACATTGTATAATGATAGCCTTGGATTTTAGAGATAACAGATTAAAAATGAATGCCTTGACTTATAGGGAGCTCATTAAAAATGATTGCCTGAACTTTAAAGAACTTTTTTTTTAATTGGTTTTTAGGGAGCACAAATATCAAATGTCTAGTAAAATAAACTTATATTTTGCTAAGGGCACACAGTAGAAATTATTATTAGGTTAATTGTTCAGGTTAAACATGTATGGGTCATCATTATTTACTCATTTCTAAAAGATGATTTTTAGTCTCTTATGATGACTGACTGTTGTCACTTTCATCTGGTATCAAATGTTAAATTCACACAACCACATGTAATTCACAGTAAACCACAACAAAAAATACCAACTTGATTATATTAAAGTATGTTTATATGCATGTACCCTGCTTTTTTTTTAAAATAGGATCAAGGAGGACCAACAACTGAGCACAGTAACTCAAGCATATCAACAATATCTTCAGCTTAAATGTAATATTTTATACAATCATTACCTAGAGTTACTTCCCTTACCAAAAGTAGAAGTAAAAGACGTAATAAAGATGCAATCACCTGTCAAAAATAAGAAGAGAAAAAGAATCAAACAGACTTTTGATCTGTATGACAGTGAAGCCTCAAATGATGCTAGTCAGGATGAAATTGAAACATGTGATGTAAAAACTGATGTTGCCATGGAAACTATAAAATCAAAAGAGGAAAATTTATTGTTAGCAAAATCTTTAAGTTCATTTGCAGATTTTTATGATAGTTTGTCTTTCACTGATTGTCTTAGATCAGTACCTTGTAATTCGAATGCTCATAACAGTTCTGATGATAAATTACGGACAGGTATATCTGACAAGATGGTGAATTTTGAACATTCAAATGAAAATTCAAGATCTCATTTAGATTCAAATTTGTTGTGTTGTGAAATTGATTTGTGTAACTTTAAAAAATTATATTTGAGACAAAAAGAAATTAATTCAGCAGAGAAGGAAGAAGAGGATCTATTTTGTATTCCAGTCCTGAAGGGGGGAAAGGCTTCATTACTGGATAGCATGCCAGACAGGTATGAAAATATGATGAAATTAAAGAATTTACTTTCATTCAAACATTTCCTTTACTTTTGTAACTCACATTTTTGACAAAATTGTACAGAAGAGTTTATATCTGATCATATTTTTGGTTTGTGAGATTCAGCCTCAGTGTCCATTGTACAAAGTTTTGAGATAGACTAGATTGCAGGCAAAGTGCTTTTTTATAGCTCTTGTTAGAAAGGTTGCTTAGGTTTCTTCTGGTTGATATTAATATTTTAGAATTTTTCCTTTTTTCTTTTAGCTCGCCTGGCAAAGCCAGGGTGAGCTTATGGAATGGTAAATTGGTGTGCGTGCATCCATAAACTTTAATCTTCTCTGTAAGGCTTCCACGTTTACACGTGTTAACAGTAACGTGTTGGATATAGGCTGTAAACGTTTACAAATTTTATAACCGTGTACACGACATGTGACATACTTAATTGATGAAAATTAAATCAGGATATGTTTCCAAGACTCACAGCTTGCACGAAAATATTTAGGGGTACCAGTGACTTCTGTGCCCTCAGAGAGTTTTGTCGACAGCAGGCGGTACAGTTAATAAATTCAAATCTTCTCTTGATTCCGACACAGTTGACAAGCTTATCTTTATTAACCGTTGTTTGAAATCAAAACTTAAATCAGCTAACAAATAAATAGATCTATCTCAGAAGCATGTCCGTCAAGAGAGAGCGATAATGTTCCAAGCATCCCAGCAACTTCGATTTCTACGCTTCCTACTTCCTACATGTCTACCATCTGATTCATATTTAAATTTTATGTTGTTACAGAGATGGTCATTTTTGTTACAAGTTGTAAGTTAAAATTGAATATTTTCATTTATTGAAAAATTTGTATTTTTGACGTTCCATGTACATAAGTTTTTGTTAACTAGGATTAAGTTACAATTTCGATGTTTTTGAGAAAGTCCACGGGCATGCACATGCATATCAATATGTAGCCATACACTTTACATGGATCGATGTTAACAGTAATTTTTTTGTTCAAACTATTGTTACAGGATTGAAATAAATGATTTTTAATTTAATAAAATTAATGTTCGTGAATGTACGACTGACACAATATATTTTCTTTGATACAATCAATCGCGATGTTCCGAATCATGATGGCCAGTGTAAACGGCATCGTTTCGTTTACTACCTGTCGTGTACACGTTTACGGTTTTGTGTATACGTGGAAGCCTTACTTCTCTGAAACCAATTGGCCAATTCAAATGAAATTTAGTATGAAAGGTCCTTAGTTGCTATTAATTAAAAATTATATCCGACATGTCAGTCCTTAATCCAAGATGGCTGCCATTACTATAAATAGCAAAAACCTATAAATGGCCATACAGGTTAATTATGTACAGATTTTGTTGAAATTTGAAACATAGAAAAAAGATGTCGGGGGATTAAACATATATAATGTGTTTCTCTGTATGATTTTTAGTTTTTGCAGTAATTATGTAATATGCAAATAAGGTCTATTTTTAGCTTTGAAAATCTTCTTCTCTGAAAGTACATGGCCAATTGAAATGATATTGAGTGTGGAAGGTCCTTGTGTGGTATAGATTCAGAATTTTATCCGACATGTCTAAAAATGGCCATTATGGGTTTATTGATGTACCGATTTTGTTGCAATTTGAAACATAGAAAATAGATAAAACATATATAACTGGTTTTTCCGTATGATTTTTCATTTGTGCAATAATTACATAATATGCAAATAAGATCTATTTTTAGCCGAAATCTTTGAAAATCTTCTTCTCTGAAAGTACATGGCCAATTGAAAGGATATTGAATATGGAATATCCTTGTGTGGTATAGATTCAAAATTGTATCCAACCTGTCTGTCGGAACTCCAAGATGGCTGCCATTACTATAAATAGCAAAAATCTAAAAATGGCCATTATGGGTTTATTTATGTCTGATTTTGTTGAAATTTATAACATAGAAACTAGATGTTGAGGATAAAACATAGGTAATGGGTTTTTCTGTACAATTTTTCATTTTTGCAATTATTATGTAACATGCAAATGAGGTCTATTTCAGCCTAACTCTCTGAAAGTATGTGGCCAATTGAAAGGAAATTTATCATAAATAGTGCTTGAAATAATAGAATTGTTTTTTTTTTTACATTTTCTAAATGCATAAGTTCATATGAACAGCAAAATTAACTGTCAGATTTTACAATGTATACCTGTATTATAGTTCCACAAAGACAACAGAGAAAGTGACCAGTAATGTTATAAGTAACTTACCATTGAGTGTGTACACACAGAGAAAATCAGTTACACTAGATTATATGCCAGTCCTAAGATCTATTAGTCAAACAGAACAGATCAGGCAGCAGTCTAAAGCTAAAAGAAGGCAAGTATCTAAAAAAAAAAATTATTTATTTATTTATTTATTTATTTTTTTTTTTTTTAGAACAAAATCAAGAGAAGCAGATTAAATACAAATTACCCCTCTTTACGAAAAATGTTTCTTTTAGCTTACTTGCAGAAGAGCTTGTGAACTAACTTTAATGTTCTTGGTAAAATTGTTTTGCAGAAGAGCTTAAGCTTAGTGATATTGTTTTGATGAGCTAGATGTGCAGTCAATATTCAATGTTTCTTTAAAGTGTCTGAAATGAGATTCTTATAAATTGATTGTGTGAATGGCTACAAATATCTCATGATGTGATGTAGACATTGTATAAAAATGAAATTAATTTTATGACAGTAGATAAAATGTTGTTTGCATGGCTTTAATACATAAATGAAAACAAATTTGCACATTTTTAACCAGGTTTTCAGTAGAAAGCTGGTTCTTAGATTACCGAATGTCAGCGGGTGGGCGTCAAAAAAATGGTTTCCGGATGATAACTTGAAAAGTAAATGACATTTTTGAAAGAAACTTGGCACATACATGTATTGTGATAAAATCTTGGTTGGGATTGCTTTTGGGATAAATACATCAAAGGTCAAGGTCACAGTTGCTTGATCATTTCACAAAATAAGCAACCTCTAGCTATATCTTGGCCATATGTAAAGATAATGACATGGTGTTTTCAGTTTTCATATTTTCTAGCAATGCTGATGAAAATAAAACCAAAATCAAAGGTCAAGGTCATGACCTACATATTGACCTTTGTGTTTTCTGCACTAAAATGGCTATATATGTAAAGATAATGACATGGGGTTTTCAGTTTTCATATTTTCTAGCAATGCTGATGAAAATAAAACCAAAATCAAAGGTCAAGGTCATAAACTACATTTTGACCTTTGTGTTTTCTGCACTAAAATGGCTATATATATGTAAAGATAATGACATGGGGTTTTCAGATTTCATATTTTCTAGCAATGCTGATGAAAATAAAGCCAAAATCAAAGGTCAAGGTCATAACCTACATTTTCATCTTTGTGTTTTCTGCATTATAATGGCTATTGTTGCATGAAGTTTACAAGTTTTGGCATGAAATTGGCTATTTTTGATATTTAGATGTAGAATTCACTATTTATGGAATTTTAGTTTTGTAAAATGATTATGGTGGCAAAATATTTTGATGTTAACTATTTTTGCTTTAAATTGGATATTTCTGAATATATTTAGGTGCAGATGCCACTATGGATCTTTTCTTAAATGAAATTATATTGAAATGAAAACACAACATTCAGATTTCTAAATAATTTGTCATAATTGCAATCTTTTAACATGTTCTGATGTATGATGCTTTTTATATATATATATATATATATATATATATATATATATATATATATATATATATATATATATATGATATATTTAATCTCTTTACTATCAACCAGGTCCCTGTGAGACACATGATCACCCATAATTATTGTTAACTAGGTACCATTTCTGTCTGAAACCCCCTTCTCCGAAATACGAAAACCTGGTTTTCACGGAGTTTCCGTGACTCTTGTTCTGTCTATGTTTTACCAAACCAGGAAAATAAAGACTTAGTGGTATTCATTACAAACACTGGAAACAAACTGCTGTACAACTATGTCTACAATTAAATCAGATTTGTAAATTAGACATGAATACTTTAATATAGATCTTCATTATGATATTTTTTATTTCAGGTTTCACCATTATTTCGACAACATTGGACTTTGTTTGAGGGAGTCGACATTAAATGTTTTGTGCCAACCCTTATGATCTTACAGACAAAAAGATGGTTTAAGGATTAATAAGGAATATTTTCCCAGTATATTTGTTTTATCATTATTTTTGTCAAGTCCTTCAAATAAATGTTGTACCCAATAGCCAAAAGAACTGACCACCTACCTCGAAGTCATTACTTATGTCCAAGGAGGAGTCTTATACTCCCAAGTTATTTCAGATGATTATAGGAGTCTTGACCTGCTTAGTAACTAAGGGTGATGAAAGCCTCATATGCCTAAACACTTGCATGAGACAACTTAAAAAAGGAAATTGCATCAGTTATTTGATTTTTTTTTAAAACTTTATTTATGTGATATTATTTATTTTAAAGGTGCTATTTTCAAAGAAGGAATTAATCCTTAAGATATAGCCATTACTGAAGTCTATTGATCTTGAAAAATGACACTTTAATAAACTCCATAAATAACAAGCCATTAGGAGAAACAGCAAGTACTGCTAGATTTCTATCAACTAGTTAATAAAACATAAACAACTACCTTTTTAGCCTTTGCCAGAATATATTCAAGCTGTGGATAATTTTTTTGTAAAGCCAAGTCTTACTTGTAAAAATGAAAGAACCCTCAATTAAAGTGGGTTCAAACTTCGGATAGGGTTATAAATATTGTTAATATACCTGTGATAATAATAATGCCAGTAGAAGTATCATACCTCATTTTGATATGTCTTAATATTGTGATTAAGAAGGGCTTCTGTTCACATAATATTTACTTTGGTAGGTTATTGTTTTTGATGAATGGAAAGTACATGTATCTGTTTTGAAATTAATAATCTTAATTAAAAGAGAAAGGGGAGGGAGTTAGAGATAGGTACGTGTATGTGCATGCATATGATTGTAAGTTTTCAAATGTTCTGTGATCAAAAAGTAATTTATAATTGCTCAGAGCATTAAATTTTCCAAGTCAGGCAAAAGTTGAAATTACACAAAGGTCAAAAGTTGGTCTTAAAATAAAAGGTGGCAACAGTTGGTTACAAAATTTTGCCTTGATATCATTTCAGCAGCATCTAAACCTATGTATTTCAGTTTGACATCCGAATGCCATGGAAAACCATCATAGTTCCTGGATTAACACAAGCTTAAGATAAGATGACATAAAATGATGTTTTAATTGTTAATAATGGCAAAATCTACCCCACAACAGCCACGTCCAGATGTCATGCCAAATCTTTTACTCATTGTAGGACTAAGTTAACCTTAAACACAGCATTTAATGTTCTAAAACATTTTCTCTGCATTGTTTTTGAGCATGTCTGATATTCCCCACACATAAGTAGTTACATGTTAAAGGCTAATTGATTCAGTAGCCAGAGAGCTCTAGTGAATTATATATACATGTATTTCAATGCATGTTTTTTTGCAACGGCAATATTTTTTTAAAGAATTTTTTTTCTGTTTTTGTATTTTTAGAATTGCTTTACTAAAGCTGAATTAATGTAAAGAAAATTATAAATTATACAAAATTGTACATTGATTATATTTAAATTTTGATGTGTAACATGAAATTTTAAACAAAAACAAACTTAATGTGTGTAAATAAACCAATTATTTATATCCTATATAGTGTTGGAATTCTTTTATTTGTAAAATTACTGATTTTGGTTTTGTGGTTTTACATTTCATTCATGGAGGCATTCACTCTTGAACATCGGATTACCTGAAGAAAACTCTCAACCTTTTTAAAGTGAACTGACAAGCTTTCTCACAATAGATTGAAGTAGAGTAGAGTAATGGTATTTTATGCCCCAGTCAAGAATCTTTCACTTATTTCGAGGCGGTCAGTTCTGGGATGGTGGAGGAAATCTGAATACCCAGAGTAAACCACCGACCTTGGACAAGCGAACTGACAAACTTTCTCACACTAAGATCTGTCCCAAGTGGAATTTGACCCAGGCGGTGAGAGGCACTGTGATCCGTAAGCGTGCACTTTAGACCACTTGGCCACCGAGGCCCCTAGATTGAAGTAGAGAAATTGGCCCAGCCACCATTCTTTCACTTATATTGAGACAGGTCGTCGCTTGGATAGTGGAGGAAACTGAGTACCCAGAGAAAACCACCAACCTTCAGTAAGTAAACTGACAAACTTCCTCACACTAGGATCTGTCCCAAGCTGGATTTAAATCAAAGTGGTGGGAGGCACTAGGATCCATAATAAGTTTAGAATTGTTACATCCATAGTGACAAGTTTCAGTAAACACTATGCATTTGAAAATTGCAAGCCTGAATACTTCTATACAATTCCACATAAAGGATCTCTATTGTCAAAAACACTTTATATAAGTAAATATTTCAAATACAGCTCCATGTAATTGAATGAATCTCGATTTAATGTAATATTATCAGTCTGAAGCAAAATCAGGCCAGTTGTTATAAAAAAAAAACCCTATTTTTTTATAGAAATTGTTTTGACCCTACAAACAGCCATGGGGCATAATGTGTTAGGGTCAGAGGAAATTTTGACTAAACTGTAACAAGTTATTTTTATAAGAAATAAACCCTTGTTGGCTATTTTATAATTTATTGTATTGTCTGTCATGCATAAATTCGCAAACTTACACATTTGATAAATAGATAAATCACAGAAAATGATGACAAATTTTAAAAGAACATTTTTATGTTTAACATATGAACACAGAATTTTCAATTAAATATTCTGATTTTAATATTTATGAATATCTAACAATAATGCAAGGCTTAATAATCACTACCAATGACGCAGTTAGTATGCATGGTTTAAATGATTTCAATTACTTCATTGCTTTTAGCACTTCCCCAGAGCAAAAAAAATCTCAATGCGTGAAGAGTTCTCGATTTTTTCTGAGTACATACATTTATATTATGTTTTGTGGCTAAAATTTACTAAAAATATATCAAAACATTGAAACAAATTAAGAAGCATATGTACGTTGTGTAATGAACAACATTACATGCATACAAACCAAAATGGTGAAGTTTCTATTGCACATTTTGTATTTAGTTCTTCTACAATTATTCTGTAGAGATTTATTTTTGAGATAATTTAAGGTGATACAGTTCATTTACGATAATAATACTGACAGTTTACATGAACATCTTTTATGCTCTGGACTCGAATGTAAATATCCATATCTATCGTAATTTCAGTATAAAAATATAACTTGCTTTATCTTATCATTTTTAAAATGTGTATTTGTATTTAAAACAACCATACATACATGTAAAAGACATTTAAATGTGTTACATATTTATATTAAATTATTATTGACTAGCAATGTCACATATGTCGTATTAATAGTAGTCTTGTTAAATTCATCCTATTTCATAAGAAACAATGTATATTTGTAATTTGTTCTTTAAACTTTAATCATTTATCTTTACAAATAGATTTCATTTTATATCAAATAGAGAAAAAAATGAAACCAAAAGAAAAAATGTTCCATAAAAGTCACAAAATACAGAAATAGTGCCATTTTCTGCCTCTTTTTTTTTGCTTCCTGGTAACCAGTGAATAGAAACAGTTTCCAAACTGTGTATAATAGTAAATGTATGGAAAACATTCAAAACAGTCAAAATTCAAAAATTAAAGCTATATAGAATGAAAATTAAAAAAAACAAGACCGATCATTAAATGACCATAACCGATACCAATCTTTCTATTATCATTATGTCACAAAATAATTTATTTTATTTTCTGAAGAGTTTTAAAAATTACTTGTAGAAACAAAATGTTTGACAGAATGAACATGTCAAGTAAACCTAAATGTGGTTAAGGTTTTTTTTATGCTGTCAAGATGTGTCATTTAAATTTGTGACAATCAATAATAAGAAAAAATAAAAATTAAACATTCACCATTTACAATGCAGATACCAATATCACAATGAATGAGTAATGTTTAAAGAAGTTGTACATGGCTCCTGAAGAAAGACATTACCAACGAGCCCTTTATACATAACTAATGTCTATCCATATGCCATGGTTGTTTATCACGAGTCTTAGGTAGATTATAATATCCTAGGGATGTTAATTATGAGACATTTATACATGATTCATGATTTAAATCATAAATTGTTAATGCATGGCTTGAGTAACCTCAAACAATTAGAATATCTTAGAATAATTAAAACATCTTAGATGCTGTTTTAAGTATTGGTATTTATGACATACTTCTTCAATTTTGCTAACAGTAGTAATATCTGTGAACAGTCCGCAATAAGTTTCTTAACTTTCATTCTAAACCTCTTATTACTGAATAGTGTATATACATTTTTCTTTATAATCTCAATATCACAGACTAACTTCCTTTCTTTAGATTTTTTTTATCACATTCATACACTTTTAATTATCATTTGAGGTGGTCACACATGTACTGATGATGATAAATGACATGTCATTGGCCTGCTGACATTGGACAGCATTTTGACCTTAATGTGTCGCTGTATAAATAATAATTCAACCATAATCTGTTGTCGTACGATAATTAACTTAACAAATTTCTGATTTCTTTGTGTATATTACATAAATAGTCCACATATGAGGCACTATTATTTAGTCCTTTATCTTCCACTAAGAAATGATTAAACCATGGCTCCAATTTATCTCTCTGTCGTACCACTGTAAGCTGTAAATATAACATTGTTATAAGATTACTGGAATTCGTAAGATTTTTATAAGAAAACACAGTATTTTACACAGTATGTATCTTACACTTGACGCTTGATTTAACGGCACAACCCCAAACTATATACTGACTTTTTGATCTATCAATTTTCAAACATACATTCAATACATAGCATACAATAAATGACACATACAAATTAAACATGGATTTTTGTTAAATACATGGATTTACCATCTATAATGAACACGTTCAAATGTATTTACTATACATATAAAAGCACTCCTCTATTCATTACAAGACCAAATGCTTAAATAATAATTCAAATCAATAACAAGTGGCTTACTTTTATTTTTACTTGACAAGCTTTTTGAAGTAACACAAACAATAGGATAATACTGATTCAAATGCTAGATTGATAATTCATAATTCAATATCATAAAACATATTTTATTCTGATTATTCAAAAACAAACGAAGGAAGCTGAACAATGTATTAAATTAATAATATGTTTACCTTCATATATCTGTTTCTTTCTTTTCTGACTTGGTTAATAATACTTCTAAGTCGGTTTGATACAGGGTTGTCCAAATCAAGTAACTTGCACTAGAAGATAAATAACAAACAAATGTCCATTTAATAAATTAACGACATACATTTGTATAATGAGATTGAAAGTTACACTGTCATACTTTGTGGCAATAAATCTATCCATATATATTTAGCAATATACATGTATAATGTTCTATACAATATTGTTGACCACAAGTCAAACTGCAAATTTCAAACCCACCAAAGATGTTTACACAAGGTAAAATTGCTCTTCCTCTTAAAAGACTGAAGTTTTCAATCTTGTGATAAAAGCCCAAAACTTTCACTTTCCTATTTCAATTCTTCAATCATGCCATGCTCTAATTTCATACAATGAGCGCTTGCTAAAGCATACATGACAATAATTTGTAACTAAGTAAAAGATATTGAACCTACCTTATCAATATCAACTTGAGCTGCACTCTGTACACCAAACACATCCTGAATCCACTGTGGATCCACATTATGACCAATCCACATAAACATAGAAATGCCATTTTCTGAAAACAATAAAAATTTACAAAATAAAACAACAGCTACATTATCTTACCATAATTTCATGCTTTTGCTGTACTTTGGTTAAAATAAGTTGACATATCACAATCAACTGTCATGACTAGGGTGAACTTTTTTTACATTTATTTCTTTGAGTCTATCTATACAAGTGAAACTTGCAATTCAAATATATCTTGCAACTAGCAACACATTCCAAAGTAAATTGACTTTGACTTCATTATTATGGTTTACAAATATTGAACATATCTGTTATTATAAAAGTTATAATTACACATCTGGATTTCAGATTTAGCTTCTATTTTGCCTATTCTTTCAATTGGTCTCATGATCTACATGTATGGTCAAGGTCATCTGTTTCTAATGACTTTACACTTTACATAAATACACTGTACTTAAAATTATCAGACCTGTCTTAAAATCGGGAGATCTTTATTTTCTTTATTGATAATAATGAATTCAATGATCTTAAACTCTTTACACATCAACTTACCTAAAAGATATACACCATTTTCCTGTAATCTTTCAACTGAACACCTTATAGCACTTGGCAAGTCTTTACTTTCAACATCCAAGTTATGCTGCAAAAAATATATAAATGTAGATGGCATGAAATGCATTTGTATATACACTATACATTAATTTTTACAGTCAAGACTACATGTACATCAGGGGTCCAGACATGTCGGACATGTCCTACAAAAAATATTTTTGTCCGATGTGAAATATAGCTTGTCAGACATTTTCAGTTTACAATAGAATTCAGTCAATCTGACACGTAAATAAATATGTTTATCGGTCATTATTTTACTCGAGTATTCTTTGCTATCACCTGTCAGTCATTTTCAATAAATAATACAGATCTAATTATTAGGCTTTTGTTTATTAATCAGTTAAAATCCATGGTCTCAATCTGTTCCTTTTGTTTCATCGTCCGAATCATGATAAGTTGTTTATTAAGTAATCACATCGCTTGACTGACGGAAGCCATAAACACCTGTTAACTGAAGGTCATGGTCGTTGGACTATTTCAAAGAGGTTCCACGCGGGATGTTAAATAATAATACAATGAGCATAGTACGGTCTTGGCAAACTGTTTAGTTATAAATAAATAATTTTAAAAAGTCTAAATAAAATCAAAGAGGTCTCAAAATGAGGTTCAGTAAAGTTCGTGTAACTTCGGGAAAACGAAAATGCGCGATTGTCAATAAACAAAGATGGCCGTCAAACCATGTGTCGTCAACGCCAACAGTTCAAAATCAACACTTATGTGGACATACAAGTCTGACCATATATATTTAAATAACTTCGTGGTAGTAAAACCCTTTTTAAAAACTTCTATATTGATATTAAAAATCTTTTTAAAATACATAGTCAGTAACAACTTTTTTGCTTTTCATTGCATCGTCGGTGGTACAGTTGCTTTGAAAAAATGTCCGACACCTCTTTCAAAGTTTTCCTGAGCCCTGATGTACATGTATATTGGGCATTAAACAATTGATTACAAATTTAAGATTGAAAAGTAGTAAAATTAAATGAATCTTCCAAAGTCATTCTACAGACTTTATACTAACACACATTTCTACAAAATTTTTATACACCTAAACCATGGAACTCGCCAGTGTACCACGTGATCAATACCTCTTAAGGTTTGTGCGGAATGAAATGGATAACGATTACGTCAAATTTTCCCGAAAAAACGTTGTTATTACGGGAAAACGTCACTTTATGCAATTCTATTGCCAATAGAAATAATTGTCCCGCAGGAACGCTATGAGGTATCACGTGGTACTCTGGCGAATTCCATTGATATTATACAGGTTACATGTACATAGTAAAAGTGTTTTCTTAAATACCATAATAACTCGGACATTATCGAGTTATGAATATTTACTTTAATATTTGAATTTCCAGGAAATTCAATACCTAAATCACAGAAAAATGTTCTTTAAGTTGTATTGTACATTATTTTAGACTGAGATTACATTGATTGTCATGGTGATAAGATATACTTACAACAGGAAGTAATCTTGGATAAAAGAAGACATGAGATGATCTACAATCCATACTATTGATAAGATGCATTAAGTAATTTCTATCATCTGTTGATATTTCTGAACCTAAAAAAATTAAAAACATTTTAACAATTTGATGTGTAATTCAAAATTAGAAAATTTTCATACTTTTTGGTCTCATCATATGATATAAATTTAAGCTTTTTATGATTTAATTAACAATAACTATAAAACTGAACTACTTCAAACCACACAAAAAAAAAACTTTTTCTAGACCAACCAATCAAAAGTTTAAAGTTTATGCAGAATATATTACAGGTACTATGGTTGAAAGTAAATTTTAACACTTCAGAAACTTTCATTTTCGTTCATTTTTTTTATCTCCATATATCCTTTGTATTTCTTTATTTTTTTAAACTGAATAAAAAAATTCTAGAGTAATATACCTCCTTGTAATCCATCGCTTTTTATAACACAACTGGAATATAATGGAAGAAGCTTCATACACTCAGGGTAATATTAACTGTCCTGCTGATGAAGGTGAAGCACAGTTTTTACGATAACAAGCTAATATTTGGGCACATTCATTGATAATATTTTCTCTGACTTGTCGTGGATTTGTGTTTAATGATGTCTTGATTGCTGAAAATACACATAGGGGATAATATTGTATATTGTCATGTGTAAAATTTTGAATATTTCTTTTTGTAAAAAAATTCAAAATTCTGTATATTTAAGAACTATAATACAAAAAACATTTTTAAAACCAACCATGAATGTGAAAAAAAAACACTAGTTTAACTTTAGACCAAATTTACTAACAATATTATTTGAAAAAATGAGAAATAAAAAGTATGTTACATAAATTCTTCTCTCTTCTTCTAAATCATTCTAAGCATAAATACATAGAGCAAAAATAGCTACATATTACACTAATTATTTTATATTAACATTTCAAAATATCTGAAAGGACAAAAATTCCAAAATTTTTGCAATATACAAATTCAATCAATCTTTACCAAAATAGAGAACAACAATTTAGCATATGCATTCATAAAATTGATTAATTTCTAGAGATATTATTCTTCAGTTTCAAGTGAAAGTTTTTATTGTAGAGACACTGTTATATATCCTACAATACCTTGTTTAGACAAGTAATTAATTAGAGCATCAAGTTCACAATTCCTAAATAAATCAGCCATTTGTGTACAACAATTTAATGCCATATTGTGTATTCTCAATCTTCTCTGTCCACTCACACTAGTAAACAATACAGCAACCTTAAAATATAAAACAATAAAATACTTATTAAAACTTCTTGAGAATTTTGTGATGAAACCCAGAAATCATGAAACAAGAATATGAAGAATTTATTGTGACAAAAAAGTTGCTTACAGATTAAGTCTCTTGGTAAATATTAATGAAAATATAATTTCGTTGAACGTGTTAGTCATGTTAAAATCTATGATTCTGAAAATAAAAATGAAAATTTTCCCTGTAATTTGTGATTTTGCACCAGAAATTGCATTAGTACATTGATCATATAATATTTTTTGTTCGTATAAATTTACATGTAATACCACAAAATAATCATACAAAATGCTAGTAAAACATTTTCACTCATAAAGTTTTATGTTAAATCAATTCTGTAACCAATCAAACATTAAATCATTCTGTGCCATCATCAATGCAACCTAGATTTGATTCTTACCAGTATAAAAAGTAAAGTTGCCACCTACTTAAACATGTATGTTTTGTCAGACTGTTAAGCTTTCCTATAGATTCCAAGACTTAGGGAATCCCAATCAATGAGACAAAAAATGGTTTTACAAAATTCTTTTTGTTATATACATTACTGAGAAATCATTTATTTTTGTGGTGTCCAATTTTCCTGGTTCTAAGAAAAAATACCATTTTGTGGGGTGGTAAATTCATGGTTTTTGGTTTCCGCTTAAGTAAGTTTTTAAAATATACTATTTTTTTGACATGTATATTCGTGGGTCAGGGTATCAAAGAAAACAACGAAAACTGGGATACCATGAAAAATAATGATATAAAACAGTATAAAATTTTTTTAAATTGTTACAAAATAAAACTTTTACGTAAAGTTACCTGTATATAAGCACCATCAGCTTCATTAAGTTTATCATCATGTTTAATCTCCACATTTATAGCTTGATCTCTGTCCATAGCAGATAACTCTACGTCTGTAGTATTAGCCATAAAGAAATTTCCACAAAAATCTACTGGACGTATGCCAGTACTTGTTCGAACCCGAAGTATAGCATCAAATGCTGTTTGGTTTTCTACATTTCTCCTCAAATCTTCTAAAAACCTTTCACCGTCTAAATCAGCCTGCAAAGGAAACACACATGTACATTGTTAAAGAAACAATTTATCATAAAATACAAACTGGAACATTTAGTATTTCTCAAATATCAAAGCAATTTAAATATCATGGATTGTCTCTATGACATTATCAATATTATGGATTGTCTTAATGACATTGTCAATACATGTTATGGATTGTCTGTATGGCATTGTCCACATCATGAATTGTCTACATGTTATTGTTAATATCAGAAATTATCTACATATCAACATTTTAATATCGGATGCTGATACAACCACACTCATGTTGGCGAGTGAAATAAAATTCTCTGTAATTTGTATAGACCAACTATAAATGGCTGCCATTATTAAACAACATCTGCCACTATGTCTTAGACACTTTCTCAAAAACATGCATAGTTTATTTAATATAAACATGTACATATGATCAAAAATTAAAAAAAAAACAACAATCAATAATGCATTGCTATACAATGTTACTCCCCATGCTTTTATATATGTAACAAATTATTAAATGAATAAAAACCAATTAAATGCAGTTGCATAGAAGATTCAGAGACAATTAAGTCAATAAAGCACAAAATATAGGACATAAAAACCTTCTTTCGATTCAACTGCCTAAAAGATTCATGAACACATACATCCAGTATTAAGTGTCTTGTTGATGATAACATTTGTTGTTTTCAAAGTTTCCTGACTTTGCAGTTTATAGCCCCAATGTAATGAACATATTTGAAATCTTAACATTAACTTTAATGCAAACTGATGAATAGGCAAAAAATCCTACTGGTAATTTTTCTCTGTTGAGTGACAGTCTCATAAATAACACAATAATTTACATTTTAAGGGGCAAATAATAATAATAATCATGCAAAAGACATAAAAGAAGCCCCTTTTCCTTGACAAATACTAGCATGTCTAAATAACATCAAAGTTTAAATCAATTGAAAGTGTTTTTCTTATATAAATCTCCGTTAAAAATCTCTATCCAATATTGAAAATCTTTACATTTTTTTCCCAATTCATAAATACATTATTACAGTTACCAGTACTCAAGTTTCAAAGAATGAAGTTTACATATGGTCCAAAATAATGAAATAGAACAATTAAATTTTCTACATTTAATTTTCACACGTCAAAATTTTTAAATATTTTTTTTACGATTAACTTGATTTATGGTCTACCATCTATAAAAATTATGTTACAGAGTGATTTTTGTTATTTTCAATATTACATAGTCTGTAAAGAATAAGTTTCTAATCATGTTAACATTTTTGTCACACATTTCTTGTAAGTAAAACTTGAAACTCAGAAAAATTACAATTAAGAAAACAAATATTCAAAAAATCAAGTGATTCAATCAGATGTTATGTAAAAAATTTACACCATTCCTAATTTACAGTCTGGCAAAGAAAATACAGAGGCACTTACTTTATCACTATCATTCTTAAAAACTGAAAGAAAATCTGAATTAAATAAACTATAAATGCTTGAATACACACTTCCAGTATACAGTTTAATCGAAGAAGAAAGAAGACAGTTTTATTTTAATACAGCAAAACATAACTTAATGAGCATCAAGGGATTAGTTACATAGATATTGTTTTTTAACATTGAAGAAGCATAATCCATAAAAGCTGTATTATTTAAAAGCAACTGAATAAAATATAACATAAATAATAAAAAAAGAATCATTTGCAATATGAAAATAACTTCTAATTGTATATCGTGTAATCCCCTCTTTGATGGTCAGGTGTGGAAAGTTATTACACAATTAGCTCACAACTGAATATTAATTCTGATGCCGTCCAACAAGCATGGATTAAAAAACACCTGCAAGTAAATCAGCTGCAGATAACAAAATGTACTATAAAAAAAAACTGAAAACTAAAAAGGTTTAGAACATGCTAAAAAGGTTTAGAACATGTCTGAAGCTTTGTTACATGGAGAAAAAGCATTATAACAAAGTAAGCAATGTAACAAATTTTCTAAATTGAAAGCAATTTCAGAACTGGATTCATTGAGAAGTGTTAGCATTGTATGACTTACCTGGAAATAACTGTATTTGTACATATTTCCACCTGTTAGACGACACACATCACCAATACTAGCCACATCTACATAGGCATTAGGGAACAAGAAGAGATCCACGCTACAACCAGCTGCCACACATTCCTGACCTAACTTTGTGTAAAATGTTGTCTGAGGTGATAAAATTGTCTACAAAAAAAAATTTCACAATGATAAATTCATAAATAAATAAATAAATCCACAGGTGTGAATGAAATTATTAACAGAAACAATGTACAAGACTCAAAACAAAAAAAAATGGCCCAAGTATGATATAAAAATTGGCTACCTAATAATTTTTTAATATATATTTTAAGTACATGCACATATAACAGAGAACTTAATATGTTTACATTGATCAAGTTTTGACCAATTGGAATATGTAATTCATGATTCCATAAAGAGCATCATTTTTAGTTTTCTTTAAAAGAATGCTCAGAACAAAAACATACATCTACATCTATTTTGCTCACACTTAAGGAATCTGAGTAAATGACATGAGTCAAGTTTGTTGCCACAATTTTGGTCAATAACTTTACATACCTTTTCTTTCTCAGTTCCCAGCAATTTTCTGTCATCTCTATTCTTTAATTTTCCAGGAGCTTCAGCTATTGGTAAGGAAGTATGAAAGATATAAAGCTTTCCACTGCGTTCTGCAGATTTTAAAGCATCAAGACCAGCCTGTATGACAGGCCCTAATATAGTTTCTGTTTCTCTGGACTCTCCAAACATTTGAGGAATTTGGGACAACAAACTACAATGTAAACAGAAGTTAATTATAACGACCTACCAAACAATAATATCACAATCAACATATACAGTAAAACCTGTATATATAGACCATCCATAGAACCTAAGAAATATGGACCTTGTAGACAGGCAAACTTTACACAGAGGTTCATTTTTTGTGGTTGAAATATGAAACAAAGATATTTTGAACAGTGGTCTTAATGGAAAAGTGGTCTTCATATAAAGCCGAAATCTATAACAGGATTTACTGAACACACAGAAAAAAGTGTTTAAGCTTTATTTTGGAAATATTCTACTGCTTAATGGTGTGAAAAAATCAAAATGAAACTGCAACATAACCAATACATCATTATTTGATAAATATCTATGAGGTCTGTTTTCATTATATAAATTGTTATAAAGAAGTTATCATATAATTTCCTGGCTATATTCAACATACCTATCTATAACAGTTTCTGATTCTGCTAATGTAACTAAAAATCCATCTAACAATGGCACAAACATATCTTCTAAATCCGAGACTACAAGCATCTGTGGTTGAGCTAGGTTACCCTGTAAAGGAGCACAAAATATCTCATTACATGGAGTTTGAGAATACAGTAAATATATAAGAATGTACAATTTTATGCAATATATATTATCAATTTAACATGTATGTATTTCCATGCAGAAACTATTGGTGCATTAAAAAAAATTAAAATAATAAAAAAAGATTCCACAAATGATCAAACTAAATTTTACTTTAATTCTTTATCTTTTTAAGTTAAGACAAATTGTAATTTTAAAATTATGTACAAATGTACATCTGTAACTCATTAGTTGACTTTATATCCAGCAGACATACCTTTACATTGTAAAAATGTATTTCTTTTGCATATGTTACAAAACCAACTCTAATTTCAGACTCTTCCATACCAGATTCCCTACAAAAAAAGTAAATAAGTATATAAATATATAACAATACTTTAAAATCTGACATATATTCACACTCTGATACAGAGAATTTTTCTTGTGACTATTATACAGCAAGATACATGTACTGCCAAGGTTTTTAAACACAAATTTTTCTTGTGACTATTATACAGCAAGATACATGTACTGCCAAGGTTTTTAAACACATCATCACAGACTTCCTGAAAGCCAATTTTGTGAGTTGTTTTCACACCGACTGTCCAGCAGTTTTTTTCAGGGTTTTATAAAACTCTGCACTGCCTGATCTTTGGTATTTAAAAGAGTAGCCACTCTTAAGTCTATCTTGTAAAACATAATTTCAATGGTTAAAAGCTTTTGAGTGATCCAATTTATATGTATATTAAATACAATAATGCAGCACATTTGTGATAATGACTACAATGAAGCATTACAATGGAGCAAAACCAGAAAAAAAATATCTTCTGATAAACTTAATCACGTTTACAAGAGACTAATTATCAAAGAATTTTTCACTTAAAAATAAAAAATTTGTATTTTGTTGTATTTTTTTGGTCTGACAGATTTTATTCCTGGCCCGAGAGATTACTTAGTTTTGTCAGACCAAATGTCGGACACTTTTCTTGAAATTTCAGGAAATTTGTCATCCAGAAATTGAATCTTTAGATCTTTAGTCTATTAATGTCAGAAACAAGTTCCATCTTCTGTATCAAATGATCAATTTTTTATTTATACGAGTCACTTTTAACTATATTTAGTAAATTGTTCTTGTACTTGACTGAAATTGCCAATTCAAAAAAGATTACATGACATTACACTTATAAAGGACCAATTACTTTAGTTTAAACAACACTTTATTCTGTAAATAAAACATAATTAAACATATTTCGATGTTACATGTAAGTTAGATTCAGGAAAAAGCTGAATGCTTTTATTAATCCATCCCATATCCATAATTAACATTACAGGACCAATTAAAATCCACATGAACTGTATATGATCACATAAATATACCAACCTACTAGCACATTAACAAAAATAAAAACTTACTTTGGTAAATTAACCAGAATATCATCTTTTAATCGGTCACATATTATATTAACTAATCCACTCTTGACACTGTTATATGATACATCAATCATAAATATGAATGCAGGAGCTTTAGGCAGTACACCATTCTGTAAGAGTGAACAAAAACAACAAGAACTATTTTTTTTTTTAAATACATATATTAATCAATGTAATCAAAATTTATATACTAGTATATATTATCCAATGTAATCAAAATTTATTGATATTATTCAATGTAATCAAAATTTATAGATATTTTTTCAAAAAAATTAATGTCACATCTTCATTTTTCTCTTAATTTTCAATAGCAATCTAAACACAGGAAAACAATATGAAAATTTGTATTAAAAATGTACAATATAAACTTTAAAATGTTGAAGAACAGTTTTGACCAAAATTAATTAAAATTAATTAAACATATTTACACTAAGCAAAATCATTAAAAATAAAAAGTTTTTTCCCCTTTTTGGCCTCATATATAACTAATTAGTGATGTTTTTGGTGATCAAATAAAGTACACACCTTACAATAATCTTTTGTGGCAACAAATTCATATGAACCAAGACAAAGTTCTGGTCTGTCATAACAATCAACTCTTCTTCCTGTGTGGTCTAAATGTGCAAAGTATTCTGCTGGGACTGAAAGAAAACAAGAAAGTGATCAATGGTGGAAAGACTGAACACAGAACAGAAAGAATACTGCAAAAGGGTAACAAATAGATACATGTAGATATTTTGATAAATATGTGTAGATATTTTGAGAAGTACATGTAGATATTTTGAGAAATACATGTAGATATTTTGAGAAGTACATGTAGATATTTTGAGAAATATATGTAGATATTTTGAGAAGTACATGTAGATATTTTGAGAAATACATGTAGATATTTTGAGAAGTACATGTAGATATTTTGAGAAATACATGTAGATATTTTGAGAAGTACATGTAGATATTTTGAGAAATACGTGTAGATATTTTGAGAAGTACATGTAGATATTTTGAGAAATATATGTAAAATAAAGGAATGATTCTTAGAATTTTTAAAATGCCAATCAAACAAATGGCATAATGTAGAGTTTAATTATTTCTTTTTAAATCTTGATTATGTAATTCAATTTCCATTGTACTTTCATTTTAAAAAATGCAATCATTCAATTTACAAATTATAATAAATGTAGGTTAATGAGTTTGCATTTAAGTCCAACTTATATTCTTATATCCCTGCATTGAAACCATTAAAAATTGATATTGGGTATAAATGGAAATGATTTAATTGAGTAATATCCTTGTTATAATACCTGGTCTGAATTAAAATATTGATATAATGGTCTTACCATCAGTTGCTGCTCCACAGTAAACACACTGAAATCTTCTACCACCATCTATAAACATCATGTGAGGACTCATATATGCCTTACATCTTTTACATCTAACTGGACCTATTTCTCCTAAATTTACAACTGGAGGTGGTATCTGCAAAAAATAGATTAAATAAGTTTAGAATTTTTGCTTTTTCAAAAGTGTCCAACATGCAGAGAATGAAGAAAAGCTGGAATTGTATGACTATTTATGACTTTTTATTTTTTATATATTTTTGTAGCATTTTCTATCCATGCCATAAAATATAAAGGCATGTTTGTTTGTGAGAGAAAAACTAATAATTATGTTTTCCAAGGTTCCAAGATAATAATTATTTTACAAAAAACATAAAAAATCTGATCAAAATCTGTTTATAGGCTGTATGAAAAAGTCATGCTTGTAATTCTGATAAAAATGAAAGTTCAAAAACATAGAAATTATTCGAAATCAGTGGAAATGTCAAAAACAAATATTCAATTTTAGATAATTTTTAATATTACAATAGAGTATTGTAACATGATTGTAAATAAATTCTTACCTCCTGATCGTGAATCTTTGCAAATGGAGAAATAGTTAAAGCAAATGGTATATGACAATTCTTCAACATATCAGAGGTACAAGGTATATTATACATGGTACTTCTCAAAAATCGTGGACTACAGTTGCCTGAAACCGTTACACAACATTATCTACTTATTAATATGTCAATTTTGATTTATATGAATATGTACAATACATCCTTCCATGCATTTCTTCCTAGAGGAATTTCATTAAGAAAAAACTTAGAATATGTTTAATCATTTACAAATATTAAAATTAATCATCTTAAAACACGGATCTAAAAGTTATAAAATAATTTATTATTAAATCATATTATTTAAACATTCCCATTGGATTAGACTGCATCACATGGTTTGCGATAAATATCATACTGCACAGAAGCACGTGCAAAAATATCATATTGACTTGGAGCACATGCCCGGGTTCTTCTGTGATCGTTTTCTGCTCAGTGTTGTATTCATTGATTTCAAATGGCATCCAAGCGTACATGTTATTGTTGATATAAGAATGTTTGATCTTTATTTCTGAAGGTGAAACAACCCATTTATGGTCAGATTTAATAATAAAGCAATTGTAGCATGGTGATTTCGGTCGATATGTTTTATCGACTGAAGAAAATCAATATCAAACTCTGACTACGTCCTCGGTCGATATCAATTTTCTTCAGTCAATAAAACACATATCGACCTCATCACCATGCTATAATTGTATATTATTTATGCTGAGAATAAGAACATATGAATTTGTATATCTATTTGAATATGAGTTGATCAATCAATCTCAACCAGCTGTTACGATTCAAGCTTTTTTTTTTTTTTTTTTTTTTTTTTTTTCTTTTTTTTTTTTAAAAATATTCCATTTTCCTTTTATATCCTGCTTACCTTGATCCTGGACAATAAACTTGGTTGTAACCAAAGGTGGCACTGCACCTTTAGTTGCTGTTGAAAATACACCACTTCTGTTCCTCATGTCATCTTCTATTACTTGAATCTGAAATGACAATTTTGAAATGAATTTCACCATATTATCAACATTTTGGTTGCCACAAAGGCATGACTTTTGATAGTCTTCAGTTTTTATTACCATTTGTTTGTACTAACAGAAATAGTACTATGAACCACAATGCCAAACATTAACAGAATATGACTGTATTCGGTACAGTATTAACAGTAAAAGCAACAGGTAAAGAGAACAAAAATGTTAAAATAACTCATTGTTAGATAAAACAAGAATAACATGGTAAATAATGTATAAACCAAAAACTGAGTAAATCAAAAACTTTTCTAAATTGAACTTATATTTTGGACAAACCATTAGAAGTGTTTACTGAATTTAACTGTGTAAACTGGATCCCATATTTAATCCTTAAATATTTTCTCTCACTTTATTGATATTAAACAAGAATATTATATACTCACTGGACTTGGCATCTGGTCAGGATCCAATTTTCTTGGAGCTGGTTGCTGCATGCTAGAAGGTCCTGCCATTCTCTGTCCTCCTCCACCTCCCTGATATGGTTGCTGTGGAAATCCCTGTCCCTGGTAAAGCCCCACCCATATACTGACCACTACCTCCCTGAGGGGGTGGAAACTGTCCAACATTTCCTTGTGGTGATTGGTATTGACCACCAGGACCAGGAGGAAATTGTGAAGATGGAGCATTTGGCATTGGAGGCATGCCCCCCATCTGACCTGTAGATGGGGGCTGCATGCCACCCATTTGGCTAGGTGGAGGTGGCATTCCACTCATTTGACCTGTGGGTGGATGCTGCATGCCCCCCATTTGACTTGTGGGTGGAGGTGGCATACCACTAATTTGGCTTGAAGATTGGGATGACATTCCACCCATCTGGCTTGTTGGCGGAGGGGGCATACCACCAATCTGACTTGTGGGTGCAGGTGGCATGCCACCCATTTGACTTGTAGGTGGAGGTGTCTGTGATGGGTATCCTCTTGACATTGAAGGAGGTTGAGGTGGCCCACTCATGTTTGGATTTCCTCCAAAATTTGATGGCTGCTGCATCTGACTTGTTGGTGGTGGACCAGTCATACTGTTAGGAATATGACTCGATCCACTTGGCACAAAAGATCCAGGTCCAGTGTTGCTTGGAGGACCAAAATTACTAGGTCCACTACTGCCTGGTGGAGGAGGTCCCATCTTAAAAGAAAAATCAAGTAAGTACATGTACTATAAAAAATATATATTTAATTTTTAAATGTTACTAAAATAAAATGTATATAGGCATAATTGACTTTCATGTCAATTTTCCTTTCAGTGTAAAACAGCAACCAACTAAAAGACATCTGTTAAATATCTTTTACTTGTCTACCGCTGATTAATTGAAATAACTACCATATTTACTCCTAGGGATTTTTCTGGCCATTTTGGGAAAGGGACCTTGGGATGAAATTGGGAAAATCATTGACAAAATCTGCCATTTTGGGAAAATTTTTCATTAAACTTTTAAAATTTTCACATTGTCAGCACATCAAATATTTTGCCTGGAATATTTACTGTTTTGATACATGCTGGTAGTCACTCATTTGTACCAAATCACTCAGACATTAACACAATATCTTCATAGACTGTTCTCAATACAAACATCTGAGAAAGTTGTTTCATGAGTTGCTCCCATTCTACCAGATCCTCATTGAGTATAAATCAAAATGTGCATAAATACAGATTATTATAAAGATATACAAGCTACACCAAAAATAAGAGTTTTTTTCACTTTTTCTTATGTTTCTCAAAGCAGGATCATTTGGGAATTTTTACCTGCAAAATTGGGAAAAATGTATGCTTTTTGGCATCGGGAATGGGTAGCTTTACCAGACCCTGTGAGAGGCCAGAAAAATCCCTGTAATCGGGTATAAGTTCGCAGCGGCGTATAAGCCGCACCCCCCTTTTCACCCCCAAATTGTCGCTAATTTTTATACTACTGGCATATCAGCCACACCTATATTTCACTTTGATCTTCAGCCATGATTTAGACTCGGGTACGGTAAGTACATTTTATATCTTTTTGAATGACAATAAAGATTATGCTTTTCAAATTGTTTTATTTTTGTTTATCTTAGTATCTCTCAAAGAAATAGATTCGAGGGTTGGCAAAAATTTAAACAAATGGTCACATCACTGTTAAGTGACCATTTAAGCCCTTGTGGCTAGATTATGTAATACTGATGTCAGTAAGTGTCTGAATGATATTGACAGTAGAATCCACAAAAACGGAAAAGTAAATTTTGCATGTGTCCTGGATCAATCCCTATCAGACTGCATCTTGATGATTTAAGTGTATTGGAATGTTATGTCAAATGCAACTGCGACTTTGGTAAATTGTTATAGTCAGTTTCTTAAATTAAAATAGTCCTATGTAATTTTTTTGCAACTGGTGGCTTCGTGTTTAGTATTAAAATTTTTATTCGACAAATAATTTAACTTTACACATGTGTTAATTGGTATGCCATGTATAAATCTGAATGATTTAAATATTAGATGTTGACTGCGAACAGTTTTTTTCTGAAACCGACTATAAAATTCTTATTATTGACCCAATCGGCTGTTACACTGTAACAATGGCAGTTTTTTACACCTGGTGATGTTTAAAAGATACTAGGTAATTAAAAATATCTAGAAAATAATGACAGCAATTAAATCTACAATATATTTGCACAATTTGTTTTGAAAGCTGCTTTTCAAAGAATGTACAGACAATGTAGTTTACTGGCTTCGAGAGACAAAATCTTGTCGAGATTTAACCACAATTTTCGTTGATTCTAAGACCCTGGTGAGTAAATATTTGTTTACCCGTGAATAAGCAGTATCCCCTTCTCAAATTTTTATTTTTGTTTAGAAAAAACTGTGGCTTATACGCCTGTAAATACAGTAAACACAACCTGTTTAATTTTTATGTTGACTATACCAAAATCACAAATTACAGAAAGAAGTATATCACATTAAGCTAAAAAAGATTATTACAATTTTTTTGTTAATGGATAATTCTGTTTACTATCTGATATACAACATGTCCATTTTACTTAAAGCTGCATTAAGGTTACCAATTTTCTGAATTTTTTTTGATTTTCTTAAAATATATTTTTTTAAAAGTAGATATCTTCTAACCACGATTCGTGACATTCATTTTCTAAAATTTCATTTCTTTTAGCTGTAAATAAACGGAATCCTTTGACCGGTTGGTCAGTGTTCTACTATGGTAATCATGAGCTTGGAGCATGCGCACGGATGTACAGGAAAAGCCTAGAATCGAAAGTGAAACATGACAGATTGCATCAATTGTCCTTCATTAATATCCAGATGTATTTGAAATGGTGTTATTTATCCCTTACTAAGTCACAAATGACAAATTTAACGAAGTTCTGTGTTTAATTTATCGTATTTCAACATTTTGAAAGTTGTGTTTAAATGACCCGGGTTTTGATGACGTAACCATGTTCTAATATTAGATCCCAAATGCTGCATTTCACTGGGTAAATAATGTAATTTCTGTATTTATTCGAGCTTTTATCGTTGAACCAAATGTAACATTGTTCATTAGGAACATCATTTATTAGATTAGCACTGTTTTAATTTTTTCTTTGGAAAACTTAATGCAGCTTTAAAACTGTTTGTTACTGTAGGAGATTTTTGATGAACTTACCCCAGGTTGTGGAGGTCTACTCATAGGACCAGATAAATTCATTGCACCCATCTGACTGGACAACTAAAATTGAAACAGAAAATAATATACAATTAATATAATGCTTTAATTTTCATATGAGTTTCTATAAGCATGTTTAGACCCTTGTGCAAGAAAAATTCTTTAGTGTAAAGTGGGATTATAGTGTCAATGTAAAGTTCATTATAAAGTACTCTGTCAATATACATACTAAAATATGTTGTGTGTAACATAATACTTTTGATCAAATATTTTAAAATTAGAGACAGTTCTGTGAAACCTTAAGTATCAATTCTACAAAAGATATGAGTTGAGTAGCCACCAAGTGATGTTTGTTAGTAACAAACTTTCTCACTATTTATCGGAGGATGAAGACTCTTGCTATAAAAATGTACCTGAGATGTTGATGTCGGTGTAGCTGTTTGACCCATCATTGAACTAGGAGTACTGCTAGGCGGTCTCTGAAAATGTCCCATTTGGGGTGGTTTTCCAGGACCCATAGGGCCTGGACCCCTGTTAATTAAAAACAAAAGAGTTGTAAAAAAAAATATAAATGATCTTCAACAACAACAATAAAAACAAAAAATTATATCTAAAATTCCAATGGTTTGCAATACCAGTGCTTATTTATTAGAATAAGGTATTTAAAAGGGAAAAAAAATTCCATAAGATTGTAAGCAAATACCAGAAAATGCTTAACAACTTAAATATTTATGTATTCCCATGCAAATAAAAAAACAAATGAAATATTCTGTAATATATATTCTTTAAATCATGAAAATGAAAAGGAAATAAAAATCTCATACCTCTGCATATCAGTCTGTGGTCCAGGTGGACCTGGAAATGATCCTATCTGTGGACCATTTTGTGTTGGTCCTGGACCACTTATTGGTGGCCCATCCATTCTTTGTTTGGGTGGCATTGGTCCTCCAAAATTACCTAAAACAATAAAAACAATTTCAATCATAATTGTGTATTATATTGCTTTCATCAGTTATATTTGAGTACCCTTTGATTTCATTACCAGTAAATGACATTTTGCGTAACAGTAGACAATTTTTCGAGCATATATTCGTGAATGCTATGAAATGATTTTAATAATTTAGCTTATTATGAAACAGACATGATACTAAAAGTCACATTATAAAAGAAATGCCATTACATCATTGTTTTACCTGACATTAACATAAATCCCATTTTTCAGCTGCAGGATAGACAAGAGTCACGGCAACTCCATGAAAAACAGGTTTTCCTATTTTGGAGAAGGTGGTATCAGAGAGAAATGGTACCTTGTTAACAATAATTATGGGTGATCATGTGTCTCGCATGGACCTGGTTGATATTAAAGGGATACCAGTAATGGGTTAAGATTCAATATATATATATATATATCAGGGGTCTGGAAACGGTCATATTTGCCGGACATGTCCGACAAAAAATATTTTTGAAAAATCACTTGTCGGACATTTTTAGTTAATAACAGAATTCAGTTAATCGGACATATAAATAAATATATGTTTGTCTGTCATATTTTTACTTGAGTATTGTTTGCCAACACCTGTCAACCATTTTCAATAAATACTACAGATCTAATAATTAGACTTTTGTTTATTAATCAGTTAGAATCCATGGTCTCAATCTGTTCCTTTTGTTTCATTGTCCGAATCCTCATTAATTTTGTTGTTAAGTTGTTTATTAAGTTATCACATCGCTTGACAGACGGAAGCCATAAACAGCTGATTACGAGGGTTGTTCCTTGAAGGTCAGGGTCGTCGGACTACATCAAAGAGGTTCCACGCGTTTGTTAAATAAGATTACAATGCGCATCGTATGATCTTGGCAAAATGATTAGTTATAAATAAATAATTTTAAAAAGTCTAAATACAATTAAAGAGGTCTTGAAATGAGGTTTAGAAAAGTTTGTGTAACTTCGGAAAAACGCAAATGCATGATTGTCAATAAACAAAGATGGCCATCAAACCTTCTGTCGTCAACGCCGACAGTAAAAAAATCGACACTATGTGGACACATGAGCCTGACCACATGTACCAAGATAACCTTTATGTAGTAGTTAAACCCTTTTTAAAATGTATTTGATATTAAAAATTAATCTTTTTTAAAAAACATTGTCAACAACAACATCAGTGATACGTTTTTTTTTTGCTTTACACAGCATCGGTGGTACGGTTGCTTTGAAAAATGTCTGACACCCCAGTCAAAGTTTTCCGAAGCCCTAATATATATATATATATAAGCATCATACATCAGAACATGTTAAAAGATTGCAATTATGACAAATTATTTAGAAATCTGAATGTTGTTTTTTCATTTCAATATAACTTCATTTAAGAAAATATCAGTAGTGGCATCTGCACCTAAATATATTCAGGAAATATCCAATTTAATGCAAAAATAGTCAACATCAAAATATTTTGCCACCATAATCATTTTACGCCATCTACGGCTAAATATCATCAAAAATAGCCAATTTCATGCCAAAAATTGTAAATTTCATGCAACAATAGCCATTTTAATGCAGAAAACACAAAGGTCAAAATGTAGGTCATGGCCTTGACTTTTGATTTTGGCTTTATTTTTATCAGCATTGCTAGAAAATATAAAAACTGAAAACCCCATGTCATTATCTTTACATAATGCCAAGATATAGCTAGAGGTTGCTTATTTTGTGAAATGACCAAGCAACTGTGACCTTGACCTTTGATGTATTTATCCCAAAAGCAATCCCAACCAAGATCTTATCACAATACATGTATGTGCCAAGTTTCTTTCAAAAATGTCATTTACTTTTCAAGTTATCATCCAGAAACCATTTTTTGACACCCGCATGCCAAACTGCCCGCCGACATTCAGTAATCTTAGAACCAGTTTTCTGCGAAAACCTGGTCAATAATAAAAAACCCCTATTTCAGTACATAATATCCTAGGCAAGGTTCTTACCAGGAGGCCCATGCATGCCTGGCTGACCCATGCTGCTTCCATTATACATTGAGTGAGGTGGTGTTGATGTTGGTTGTTGACCACCATACATTTGTCCAGATGGTGGACCATTATACATATTCTGTCCTTGTCCCTGTGGTGGTGGGGGCATCCTCTGTCCACCCATCTGCCCTGGAGGGGGGCCATATCCTGGTGGTGGTGGTTGACCTGGGTTCCCTTGGTACTGCTGATTCATCATAAATTTTGTTCAATTAAACATCTAAAACAAATACAGACATACCTTTTATAAAGTTTTGGATAATTTCAATCCAAGGAAACCAGAATGGATAATATCTAGATTATTATTATTTCAGTGAATGAAGTTAGGTGCTAAGCAATGTAGAAAGGATATTTCAACAGAAAGTAAAATCTCAAATGGTTACTTCAAGATTTCCCATTTGGTAATTCCTGAGTAGCATGAAATAAAAGGGCCAAGTGACCAAGCAGTCTAAAGTAGACACATCACAGCACCTCTTACCACTTTGTTTTGACTCCTACTTTGGTATACAGTGTAAGAAAGTTTGTTAGTTAATGTTTCAAAGATATTGTTTTCTAGTTTCTTTCATCATGTCAGAATTCTTTGTCTTGAATTAAGTGATAGAACTTTGGTAGCAGCATTTACTATAGGCTAAATAACTCCAATACATGCTACTACAAGCTCTTTAGGATGCAGATTTTTCATTGCAGAATATTAAAAAAATGATAACTTTATAGAACAAACTTATTCTGTATAAAATTTATGCAATAAAATGAATAAATTAAAATTAACATGACTGCACACATATTGTGCAAATACACCATTTCAATTTTACTACGAACAGATTATATCTCATGAATTGGAAGGTCTAGGCTGATCATTTTTGGTCAGAAAAGTATAAAATATATGTTCATAAAATAAATATTTTTCCAGATTTTTGTACCAAATGTTTAATTGTGATATAATGGTAGTAAATACCATAGGAGTGTATACATGTGGTAAGTTAACATGTTCGCAATCGTGTAATATTTAGTTTATTCAATATTTCGTACTTGTAAGCCTTACAAAATAAGTTCATGTTATAAAAATATATACTGTAAATCAGGAAATTAATGCGTGATGAAATTAATGCGAATTGCCGATTTTGAAGTAAAATGCGTATTGAAATTAATGAGATTTTTTAATTTTTCAATTTTAAAATTGTTTGCCTATTTTTATCTTACAATTATAAACATTAAATTATGGACTCAGAAATCACTATATTATGTCTTCCTTAATTTAAAAACGCGTTATAAACAAACTTTCAGTAGACCTTATTAAAATAAACAGTGAGGTGTGCCGAGGGTAAATTCTTAAGCGCTGATGACCCATTATTTAAATTAACCAGGGTGGTAAAGGATTATCAGAACAAAGAAACGTGTGTTTTTTTTAAAAAATAAACAAACATACTCAAATAAAACGCTTGGAGTTTTTATTAAAATAAAGCATTCAAAATTAGGACGTCCATGTTGGCATGTGTACAACCGATGTTCGCCTTCAACTCACAAGTTTAGAATGTTAGATTACTTATAATCACAGTACTTTCAATTTGATGTTCCAGTCAAGGTTCTAAATGATTTTACAGTCACGATTTCACCCGTAGCAAAATTCCCAGTAGGAAAGAAACAGCAAAAAAAATACCGCTAAATGAGAATGTGCTCTAATTAATAGTTAAGATAACAACTTCCGGTTAAGGGAGGTAACTCAATTTACAATTAATATACAGAATACAGACATCGGAAAATAAATGCGACAAGAAATTAATGTGATTAAACGGGCCTCGTATTTTTCGCATTAATTTCTTGCTCGCATTAATTTCCTTATTTACAGTATTTTATACTTACTGAACAAACATTAGGAACCGATACCGTCAAAACGTTTGATGTAATGAGCTAGCAGTAGTGCATACAAGTGTATGTAGTTAAATACATTAGACTTTTGACTAATCGGGGGGGGGGGGTCATTACTCCACCCTTCAGGAACTGGAGAATTTGGCACAATCAGGGATGTGATCAATTGTGTTACATTTTGAGCATCAAATACAAGAGCAGTTACTTTACATGTATTGGATATATCTAGGAGTGTAACACATAACATAGACCTGAAATACATGGCTCCAAACGGCTTTTTTATAATACTGATGTTGCCGTTTCGGAGCCATGATGCCATCCTATATAAAAACAGGGGAAATTACATTGACCTACATGCAGGTTATAAATTTCAGATAATCACAGGATTTACGGGTGTCTGAACGATCTCATTGTATATTTCCTTACCAGAAACATTAATGAATCGATCCGCGATGTTTATTCAACCAAGTTTGTAAAAATATCCAAGTTTTTAATCCATTTGTATAAGCTATCGGCGCAAATATTTCTTGCGGGTCGCCATGTTTTAAATATGCATTACTGGGCCTCGCGCATGCGTGCAATTATATTTTTCAACGGGACATCGAGTACTTATTTGTTTAAGCAATCTCATCGATGACTTTTTAACCTGGATTTGACACCAGCTTCCAAAAAAAATAAAATATGTTCACAATTATTGCAATTTAAGCCATTTGATTGAAAATCCTTCATTTTCGCGCATGCCCGAAGCCTAGTAATGCACATTTTAAACATGGCGACCCGCAAAAAATATTTGCGCCGATAGCTTATACAAATGGATAAAAAACTTGGATATTTTTACTAACTTGGTTGAATAAACATCGCGGAGCGATTCATTAATGTTTCTGGTAAGGAAATATACAATGAGATCGTTCAGACACCCGTAAATCCTGTGATTATCAGAAATTTATAACCTGCATGTAGGTCAATGTAATTTCCCCTGTTTTTATATAGGATGGCATCATGGCTCCGAAATGGCAACATCAGTATTATAAAAAAGCCGTTTGGAGCCATGTATTTCAGGTCTACACATAACACAATTCATATCATAAGCGACCTAAAGTGTCAACCGTTACCAGCCGATTTTTAAAAGAAAAAATTACCAAATTAACAGGCAGATCATTACAGTAAAGGATTAATTAGGAAAAGGACGTAAGTTTAAATAATTTTTAATTGAAAGATAAAATCAAATAGACCAAGTAAATGAGGTTTTCCATTTTGGACTGTCAAAAAATAGTTGCAAACTGTTGTTTGTACAGTATGTGCCCTCTGAAAAAGTTAGGAAAAAACTTACCAATTATTCATTACACACAACAAGATCTGTTTCTTTATATCAGTGAAGTATCTTATATATTGTTTTTATACAGGGAGTCGTGATGATGGTATTTACATGAGAATTTTAGATTACACGCAAACAGAAACAGAACTTCAATGCCACGTACAGATGAACAACTTCCGGTGATGGACATGCGCATTACTCGCCACGTAACCCGAGTGATGCATTGTGGGATAAATTTATTTCACTTCCGTATAAATTTTAAAGGGTGTTGACTGCATTGTTATTCGTTTATTTTTTATTTTACATTTCTTTTGACAATTTTATTGTTTCTACGGAACATTTAAAAGAACAGGCATTAATAATTACCCAAATTTATGCGTCGTTAATTCATAATGGAGAAGTATACACAAATACAAAATTAGATGACTACAACAGATTTTTGGTCTACTTGTCACAGTGTGGGCCGCACGAGTTAACTAAACTTCCGTCCATAACGACGAGTTCATGTGTAGAAACATGATCCAGGTACAATGGTCCGCAACGGTAACTTGTTTATTTTAACAATTGTTTTCGCCATATCAATATGTCATGATGACGAATCTTTTAGTCCAAATTCACCATTTAATAATATGCAGTTACGAAATGCAAATACATATGTTCACGGATCGAATTTCTTATCAGAACCAACTAATGTCACAGATAAGGAATTACCTATAGTGTTATGGTGGAGTGGGCAACTATATCCGAATGCCCAAGATGGAGATTTATCCCTTATTACATGTGGACAAGCGCAGTGCTATTCAACTCCGGAAAGAAAATATTTGAGGAATCAAAAGACTAGAGGCATTATATTTTATGGTACGGATATTTCGCCGGAAGATTTGCCATTACCTCGTTCAAAGCTACATGAGTGGGCTGTATTCCACGAAGAGTCACCATTAAACAATTACATGCTTTCGCATGGCACATTTATAAAGCTGTTCAATCACACTGCAACGTTCCGGAGAGAATCTGACTACCCTGTTACTACACAAAATATATACTCTCTTGAGTACCTGGTAGACAGAAAACCTGTACCACTGAAGAAGAAAAATCGCATAAAAAAGGAAAGAAATCTTGCGCCAGTTCTGTATGTGCAGTCACACTCTAATGTTCCATCAGATCGAGATAGATATGTCAAAGAGTTGATGAAATATATCAGAATTGACTCGTATGGTAAAAGTTTACACAACCGAGATCTTCCCGAATCGCTGACAAATGCTGCAGAATCTTTTGAAAAAGAAGAATTTCTGGATTTCATCTCAGTTTATAAATTCCATTTATCTTTTGAAAATGCAATATGTAAGGATTACATGACAGAAAAATTAATGCGGCCATTGTTTGTAGGGTCTGTGCCTGTGTATAGAGGATCACCTAATGCTAAAGACTGGATGCCAAATAATAACACAATTATATTTGTAGATGATTTCGAATCCCCTAAAGATTTAGCCGATTATCTAAATTTTCTCGATGAAAATGACAATGAATACGAGAAATACCTGAGCTATAAAAAATCGGGAGGTTTTACCAATCAGTTTCTTATTGACAATATTTTGAATAGAGAATGGGGTTCCCATGATATAAACTTTCATATATTTAATGTAGATGATAAAGTAGATTATTTTAAAGGATTTGAATGTCATGTTTGTAGAAAAATTAACGAGAGAATTCTCAGAGAAAAGCTGCACGAAAAGGATAATAGTATCCCTTTACTTCCACCAAGATACGCAAATTCATCACATATGGGTTGTCAGCAGCCATATCCATCTTTAGGAGACCCGGAACAGTTACCAAAGAATGACAGGTTTGTCTTTTTATATTGATGCATAACGAAAATAAACTTTCACCATTATTATTATTATTAGTATATTAGTAGTATTATTATTATTAGTTAGTATTATTATTATTATATTATTATATTAGTAGTAGTAGTAGTAGCTTTCGGGACTTATATATTGTGCGTTATTATGCCCCTGAAGTACTTTTTTAGTCATTACAAACATTTATACCCTTTTAATGTCCTGTGTAATTTTTTTTCACAGAAATGATCAAAATGGCTTGATTTCATCATTTTAGGCCTTTTCAGTCGAAATTCAAAATTAAAATTTTAGTGAAGGGTACAAATGGAAGCCAGTCTTTCCAAGACAGCAATTTGCAGCTGAAATAATTGTATTTCACAACGGTAACTAAAAGAAAGAAAGGAACTGAGAACTTTGAGAACTTGAAAATCACAATATTCTGTATACATAAATCACTATACATTGTACAAGCAACGTTCTTTCTTTCTTCTTCTTTCTTTCTTTCTTCTTTCTTTCTTTCTTTCTTCCTCTTCTTCTTTATTTATTTTTGAAGAATTTTGTATTATTTTGATACAAAGTTAATTATTAATTTTTTTTATTTTGTAGTTGGCGTGTTAATGACTGGATTGGTATATACTGGACTGATCTTGACCGAGCCATAGCTGTCCGTCAAATGATAGAGGCTGGAGAAAAAAAATCTAAACAATTTCCAAAATATTTGAAAAAGGTTATATCAAAGACTAATAGATAGATTTTAATTTAAAAAAAAATAAATAATTATCACAATAAGTCTGAATTTTATGTAAAGCCATCGACATTTAAAACTTTTTAAATGTCGCTGGTAAAGTCAACGATGATCTTTTGAAGTCTCCGGTTTTGGATCGTCTGAGCATTCGACATTACAAAATATTGTTCATTTGCATGATACAAGTTCGGATAATTGCCGACTGAAACTCCGGCTTTAAAAGAACATAACAATAATGAAAAATTGGCACTTTTATGGTTCAATTACTTTTGTGTGTGCAAAAAGAAGAGAAACTGTCGATATTTTAATAATTATGTATCTAGGTCAATATTCACACCTTTATATCGAGTCGTCACAAACTCTAGTTTAGCTAAAGTCGCAGTTGAACGACTTTAGAATAAGGAAGGTTCATTTCTGAGCAAAGAACAGTCACTACCTAAAGGTTCGGCCATAAAAACTAAAATACTTTTTGTTCCTGTACAATACGTGCTAAAGTTCTTTTCTGTTAGGCATTGGCCTAACTGGCTTATCGGGTGCCTAAACAACATTTATACCTTGTACTGATATAACTTGAACAGAATATGTCTTAATGGATTGTACGTCATATTTGACGTAGGGGCCTCGGTGACCGAGTGGTCAAAAATGAGTGCTTACGATCACAGCGCCTCTCGACGCATAGATTCGAATCTCCTTAGGGGTAAAGCCTTGTGTGCCAAGGTTTGTGGATTTGCTAGCCGAGGGTCAGCGATTTTCTCCGGCCGTACTCCAGTTTCCACTACCATTACAGAACTGTCTGCCTCGATATATTAAAGAGTCTTGACTGGAGCGTAAAAAGTCATTACTTAACACAAAATTTGACATAACTACATTGAAAAATACTTTCTATGTCAAATCTCAATACACTATTCTGTATTCCTACTGCTTTCCAATTGTTTTTAAAATTTTATTTATCTTTTTTAATTTCCTGAGTTTGAACCGAAAACTAGTGTGTTTATTTTTGCCGAGTTGCTCAGATTATCGATGTATACCTCCTTTACTCAGGTGTTATCATAAACAACAAGTAATTAAAAAATAAGTTTGTAAGAATTAAACTTTATCGATTGTATATTTCATAAGAAAGTTTACCTGTAATATATTTGTCAATACTCTTATCATTTACACCTGGGTAACTTGGCGTTAGAGGGATATTAAATTCTGTGTTCTTATAATCAAAATCAAACTTATTGATTCTTTTCTTCAGGTAGGACATCTTGAACTTTTTAAAACTTCCTTTTAAATTTTCCTCAAAGAGATTTTGTAATTTGTGTTTTTTGTTTTAGATTTTCTTATTTTTTAATGTTTTTAACTCGTTCATCTCATACTAAGTTATAATCCACATTATAGTTTGATTAACTAGACCAAAGCTACTGAAGATCACCACCAACTCACTTAATAGCCTTGAACTTCATGCTTCCAGCCCACCCTAACAGTTTGGAATAACTCCCCTTTCTATCCTCCACTAAAGTTTTAATTTCGACTGTTCCTAACAGCCTAAAATTACGAAATCAAGCCATTTTGAAATTTTCGGTGGAAAAAACATTTCTTCATTAAAAAAAATACAGAGTTTGAATGGAGGGGGCACAAAAGGAAGTGTTACCAACAGTTTAAATTAATCCAGGCTATCTGTCCATCCATCTTCCTTTCCTTGTCTTTTGTTCACCGTTAGAGACACTCTTGTATATCGGTACTTTCTGCCTGAAATCTCCAACTAGCGACATTTTCATAACAATGTGTTTCTGAACAGTCGTGTATACCAACATTATTATTAAGTAAGGGATTTCTAAATAAAGTTTTGTGGATAAATAAATGGCACCAAAAGATGAACTTCTAATGTACAGGTATATTATCTCTTGTAATTTAAAAACAGAAATAAAGTAAATTGATCAATTTCACAATCTTTCAACTTAGTCTAGCAAATTTTGACATTATGAATACTTTCGGTAAAACTAAATACAAATTTGATATACCTTAAGTGATCTTCAAAAAATGACACCTTAAATTCCAAAAAATATCTTTAAATTTAACTAAATTTTTAAAATTGCCTTTACTGGTCAGTAAAATTATGCATTGAGTTTTGACAAGTTAGTACAAGGTATGCATTGAGTCTTGACGAGCTGCTAAAAGTATAAATTGAGACTTGGCGGGCTAGTACAGGTTTGCAAGGAGTCATGAAAAGCTATTTAAAGTATGCATTGCATCTTGACCGGCTAGTACAAGTTATGTATTGAATTCTGACGGTCTAATACATACATGCATGCATTGAGTCTTGACCGGCTAGTACAAGGTATTCATTGAATTCTGACGGTCTAATACATACATGCATGCATTGAGTCTTGACCGGCTAGTACAAGGTATTCATTGAATTCTGACGGTCTAATACATACATGCATGCATTGAGTCTTGACCGGCTAGTACAAGGTATTCATTGAATACTGACGGTCTAATACATACATGCATGCATTGAGTCTTGACCGGCTAGTACAAGGTATGTATTAAATTCTGACGGTCTAATACATACATGCATGCATTGAGTCTTGACCGGCTAGTACAAGGTATTCATTGAATTCTGACGGTCTAATACATACATGCATGCATTGAGTCTTGACCGGCTAGTACAAGGTATGTATTGAATTCTGACGGTCTAATACATACATGCATGCATTGAGTCTTGATCGGCTAGTAAAAGTATGCACTGAGTCTTGACAGGCTGGTAAAAGTATGCACTGAGTCTTGTCAGGCTGGTAAAAGTATGCACTGAGTCTTGACGGGCTAGTTAAAGTACACTGAGTCTTGACGGGCTAGTAAAAGTATGCAGAGTCTTGACGGGGCTAGTAAAGGGATGCACTGAGTCTTGACGGGCTAATGAAAGGATGCGTTAAGTCTCGATGGGCTAGTAAAAGTATGCGCTGAGTCTTGATGGGCTAGTAAAAGTATGCACTAGGCCTTGACGGGCTAAGTATGCGTTGAGTCTTGACAAGCTGGTTAAAGTATGCGTTGAGTCTTGACAGGCTGATAAAAGTATGCGCTAAGCCTTGACCAGCTAGTTAAAGTATGCATCGAGTCCTTAACGTCTAGTACATGTATGTTTTGAGTCCTGACGGGCTAGTAAAAGTATGCGTTGAGTCTTGACGAGCTTGTACAGGTGTGCAAGGAGTCTTCACGGGCTAGTAAAAGAATGCGCTGAGTTTTAACACAAAGTACACAATGAGTAAAATGAGTCTTGACGAGCTGGTAAAAGTATTCGTTGAGTCTTGACAGGCTACTACAAGTATGCAAGGAGTCTTGACGGTCTAGTAAAAGTGTGCGTTGAGTCTTAACGGTTAGTACAGGGTATGCATTGAGTCCTGACAAGCTAGAACAAGTATGTTTTGAGTCTTGAGGGGCTAGTTAAAGTATGCATTGGGTCTTGACGGACTTGTACAAGTACGTTTATTACAAAACGTAAGGGTAGTTGGATAACTCTTGAAATTCCGATTTTTTAAAATTGTCATTTTGACGATAATACATATTTTGGATTACCCTTGTAAAATTATCCAGAAAAGGATAACAAGTGCTACATTGAAATGAATTTTTGTGAAATGCTTATGTTGACTGTATTTGGCTTGTGGAATCGTAGTTGAGTAAATAAAAAGTGCTTTGGGAAGCCATTAGAGCTTTGAAACTTTATAAAATACATTGTTTACAAGATATTCATTCTTATTAAATGATATGTATACATAAACATTAATATGTGATTTGTAAAATGTTACTAAATACATCTTACTATTCTTTCTTCCCTGTTCATGGTGCATCGCTAGATGGCGTCTAACTAATCAATTTTGCCTGAAGACTTTAACGACACACTAAAATGAAATCAGAGATAGTGAGACATGTACTTGATTGTTCTTTGCCTATTGTTCGTTTTTCTCTTCTCTTTGATACTTCTGTCTAACTAATAATTTTGTTACAATCTCCGACACTTTATCTATAATTTTGTTACAATCCCCGACACTTTATTTAAATTGACAGTTTGTACTCGTATTGATATTACAAATAAAATTGATATATTATGTTGATGGAAAACACCTTTATATGTACTGTACAGTTATTGTAAGATTGTATTATAATAAAGATTATAAAATATTCTGTATTGTAAAATTTGGAAATGTTTGAAATTTTACAACACGTCCCTGATCTTGTAAACCAGGTCAAAAGGTTTATTAATAAAATTAATGCCAATGTAAATAAAACCAACATACTTTAGAAAATAGATCTAAACGATTGAAAGTTGCAAATCATTTACTATTGTCGTTCTCATAAAAAAGAAAAGAAATTAAATAAAAGAAATATAAATAAATAAATAAATGAATAAATAAATGAATAAATGAATGAATAAATGAATGAATGAATGAATGAATGAATGAATAAATAAATAAATTAATTAATTAATTAATTAATTAATTAATTAATTAATTAATTAATTAATTAATTAATTAATTAATTAATTAATTAATTAATTAATAAAAAGATAGATAAAAGTAAATTAATAAAAGAATAAATGAATGAATAAATAAATAAATAAATAAATAAAAACTTTTTTAATTAAAATTAAAAAAAATTAAAAAAATTTTTATACTGTAATCTTCATGTCTTATATTATGTACCTTACAAATGTTAAACATTTTATCAAGTTATTCTTCTTTAAATTCTCCCATGGGGATATTCTTGCTAATTTATGTAATATTTTATGGTTGATATTTTCATGTGATTAACATGTATTGCCTATGATTTGATATTTCTGGCTAATGAAAATAGAAAAGTCTAGAATATTTTTCTGACAGGGTACATGTACACCCAACTTTTAAGACAAGATATAAATTTACGGGTATGTAGTTAGTATATTACTAGTGTGGTCGAGGGGAGACAACCTGTGAAGCATTAAACGTTGTCGCTGTTTGGATTACACTTCCTGATTGTATTAAAGATGTCGCTTTGGTTATGTGACGTCAGTTTGACAGGTATCATATAGGTCGATGTTTTTACCTTTATTCAGGTGTGCAGGGATAATAATATTGTGTATTGGGTAGAAATGGACGACATTATTTTATAACACAAAGACAATTTATAGACACTTGTAAATGTGAAACAGCATTTAAAACAGATCAAAGTATAATTTTGACAGTTGAAGATTTAGGATACCATGTAAAACACCAGCCAAATGTTTGTTGACATTTTTATAATACCAAGTTTAATGTGGTTAACCTCTAGATCGTTAATGACACAGTAAATCACCGTGGATAACCAACATATGAACAGGTTGTGTATTTATATAATGAGGCCTATATATTTGATTTCTATTTTGGTCATTTAGTTAAGAGGTACTTCTTATTTTCAGAACAACAACGTCATTAAGTATAAAAAACCAGGAAGCTCAGATTTTATTGTTTGAAAATCTAGAATGGTTTCACTTTCTGTTTATTTTAACTTTTTCATTTCATTTCATGTCCTCTAAAAAACAGGATTTTATTGTATAATTGGTGAGTTTATGTTGTGTTTTATAGTTTTATATCATCACTAGTCATTTTATATTGTAGCAGTGTGGGTACCTCAGTTGGTTGAGCACTCACCAGTAGTGCTGGAGGTCCAGGCTCCTGGTTTGATCCCCAGTCAGACCCTGCCTTTTTCTTCTTCCTGTTTAAATACATAACCTTTTATTAGCATTACCATATTGTACCCTGAATTTTTCATTTTGTAACAAAATGGGTCCAATTTGCATGATGGCATATATTACAATAACATACCATTAGGTATAATAAAGTTATACTACCATGTCATACTTTACCAGCTATACTACCATGTCATGCTTCACCAGTGATACTACCATATATATCATACTTCACCAGATATACCACCATGTCGTACCTTACCAACTATACTACCATGTCATACCTCACCAGTGATATTACGATTACATACCTCACCAGTGATACCTTATCATACTTCACCAGTGATACTACCATATCATACTTCATCAGATATACCACCATGTCATAACTCACCAGTAATACCCCCATGTCATACTTTACCAGTTATTTTACCATGTCATACCTCACCAGTGATACCACTATGTCATACGTCACATGACCAGTGATACTACCATGTCTTAAATCTTCAGTGATACAACCATGTTAAACCTCACCAGTAATAATACCATGTCATACCTCACCAATGGTACCACTATTTCATACTTCACCATTGATACTACCATGTCATGCCTCACCAGTGATACTACCATATCATGCCTCACCAGTGATACTAAAATGTCATACATCACCATTGTTACTACATTGTCATACATCATCAATGATACTACCATGTCATACCTCACCAGTTATTCTTCCACATCATACCTCACCAGTGATACTACTGTGTCATACCTCACCAGTGATACTACTATGTCATACCTCACCAGTGAAACTACTTTGTTATACATCACCAGTGATACTACTATGTCATACCTCACCAGTGATACTACTATGTTATACATCACCTGTGATACTACTATGTCATACCTCACCAGTGATACTACTATGTTATACATCACCTGTGGTACTAGTATGTGATACCTCACCAGTGATACTACCATATCATACCTTACTAGTGATTCTGGTGATAAAACCATTATCAACCTTTCCAAGGGTTATCAAAACTATAATAATTCACTTGTTAGTATGTGGGATGTCAGGGTTCAAATCCTACTGGGTGTGACCTAGACATGAAAATAGGTAGTGACTGTTCTTTTGCCAAGCACTCAGCATTAAGAAATGAAAGTCACAGACACAGGGTCATTTGGAGAAGACCTTAAAAACCGATGCCCCATATTACAGCAATGTGGCACCTAAAGTTCCCTCCCTGCATAGTGTCCTAAGCACACTGCAAAGGTAAAAATTTCTGCCACTTCACCTAAAGCTGTGACGTCTCTACATAAGTGAAATATTCCTGACTGGGACATAAAACCCCATTAAATCAATCAATCAATAACTTTTATTTTTTACATTATTTAGTTACCAATAGGCATGAAGACTTAAAGCATTTTCCTAACTGTAGTCAGAATATCATTGTAAAAACTGAAGTATAAAATGATAAAAAAATTGAAATGAAATACATGTATACCAAAAAGGAGATTTTGAACAAAAATACTTTGTAATGATATTTATAAAGACATGCAAATTTAGATATCTTTTTTTTTCTAATTCTGGTTACAAAATAGTAACAGAATAAATGTCACATAATCAATAAAATATAGACATAATATCAAAACTTTGTAAAAATGTTATCATCAGTGTATTATATGTTGCTGGTGTATAGTACAAAATTGTAGTGTTACCCTTTTGCACGCTGTGTGTGGTAGGTAATTGTCAAACTAGATGGTGTGGAGTTGATATGGTTTGGATTCAGAATGGTACAAGATGAATATCCTTCTTTTGTATCTTTGTTTTTTGTTAGATGTTTTGTTTTTTTGGTTACTTTGGCTATGTACTATTCACTGTCTATACAAGCATTACATTTGCCATGATTTGGAAGACCAATTATAAGAACTGTGCCTACAAGGTTGCAGAATTCCTATGTTTGACTTGCATGACTTAGCTTTGTTATTTTTAATATCATTTAAAAAATATTGTGCTCAGCAGAATCATATGCATGCAAAAAATGCAAGTAAGTTTTAGTTCCAGACAAGTACTATTTTCAATTTCCATGGACAAGTAAAAATAATCAGTATTTCCGTGCCCATGCTCTAAATATTAAGCTGAAGGATGAAAATCTGAAAAGAGTGGTTATTTTTTAACTATTACTTATAACAGGTGGATGGTACAGGAAACCGGAATGCCCAGAGAAAACTAACCTACTTTTGGCAAGCAAACTAATAAACTCACTCACACTCAGAATCTGCTTGAGTGGGATTTGAACCCGGCCCAGGCTAGTGAGAGAATGATGCTTTAGACCACTCAGTCACAGAAGCCCCCAAATTTTAACATAGTAAGTTAAAGTAAGGTTAAATCAGTTGTCAACCAGTGGAGCATCTTTTATCAGTATTTTCATTGGATATATAGAATTGTATTAGTGCATGAGTTCTGGTAAGATTTAGGTATTCTTGGAATTTAGGATGTAATTGTTTTTTTCAAACATAATGGGGATATTGATTTGGTGTTAACTGTATATTGAAGAGGCCCATTGTTTTATCTATGGTAATTGTCAGAAACTAATGTTAATAAATAAATAAAAAAATAAATAAATATTTGACAGGGATAATTGATAATACACATACCTTTTAACCAATGATATATATACATGTATAATTGAAGCTTAGTGTCAACATAAAAATGTTAACTAACTAAAATTAATGGTGATTATTGAGACGTGTATTGCAAAATTCAGCATACCTATTTTGTTAGTTATTACCGATAGTTGTCTACTTGTCGTTATACATGGCATAGATAGACTCTGCAACCTGCAAGTTGTGCGAGATAGGATAGGTTTGTTTTATTTTACGTGATTATAATTATATATTTATGTGGTAACCTCATTACATAAGTTTTAGGAGACATGCAATATGTCCTTTATAATCCATGAAATCATAATTTTATGTCAATTATTTCATCAGCATATTTACGGTTGTAGTGTTTAAGCGTGGTACAGCATATATTAAATTTGTTTATTATGGATAACAAAAACAAAATTATTTTTGAAGGTTGTCTAATAGATTTTCTTGCAGACCTTAAACACGTATACTTTTATACTCTAACGACTTATTCTCGAAAAAAAACTTGGATAGTTCTTGACACCAGCTGTTTTTTTCCACAGTTCAATGCTAATAAACCACACACCACTGCTCTTTTGTGAAAACAACTTTTTAAAAAAGCAACATTTCTTGTTGTATCAGTTGAAAAATGTGAATCAAAGCAAGTCTGTGACTGGCATCATTTTTGTTAGCTGATTTGGGTTAAAGTTTTTAAAACTATATTTCTTTGTTACTATTAGTGAAATTAAACTAATTGCAGTCAAACCTACCTTAAAGGCCACCTCTCTGTAAGAGCCACCTGCTTATAAAGGCCAATAAAATTCTATCCTACTTGTTCTTTATTCTTGTAATGTGAACTTGTATATAAAGGCCACCTGTCCATAAAGGCAGCCTTTTTGATGGGCGGTCTTTACAGACAGGTTTGACAGTATTGGGGAAAATGTATTGATGTGAGTTGTTTTGGCTATTAAAACATATATTGTCAAAGTTATAATAGTTAAAATGTTAAGCAGTATCTGAAGACAATGATCAACGCTGTCATAAAGGTAGTCTGCCATAATAGAATAAATGGTAATTTATTAGTTGCCTTATAATATTGTTTTTACCATTCTTCAAAACCATTAATCTTAAAAGGAGATTAAAAGATTAGATTTCAGAGATAAAGGTGTCTTCTTCCACTGTAAAATATTCTGATAGTTGAAAAGAGAAATTTATCTTTATTTTAGTTACAATCCAGACCTATTGGTTCTGCAGGCATAAGTTTCTCAACAGGGTTCTGTTTTACAGTAGGAACAAGGATCTTAAACTCAATTCACTCACTTGCCCACTCACTGACCTATCCACCCATCCATTTACTAACTTACTCACTTTCTAACTATCTTTCACAAAAGTAAAAAATTGTTTTATTGTACCGGTAATTTGTTTGGGTTTTTTTTTTTTTTTTTTTTTTTTTTGTAAATTCTAAATGTAAAAAGATAGATAGGTTTGTAAGGGCTCTTTATATATGTATTTGTATGCATGTATGAATTTTCATATATTTATATAATAAAGGGCTATTGATTAATTTTAAGTTTATAATACATGTAATAACTACATGTTATTCCAAGTATATCTTTATTGTTTGTAAATACAGAAATCCAATATTACTGATTATGAAATCCCCAGGTGTAAATTTACCATACTGTCACTTAATTAAACTATACGATCCTACAGATTTCAGTTATTGCTAATTGTGATATATCGACAATATATACAGTATGGTGAAGATACCAATAAGATTCCCATTATAAAAGGTGTCCGAATCTAATTGAAAATAACATTTATTATTACTAATATTATTCATCTACCACTGAAGTAAAATATTTTCATTTAATGCATCAAGATAAACAAGAGTGAAGTAATTATGTTTTATGCCCCAGTGTAGATTCTGTTACTTCTGTCAAGGTGGTCAGTTCTCTTAGGATGAGGGAAACCAGAGTAGTGGTCATTTCTCTTAGGATGGCGGAAACAAGAGTAGTGGTCAGTTCTCTTAGGATGGCGGAAACAAGAGTAGTGGTCAGTTCTCTTAGGATGGCGGAAACAAGAGTAGTGGTCAGTTCTCTTAGGATGAAGGAAACCAGAGTGGTGGTCATTTCTTGTAGGATGGAGGAAACCAGAGTAGTGGTCAGTTCTCTTAGGATGAAGGAAACCAGAGTAGTGGTCAGTTCTTTTAGGATGGAGGAAACAAGAGTAGTGGTCAGTTCTCTTAGGATGAAGGAAACCAGAGAAGTGGTCATTTCTCTTAGGATGGAGGAAACTAGAGTAGTGGTCAGTTCTTGTAGGATGGAGGAAACTAGAGTAGTGGTCAGTTCTTCTAGGATGGAACAAAACAAAATTAGTGGTCAGTTCTCTTAGGATGGAGAAAAACCAGAGTGGCCAGAGAAAGCCACTGAACTTTGTAGTTAAAATATAACCTTATAACTGACAGTGGTTTGAATGCAGGCTTGAATTGGGGTGCAATATCATGAAAGGCTATACATGTCACCCTTTATATACCTATGTACTATCACCAGTTTAGACTTAAGACATATGTAAATTATTTTTAAAAAAATCTATATGAAGTAAAATGTATACATTTATTTACTTAAGATACTTCTGTTGTATAGTGTTTTAAGGTTTCATATGGACATGTTTCTTTATAAAACAAGGAATGGCAGAAGTATTATATATAATGTTTGTATTATAATACATGAAACTTTTGTCTGTTTTAGGGATGGGGCTGACATAACGTCAGAAGTCATTATCATGCCACTTCAGACGATAGCAGTGACCCCAGCCAGTCAGGAATCTGCCCCTGCTAACAAGGCTAACAGCAAAAAGGAACAAAAATCTTCACTTAAGAAGAGTAAAACAAAGGTAAGAAAATAAAATGACCAAAACATGCTGTAAATAAACAATACTACAGCAATATCATGGAAATTGATTGAAGGCTATATCCCCCATTTTGTATACCTACACACTATCATCAATAATGGACGTAAGTTAATTTTTTTCAAAATGTGTATGGAGTATAGAAGTATACATATATATATATATATATATATATATATATATATATATATATATATATATATATATATATATATATATAAGAGACTTCTGTTATATAGTCCAGAGGATTTCAACATGGATGTGTCATTGAACTAAGTACATGTACTCACTGCATCGTTTAAATAGGATTCCCAGTAACTATGGTTGTACATGCTGCTAGAGCTGTTCCAGGTAATTTTGAATAATGTTTGGGAATGAGTTGAATCTTAGAAATATTCAGCATATAACAGTTAAAACTTCATCAAATTCTGTTCAGAAATACTGGTCAATTTATTTTTTTAATCTTTTTTTTTTTTAAATGTTGATTTGACACATGAAAGAAATGATTAAGATAAAGCCTGTGAATACATTTTCTCATGCCTGTATATTGAAACAGTCAGTTATAGGGTGACAGAGAAAACTGGAGTGCCCAAATAAAACCACTATTCAAGTGAGCTGACAAAATTTTCAACACAAGGATCTCCTCAAATGGGATTTAGACATAGAGACACTAATCTGTAATAGAAGCAGTAGGTGGTTCAGTGTTGTCAGTATAAAGATAATTGTCATAATTTAAATATTCTTTAGAGTTTGATTTTTCCTGAATATCCAGGTAGTCAGTATAATGTTAAGTAGAGGTGATTTGTCTTTATTTGCTTTAGTTCAGGTAGGTCATAATTAAAGTGTTTGTAGACATACCCCAGTACATGTGTAGGCACATGCGATAAACAAATTCCTTCTACCTGGAACCAATCAATACCAATAACTCTATTATATATATATAATTTTATATATATATATATATATATATATATATATATATATATATATATATATATATATATTTATATATATATATATATATATATAAACTGTTAGCACTGTTCTTTTTCATGTATACTGTACTAAGTAATGTGATAAAAATAAATGAAAAGAAATAACATTCCTACATGCTATACCATGTACATCTTTATTCTTTTATATATAGTATTTCTATATTAAAGGTACCAAATATTTAATTCTCTGAGTTTTCTATTCATTAAAGTTCGAAACCAGTATTTGTAAATAATGCTTCTTATTATGAGTGTCTGGAAATAAGCTAAAATGGTACTTAAAATTATATATATTGTGCAAAATGTCTAAATAAAACACCTTTTGAACCAGGCCTCAGTTTCACAATCATTCACTCAATTGAGTGTAAACTCAACCCAAATATTCACATTTTTTTTAAATTTCAAGTATTATGAGACATTTTTAAACAAACCTACACTAAACAATTTAAATATAACATTAGATATGCAATTTTAACTATGTAATGTCTTAAACATTGACAATGAAAATTCCCTAATTTGAGTTAAGCTTAGGCTCAATTGAGTGAATGGTTGTGAAACTGAGGCCAGGGATTTTGTTTGGATTTGATTTGTATTCAGTTTAAACAGGTTTAATAAGCATACGATAAATCACAAATGATCTTAATAAAATAGTTGAGTTTAAAACAGGTTTTTAGTTTACTCGGAGTTCAGTTTAAACAGGTTGCACTGTATTAAGAAAAATGTTTGTTTTTGCAGTTCAGTGGTAAAGGAAAGTTATATATACAGCATGGAATTTTCTGTTAAAAACTTCCTAAATAATGAGCTTAATTCTAAGACACAAGGTTTTAATTGGTTGTAGAGGTTGAAGACTATTCTCAGATCTTACGTTTCATTAATTGCCAGGATTATAATGGGAAAAAAACCTTTTTAAAGATTAAAAAACATCTCAGGTGTTTGATAAAAACAAGTTATGTACATTATTTTTCTAATGTACATCTGTAAGTAAAAAACCAACTACTAATGTGGCTTTCTTTGCTTGAGCATGCTCTATGGTATCATTTAAGAAATTTAAAGGTCAAGGTATTTACTGTCAAGTACTGAAGTAATTACTTAGATAAAGACTGAATTACAAATATAGAATTTATTCTTTATTTTCATTTTCTTGTTTTCCTTGTTGATTTTTTACTGGATTAGACAAAGTTGATAGAAGTGTTCCTATTCTTCCATATATATTTTAAATTTAAAAGACATAATTATGATATAAATTAATGTTTTTTTAATTATTATTTATTTATTTATTAATTATTATAATAGTTATTATTTTTATCATTACTTTTTTTTTTTTTTTTTTTTTGCACTTTGCATTACTTAATCTCTTATTTTGTGTGAGGAAGTAGAGAAAATTGTATTTGTTTAAAAGAATTTTTTAAATCATATTTATGAGAAGTTGTTATGGTGATTTTGTTGTTTACAGCATATCACCTTGACAATCAAAACGGGAGTGGTATTCTTAGGCTATTCAGTAAATAACAATTTTTCATTTATTTACCAAATGATAGGCCATATTATTCCTCCTCCGGTAATTTTGTATGGACTTACCAAATCATTCTTAAATCATTTTTTATATTATTATTATTATTATGATTATTATTATTAATTTTTTTGTTTAAAATTAGCAAAATTGAAATTGAACCGATTTTTATATTTTTTAAAGATAAACTTTTACAATGTATGATAGGTCATTGCATGTTCACCATCCTTATTGCTATTTTGTTTACTGTGTCCTATAAGTTGACCATAGTTGTCAATATATATGTGTCTCACTAAAAACAGTAATGCACACACAAAACCTACCTGAGCCAATCTGCTCTGTCATTTCTAACGCCGCATGAAATTTTCTAGGAGATAAATTGATGAAGTTGATCGTGTTTAGATACTGATTATCTGTATTGTATATCTTTATGGTTTGAGAAAAATCTGACATTATGCGTGTCTTTAAAGAATGATTTAAAGTGAAAATGGTACACTGTGTGGGCTAACAACAGTACAGCAATGAACAACAAAAGTGTGGGTTTTTAATAATTTTCCAAAGGAATTGACTGACAAGCAAGCTTTATGATACATCTTGTGTACATATGTATCTATTTTTTTTACTGGCCTACGTGTCCTTAATCAACACATTAGGATAAAATAGGTTTGACAAGGTTCTATCACTAAGAGATTTCTATCAAATTTTTTATGACTGAAATCTTAAAAAAAATTACTAGTGGATAACTGTGCTTTAAATGTCTTTATTTTAATGATAATATTATAATAATAATATGATTTTGCATAAAAATAAATAAATACAGTAGAACTGATAACTCATAGTGTATGGGACTTCATTGGTGACTCCGAGTTATCGGGTGTTAGAGTTATCTAAGTTGAAGGATGATGTCACCTTAATACTAGTAAATGTTTTCCACTACATAGATCTTTGATGTTTTAAACAGTTATTGGAACTTGAATGTGATGCAATAGAGAAAAATAAATAAATACTAATAGATACTTTCGAAAAATAATAATGATAATAATAATAATAATAATAATAATAGTGTATTTAAGAATTAATTTTGACGTGAACATGTACAATGCATGTTCGTTCTTTTATTTTAAAATCCCGATGTATACGAACAACGGAATCAAGATCAGATATATGTACATTTTGTACATGTTTTTCAGCAATACTTATTTATTACATTTTCTAAGACAATACGAACATATAGTTAATAAAATTACAAAGCAGTGCAATAAGTCTTAATATTTTAATACAGTCGTCATGAGTACCACAGGGTTAATTTAAGTCTGAAGTTGAACTGTTACCGACAGCTGCTTATTACTCGGCTTCTGTAATTGGAGAGAGGGATTAGCGCACCTATCAAAATTAATTGTCAGCGACAGTACTGAATATAAATATGTTAATTTATACTAATTTATACGGTAGATAACTAAAACTACTCAGTTCACTAATATTAACCAATGTGTGATTTCTATGATTGTTTTAATTAACGGACCATTGATCTCATGTTGTTAGAAAAATTCGAGTTTTTGAAGTTAATTTTTAGTTGATTTTTGTCTCATAGTCGCCATTAAGCGAGACTTAGGTTTTACTTTTCTGGTGTCGGCTGCGGCTTCGTTGTTGGAGTGTCACAATGTGAAAGTTGTGTGTTAAAGTCCATATCTTCAAAACTAACAGTGGTATCTGAATGAAATTGTAACACGGTTTAATCAGGCTGTTTAATTATTATAACCTAAGTAATGAAACTATTGCTAAAATAAAAAGTTAATATATTTTGTGCTGGCGGTCACCAGATTTCGCGAAATTAAAAGTATGCAAACAGATGTCCATGTTGTCTTTCACAAATATTAACTGATGTGAAAATTTCCCAATTTACAGAAAGTCAAATTTATCTGTACCTGTTGTTAGACAAAGAATGTTTTAATAATTTGTTTATATAAAGGGATTTCATATACTGAACTTGCAAGTTTTCCAGTAGATGAGCTAAGAGTAGGATGTTAAGAATATAAATATCACAAAAACTTCATGCTTACCTATAATTAATGTTTCCTTAATATTTTTATGAAGTATATAGTTAACACAGGTGTTATACAGTAATACAGAGTTGAACCTGAGTTCCTGAAATAAACTTCCTGTTTAAGAAAAATAGAACCTTTTGTCCTAGAAAATATTTTTATAAACCTTTATTGTAAAACTTTTATTTGCTGGTCTATTTGCATAATTTAAAAGTGTGCCAATAAATTAATTTCAAAAGTCTTGAATGTGAAGAATAAGCAAATTAGCAAGATGATCTAAGGGTATACATTATAAGGTGGTTTTTACAAATTAGTACATACTGTCCATACTTGGTTATAAGTGTTTTTAGTGTTCAGATATTTGAAAGTGATAATAAAGGAGTTTTCTCTCTAAAGTAATCACAGAGCCTTAGCTCTAAGGTAATCAGAGAGTCTTTGATTTAAGGTTATAAAGAAGCCTTTGCTCTGAGGCAATTTAAGTAGAATTTGCTTTGAGGTAATCAAGAAGTCTTTGTTCTGAGGTAATCAAGAAGCCTTTGTTTTGAGGTAATCAAGAAGCCTTTGTTCTAAGGTAATCAAGAAGCCTTTGCTCTGAGGTAATCAAGAAGCCTTTGCTCTTGGGTAATCAAGAAGCCTTTGTAATCAAGAAGCCTTTGTTCTTAGGTAATCAAGAAGCCTTTGTTCTGAGGTAATCAAGAAGCCTTTTCTCTTGGGTAATCAAGAAGCCTTTGTAATCAAGAAGCCTTTGTTCTTAGGTAATCAAGAAGCCTTTGTTCTGAGGTAATCAAGAAGCCTTTGCTCTTGGGTAATCAAGAAGCCTTTGTAATCAAGAAGCCTTTGTTCTTAGGTAATCAAGAATTCTTTGCTCTGAGATAATCAAGAATTCTTTGCTCTGAGGTAATCAAGAAGCCTTTGTTCTGAAGTAATCAAGAAGCCTTTGCTCTGAGGTAATCAAGAAGCCTTTGCTCTGAGGTAATCAAGAAGTCTTTGCTCTAAGGTAATCAAGAAGCCTTTGTTCTGAAGTAATCAAGAAGCCTTTGCTCTGAAGTAATCAAGAAGTCTTTGCTCTGAAGTAATCAAGAAGCCTTTGCTCTGAGATAATCAAGAATTCTTTGCTCTGAGATAATCAAGAATTCTTTGCTCTGAGATAATCAAGAATTCTTTGCTCTGAGGTAATCAAGAAGCCTTTGCTCTGAGATAATCAAGAATTCTTTGCTCTGAGATAATCAAGAATTCTTTGCTCTGAGGTAATCAAGAAGCCTCTGTTCTGAAGTAATCAAGAAGCCTTTGCTCTGAGGTAATCAAGAAGCCTTTGCTCTGAGGTAATCAAGAAGTCTTTGCTCTGAGGTAATCAAGAAGCCTTTGTTCTGAGATAATCAAGAAGCCTTTGCTCTGAGGTAATCAAGAAGCCTTTGCTCTGAAGTAATCAAGAAGTCTTTGCTCTGAAGTAATCAAGAATTCTTTGCTCTGAGATAATCAAGAATTCTTTGCTCTGAGATAATCAAGAATTCTTTGCTCTGATATAATCAAGAATTCTTTGCTCTGATATAATCAAGAATTCTTTGCTCTGAGGTAATCATGAAGCCTTTGCTCTGATGTAATCAAGTAGCCTTTGTTCTGAGGTAATCAAGAAGCCTTTGTTCTGAGGTAATCAAGAAGCCTTTGCTCTGAGGCAATCAAAAGCCTTTGCTCTGTGGTAATCAAGAAACCTTTGCTCTGTTGTAATCATGGAGTCTTTGCTCGGGGTTAATCTAGAAGCCTTTTCTCAATGACAACCTGCACTGAAGATGAGCTTTTCAGTTTTATACAAAGTAAAACTAAAAGTACCAATGAAACTGGTAGGAACATTATCTGGATAAATACCACATTACCATATCAGAATTATTTTTAAATTTTTTTTATCAGTCGTTTTGCCATAAACAATTCTCCCACTTCACAACTTAAATAAGTTTCAAGCAAAGTAAAAACTGAAAATACCAAAAATATTGGCATGAAAGTTATTTGGATAATTACAAGTTTATTGCTTAAGAAATATTTATTATTAATAAAATTAGCCATTTCTCCATTAACAAGTCCGTCACTTCATAATTCTGAATGAACCTTCTACTTGCTGTAATTTTATGCATCACTTAGAAAAAGTGTAAAAAATACCAAAACACTAATATCCTAAAATGATAATTATAATGTAAAAGTAAAAGGGTTTATCAAATTTTTACAGAAATGAAGCTTCATGTCAGAAAAAATCAAAATTGTATACCCAACTGTAGCCTGTTTCAAATGTTCTCTCTGACACATTAACCTCATAAACTTTTTATGCTATGTAAAAACATAAATAACCTCATGAAGTGAGACACTCACATGCTTTAAATACCTAATATATTAAAATATGATTTAATACTTCATAGGGGAATTATATAATATAAATAATGACAACAAATAGTTTATGTAAATTGTGAAAAAACAATTAAAAACTATGGTTCTGCATCAAAACATACTAATACATGTACATGTAATGGCCGCTCTTAATTTGAATGTAATTCTTGTGAAGGTTTCCTGCAATTTTTCTTTAGTGAAAACAATTAAAATGTACATAAGGCAACACTTTTTATGTTTTGGAAATACCAGTACATTAAAAGTAAATTTGTGATGTGTTTGTTATTTTTTATACTTATTGTATTTGTATACTAGTATATGATTATAAATTTTTACATTGCGGATTATAAACAGATTAATTTATACAACAAGAGGTCCAATCATATATATAGAATGAGAGATAAACTGCTGAAACTCTTTTTTGATTTGACTTGACCTTTTTATTTCTGTAGGGAGTCAGTAGAAATCTTCAAAGGACTCCTTAACTTTCATGTCTAGGTTCCAAATGCTTGGCGAAAGAACAGTCACTACCACTTTTCAAGTCTTGGTCAGACCTGGTTGGAGTTCAATTTCCGGCCTCCATCATACTGTATCAAAGGGCAAGCAACTCTTAAAAATAATAAATCAAAAAATAAAAAATTAAATAAAATAAATTTAAAATAAAAAACACCGTTTTTTCTACAGTACAAAAGCTGGCAATTCAAAGGTACATGTATTATTGAACAAATAATGAATTTTAGTTGTATTTGGGTTTTAATTTGTTTGTATCTGTTACTATCAGTTTTAAATAATGAATGCCTGAAGTTAAGAAGTACAGGTTCGTCACCATATTAAATTGTGCTATTGTCATTTATGTTATCTTACTAAACCATTTTTTTATTAGGAATGACGCCTGAAGTTAAGAAGTACAGGTTCGTCACCATATTAAATTGTGCTATTGTCATTTATTGTTATCTTACTAAACCATTTTTTTTATTTATGAAAGACCTTAAAGAACATTAAACCATGAACAGTTTATAAGATATATTATATTTTTACCTGATATTTGTTACCATACCTTTTCAACAGGTGCAGAGGAGGAAATTGAGAAGTTTATTTTAATTAACTCTGTTGTTTATTATATTTAATGACCTAGAATACAAATGTTGGTAAATGTTATGTTACACAACTTGTTTGCTATTACTTTTTATAACAAGGTCAGCTACAAGTTTTAGTCATATGTCATCTGTATGCTGGCAATATTTAAAAAAAATGCTTCCACCAAGGTTTAATTCCTGATAAAGTGGAACTGGTTCAAGATGTTTAAAATTAGTATGGTAAGATCTGAGATTTTTTATTTATTTTTTTTTTTTTGTATTTTGTTTTTAGGGTTTTTTTTGCTTACCTTTTTGTTTACTTTTTTGTATGCTCTCTCTACACACACACACACACACACACACACACACACACATATTTAAAGTTGTATCAGCACCTCTGCATGCATCTAGCAAGCAGGCCTTAGTTATCTCAATTTGATTGTATGGAAGACCATAATTTAGTCTACTGACAAAGGCTTAAAGTTGTGTTTCAGTAAAATTTTACAAATCATGTAACCATACTCTTGTCACAACTAAGCTGTGATTGTGAGCTATTGCCTGTAGTTATTGACGTCATTTGCACTGCATCGTCACTTCTTTGAAATTAATATGATCTCTTATTAATAGGGATTGATAATTAATTCTTTTTGTCTACCAACCAATATATGTTTTTTTCTCAGCACTTTTGCAGACCAATTATAACTAATGTTAATTGTAATGAGATGTCCATTATGAAGTCCCCCAAATAAAGGAGTAAAATTTTTGACTTGCAATTTCCTTATTCCAAACTAGAAATTGTTTTATTAGGTTTTATGATACTGAATAATGTATTCATTAATGAAACTGATGCAGCATATCACACTAAGCATTGCATGCAGAAAAATCACTGTAATGTTTTTAAGAAGTTGTAGATTTCACTGTTCAGTATTATGAAAATTTTAAGTCACATGATGTAATCTGACAAGTCAGTCATCAGTACACAAGCACTTACAGTATATAACAAAGTAAAACGTAAATGGCATTTAACATATATCTATTGGTTAATATTAAGAGTAATTATATATAAACAAAATAGCTTAGACTGATATAGATTATTTAATATACCCAGGCTTTCATCATATACTACATCACGATTTCTGGCATTTATCCACATGTAATATGGTTCTTGTATTGTCATTTTGATATGGTTTGATGGTTTTATTGAATATATATATATATATATATATATATATATATATATATATATATATATATATATATATATATATAAAGAATCTGATAACCTTCTTCTTTATTATATGATAAGTTTATGATTTAGAAATTTCTGGGGCATCTAACTGGAACTGTTTCACTTCATAAATTATCATCACTTAAACTTTATTGTTCAACGTGTTAAAATCATTTTTACTTTTTTATCACTTATTTATCATTTAAACTATTTATATACTGCAAACTTCTGTAGATTAGTTTAAAGTTAAATTTAATTTCATCATTATTTTGAGGCTCCACTGTCCATCATCATGTACACATTATTTCAAAGACATGCTGTTCATTGTCTTGTAGGTATTAAATAAAAAAAAAACCTTACTGTTCTTGATCATTTAGACAATTACAGGTATTTAAAGTCTCAATTTAAATATGAAGTTGGGCACTTTTTCAAAGCTTTATTCTTCATCATCTTGTTGGCATCATTTTCAACTTCATTGTCCATAATCTTGTAGATCACCTTGTTGACATTGTTTTAAACCCTTGTGTCCATGTGGATTGGCGGAGTTTTCTTCGTCTACATGTGGCCTGGAGCCAATGTGCAGACATACCTTACCAGGTGGATTGGCAGATTGTGTCCATGTAGGCATAATTTTATACTTCATTATCCATTGTTGTTCCTTGGCTGTCATTATCTTCAGTTTCTAGTTTTCCTTTTCACCTCAGAGGTGTAAATCTAAAGTGTTATTGCCTATCAGATTGTAGATACATTTTAATCTACACTGTCAGTTATCTCACAGATGTTATTTTAACAACTAAGTGCTTTTCTTCATGTAGGTCTTGTTTCGTCATCATGTCCACATATTTTTAATGCCTCGCTTTATTTTAATCCCCATTTTGTAGATGTTTTGTCAGCACAGGTTGGCATTAAAATGAAGTGTGGAATATAAATAAATTCTTTATCATACAGTTGTACTTGAGCTTTGTTTGGGTCATTTTATGGTCAATAAATAAAAGGTGATTTTGTAAAATAATTTATGTATTGTACTTCAAAGTGTTTTCTATCAATAAGTAAAACAATAATCCTTACCTGAAGACTCGTTTAGAAGATAGGTATAAAGGTAAAAACGTATTATCTATAATACTGGAGGATTATCTTAATCATAAAATTTTATAATATACTTCGAATATATAACACCCATTAAAATTATATGGCTCGGAGTTTTGGTTCCTTTTTCCTCAATTTTAGAGAGATCATGTTTGATATAAAAATATTTGTATAATGATGAACCAAATTAGCATCTATCCCATATTTAAACATTTTGTACATTGGAATGCAGAGGTTTCAGCTGAGGTAAGTTTTTTGTCTTCAAAGGGCAGGGAAGGAATAATATTTGTTCATTTTGTACCTCATACATGTGAAGGAAATTGTGAAAATATCAAGTTGTTTTGCCTCCTAAATTGGATTTTGGGCATTTTTTTTGTCATGGCTGTCTCTTTGTATGTTTATCTGTCTGTCTTTCTGTCTGTCTGTCTGTCTGTCTGTCTGTCTGTCTTGCCTAGCCTCAGCAGCCTTTTGTTACACAGTATAATTAATAGAGATTCAAATTCATTTTGAATTTTGTAAATGAATACATGTCCTAATGTAACTTCTGTTGTAAAATAACTCCCATAGATATTATTTGTATGATTGAATGTGATAATATCTCTGTCACTTACATATATTACATGAGGCCATATTAGTTGACCAATACGTTGTCATAATCGGGTTTAATAAAACAACAACCAATGTTAATATATCAGGTTTAAGGTTCGGGTAACATTGTGTTTCATAGTCAGATATGGTGTGATAGTTAAAGGTCCTCAGCTCACCTTCCCTGCAATAAGTGTTAAAGTTTCAGGTATTAAGGTCAGATGACAGATTTAAAATGCCTCCTTATATGTAACTCAAGTTTATAAGGTCAATATCAGTTATGATTATATATCTGCTGCTTGGTTGTACGGTAGCGATATACCACAGAATCTTCATCATGCTGCTTGGTGGTAGGGTAGTGATATACCACAGAATCTTCATCATGCTGCTTGGTTGTAGGGTTGCGATATACCACAGAATCTTCATCATTCTGCTTGGTTGTAGGGTAGAGATATACCACAGAATCTTCATTTTCAGAACTTACAAAAAAAATTGTCTGGACTTAATTAAAAACAATTCTATCCAAACAGGTTATTTTTCAACTTTGTTGGCAGATTTAACAGTTTCAGCAATGGAGATTTTTTTTTTTTGCAACTGCATTTTTGCCTAAAATTTGTTGTTTTTGATTACCTAATAAATTAACAACTGTGGTTTGATATTATGAAGACAAATAGTCATCTAAACCAATTGTCAAATTACTGACCGCCAACTGTGGTACATAAGTGACTGCTTAAATATATAAAGACAACTTTATCAGCATATGTTACCTGACTTCTATTGCTAGATAACTCTTTAAAACGAGGTTGCTAACATCCAGCTGTGCTATTTAAGTGACAACATGAATATATAAGAAAAAGTCATCAGAATGATGCTACCTGACTGCTATTACAAGGTAACTGTTTAAACCAGGTGGCTATTGAGGAAGTTTATACTGTTCATTAGATTGAGGAAGTTAGTTACAGATAAATACTCGGTCAAACTTAAAATAACAGCTTCTGACTGGTTTGGCAGTAAAGAAGTAAATTTCCTTCCCTGTTACATGACTGAAGATCGGATTACATTCATGAAATATGTCATTTTTCCAATTTGATTTAGATGCAAATTTAATTCCACACACAAAGTACTTATAAGTCATTTTCATCTATTAAAACAAAACTTTTATAGGTAATAAGTCACTTACAGCATTTAAATCCCAGAAATAGCTGTATTTACAGTAATAAAGTTTTATTAACTCATTACCTACTGAGAATTTAGTGACAGACTGATTAATACTATTGTACAATGATACCAGTATACAGTTTTGTATGATGTTGTTTATCAGTACTGCATGCTACCAGTGATGTGCAACATTAAGTCGAAGTACATGATCTGAGAAAAATCAATCTGTTTTGAAAATAGTCTCAAATTAAATGGAATACTACTTGTTAGTAAATTGAAATGCTGTTTTGTGTTTGAGAAGATTATTTCACCTTTACTGAGGGACTAAGTTTTTTTTCTAGAAAAAGCAATACCTGGTATGTTTCTTGATCGAATCTAATATGGTACATGACCATGTCGAGATTTTTTCATTAATGTCGAAGTCATTTATAGGATGGTGTAGAAAACTGGAATGCCTGAAGAAAATCATTAATCAAGAGAACTGAAATCTTTCTCACACAAAAAACTTTCCAAATAGGATTTAAGCCTAGGCTGTATGAGACACTGTAATCTTTACCCACTTGTCATAGACCACTCGGGCACTGAGGCCCCAATGTATTTTTTTGTTATTTTGTGCATAGAATATAGAAGTAGAAGAATCTTACTGAAAATTAAATTGAGTATAAAATTCTAAAATCTTTCATTTTGAACAAGTTTTTCTTGTTTTCGTTATTATATGTTTGATGAAATTTAGTGTCAAACTTAACCATGAACAAGATATAACTGTTCTATTTCATCTTTTTTTTTTTTTTTTGCATCAGGTGTTGACACATTGACACCTGCAGGTTATTTGCACTGCACATTTTACATGTTTTAGCTATAAGGAATCTTATAAAGAAGAGATATTTAAAACAGATCATTAAAGTCATATATTACTAATTAACCACCATCAATGTCATGGTTATACATTTGTACTTTCATCTTTCTAACATCACGTAGGTGAAACCAAAATTTAAAAAGTCATTTAATTAAAATTTTTTTTTTAAACGACTGGTTATAATGATGTGCTGTTTGGATGTGTGATTCTATATCCCAGTTGTATACAATGGTATAATCATGTGTTTGTTTTCTACTTTACTACATTCTCTTTTATCTTGACCTAACTGCCACTATAAGTATGTAATGATTTAACCCCACCATCCTAATTTGACAGTGACAGATTTCCACCTGTCCGTCCTGCAATCTTACCTGTATGTACGGACACAGAACAGGTAACTCATAATATGTTAAGGCTATATTTGGCTCTAGGCTCTCATCCCTAATTTAACCCCATAATAAAAACTTGCATAGTGTATCTGTAATGTTTATTAACTTCTCTCTGCTAAAATAGCCTTTTAGATAGTGTGTGTTTTGTTTGTCCATGTGTAAGTGACTACATATCTGACCATTTGTATAAAACAAATCTGTGAAGGCAAGATCTTGGGTTGTTTCTGCAAGTTCCATAGATTTGAATATTCTCAAAAGACCAAGCAATCAATACTAAGTGTCCATTGTTTAACCAAGCAATCATTTTAATTAGAAAACATGATTAATTAGTATGCTTCACCTAGTTTCAATTTAAGACTAATGAAATGTTAAATGTAGTCTAATATCTATTTGTTATAACATAAACTGGTATATATATATATATATATATATATATATATATAATATATATATATATATATAATCCTTGTATGTAAACTACATCTGTCAATAACATTGACCAAATTATGCAAAATTTAGTCCAGTAAATATTGAATACAAACAATTACAACATACTGATATTTATTGCCATCAGTGATTTTGTTTTTGTACTCAGCATAGTACAGGAACTGGAAACAAGAGGACTTTTTTGTGAAATTTCAGGGTCTGGTCATTAATTGTTTCAATCTGACATAATTAACCTTTGTTTATCTATCCTGTTGTTTATTTTTATAAAATTATATTGTTAATTGAAATTGCCTGCAGTTAGTCAACAAAAGCTAACTGAAACATTACCCAGTACTTAGCATGCTCATATACATGTACTTGTAATTATGTAATTTGATTTGAAAATCATCAGATTATGTGAGTCCATTTGCAATTAAAATACGTACTAAGTTTACACTATGATATTGTTTATAATGTTGTACAGTGGCTTGATAAATTTGTTAAAACAGCAATGTTCATTTATCACATAAAGTGAAATTTTAACAATTAATAACACAGAGATAGTGAAATTTTATCACACAGTCACTATACATATTGTAAAATTACATCGATTTAATAAACACACAGCTAATGAAATGTGATTAATTTTTTTTTTTTTTTTTTTTTTTTTTTTTTTTTTTTGAAAAACGCCTGGCCCTCGGCATTAAGAGGACAGAGTATCAGCCAGTTTACCTGGCATCAGGATAATGTACCTTTAGAGTAATATACTAATGATTTCATCAAAACTAGCTGAAAAAATTGCTGATGCAACATTACTACCAAACTAACCAACTTTATTGTTTACTCTTTTGAAATTGTTTCATTTTTTAGCTCACCTGACCGAAAGGTCATGTGAGCTTATGGCATTGTGCGGCGTGTGTATGTGCGTGCGTGTGTGCGTGCGTGCGTGCGTGTGTGCGTGCGTGTGTGCGTGCCTGTGTGCATTCGTGTGTGTGTGCATCATTTACACCTATTTTCGACTTCTCCTCCAAAACTGCTAGACAGATTTCAATGATACATGGTCAGAAGCATATATGGGCTGGTGCAATTCAGATTTGTTCATGGCATTGCCAATGGCTACCAAAACTAGGTCAAGGTGACCTAGGGGTCCAAAAATCTTAAAAAATCTTCTTCTCTAAAACCAATGATGAGAGAAAAAATCTGATGTGATATTTGGCTTCTCTAGGGTCTTAAGCCTATAGTTTGTTCATTTCGTGAAATTTGGTCGAAAAATGGGTTACGTACGCGTTTTTGCGTTTAATTTTAAAAATTTCGTAAAATAGGCTCAAAATTGTTATAATTTGACTATTTGAACAGATATTGACATGGGGTTTTCAGTTTTGACTTTTTCTTGAAATGACCTTTAAATTAGGGTCAAGGTCACAAATCATGGTCATGACCTAATTTGTGATTTATGCAGTTTTAGGCAATTTTCTTGCAAATTTTAAGAGATATATGAATTCAAAACATTGTTTAAATGTTCCCCATGACAAAATTTAAAAAGGTACCAAGTTTCGTAACTATATGATAATCCATGTATGAGTTGTTGCCCCTGAAATTTTATTTTTGGCTTATGAATACTAAAATTGTACAATAGCTTGAAAACTTTAAGCTTTTTGTATAGGCATGTATATTAGAATATTGTAGGTATTGACATGACGATCATTTTGATATATGATACAAGGTCATATGTTGAAAGGTCAAGGTCACAGCTGCAAAAGAAGACTTAAATTGCTAATTATCTTGAAAACTATTGACTTTTTGTATAGGCATGTATATTAGAATATTGTAGGTATTGCAACAATGATCATTTTAATATACTGTACAAGGTCATATGTAGAAAGGTCAAGGTCACAGCTGCAAAAGAAGACTTAAATTGAATACTTATCTTGAAAACTATTAACTTTTTGTATAGAAATATATATTAGAATATTGTAGGTATTGCGACAACAATCATTTTGATATATGGTTCAAGGTCATATGTTGAAAGGTCAAGGTCACAGTTGCAAAAGAAGACTTAAATTGCTAATTATCTTGAAAACTATAAACATTTTGTACAAGCATGTTTATTAGAATATTGTACATATTGATATTAAGACCATTTTGATATAAGGTTCAAGTTCACATGTTCAAAGGTCAAAATCATGGCTGCATAACCATATATGGTTAATTATTTGGAAATTATCTATTGTACTATAGTTAAATGCTGCATATGAGCTATTATAAATGAAATGTGACTAGACATTTCTGATTAATTATTGCAGGATTTTCCAAACTTGAGGAATTTTGTGAACTTTTTGTATTTAAGTTCTTTGTAAGTTTTTGGATATTTCCTCAGGTGAGCGTTAAGGCCCATGGGCCTCTTGTTATTTTATTGACATAAAGTTGTTGTTTTTTAGCTCACCTGAGCACAAAGTGCTCATGTGAGCTATTGGTATCAATAGAGGCAGACCCTCTGTCAGTCCGTCAGTCCGTCCGTCCTGTCCGTCAACAATTGCTTCAAACGACTTCTTCTCAGAAACCTCTGGTCACATTTTGTTTAAACTTGGTCAAAAGCATCTATAGAACATTGCCTTTCAGATTTGTGTTTTTGGTTGCCATAGCTACCAAATGTAGGTCACAATGACCTACATAGTTAAAACTTAAAAAAATCTTCTTCTCTAAAACCACTTCACTGAGATAAAATCTGATGTGATATTTGGCATCTACGGCGTCTTATTTACCAAGTTTGTGAATTTCAATAATTTTTGTGAAAAATTAGGTTACGCGTTTTTGCGTTTATTTTTTGTATTTTGTAAATAGTATATTTTTTTACAAAAATTACAATAATGAATAAATTTAGGTGAACTCTTCAACCAAACATCATTTTCTTATGTGAAGAAAAATATGTTTGACAATTTTCATGAAATTCTGTAAAGCACAAGTTGCTTTTTTTCGGCCTTTTTCATTTTCAGTTCTAGCAACCCAAGGGTCGAGGGTTCAAATCCCAGTGGAGCCACTTTTTTTTTTTTTTTTTTAATTTTTTTTTTTATTTTCTGAATATTTTGACTTACAATGGTGCATGGAAGAGATTTTATGAATTTTTAGTGTAATTTTTTTTTTTTTTTTTTTAAATACATGTGATACTGCAACCCAAGGGTCGAGGGTTCAAAATCCAGTGGAGCCACATTTTTTTTTATTTTTTTTTTATTTTCTTGATTTTTATGACTGACAATGGTGCATGGAAGAAATTTTTGAATTTTTACTTTTTAGGTTGCCATAGCTACATTGACCTAAATAGTTGAAAACCTAAAAAAAATTTTTTCTCCAAAATCACTTCATTGAGATAAAATCTGATTTGATATTTGGCATCTAAAGCATCTTATAAACCAAGTTTGTGAATTCCAACAATTTTGTGAAAAATTAGGTTACGTGTTTTTGCGTTCATTTTTTATACATTGTAAATAGTACACAAATGTACTTTTTACCAAAATTACAATATTAATAAATTTAGGTGAATCTCTTTTTCCAAACATCATTTTCTTATGTGAAGAAACATATGTTTAACAATTTCCATGAAATTCTGTAAAATACAAGTCGCTTTTTTCTACCTTTTTCTTTTTCAATTCTAGCAACCCAAGGGTCGAGGGTTCAAAAACCACTGAGGCTACTTTTTTTTTTTTTTTAAATTCTGAACTTTATGACTTACAGTGCAATGGTGCATGGAAGAGATGTTATGAATTTTACTTTTTTAGTGAATTATTATTTTTGAAATACATGTGATACTGATATGAAGATTTAGCTAAAACCTTGAATTCTTTTTTTTTTTTTTTTTTTTTTTTTTAGTATTTTGTTTTACAAAATCATTGTTATGTGACATTATTTAAATTAATTGAACAATTTTTAAAAAAATAATTTGCAGTTGAATTTTACCTTTTTTTTTTTTGAAATATTTGAATTAATGTGTCAAATCTGTAGAGTCTTTAATCCGGATCTGAAAATTGCTCATGTGAGCTTTTGTTATGGATAGGAACTCTGCCATCCATCCATACATCCATCAAAAGACTTCTTCTCAGACACTACTGGTCACATTTCATTCATATTAGTCAATAGACCTTCAGACCATTGCCATTTTCATTTGTGTTTCTGGTAGCTTTGGCTACTAAAAGTAGGTCACAGTGACCTATATAGCTAAAAACCAAAACAATAAAAATTAGGTTATCTGAAACCACTTGTATTGAGGCAACATGTTATGAATTACCAGGTATTATCAAGACATACCAGTTACATTTAAACTCAGGTGAGCAAATTAGGGCCATCTTGGGCCTCTTGTTTTTTTAAAGACAAGACTTCTTCTTGTGACCTGTAGATCTTTTGTATTTTCTTGGGAAACTAAGTCATTAATATATGTTATGAATGTGATATTTATTATATTTTAGGACACGGTCAATGTGACACCTGTTCTTCCTCAGGCCCCACCAAAACTTTCAGAACGATGTGAAACAAGTCTTTCAATATCTTCATCTGTGATAGATACCTGTCGTATTTGTCAGTGTGATGTTAGTGACATAGATGAGTCCTCTCCCTTGATAGCACCATGTTTATGCATGGGAAGTATGAAGTTTGTTCATCAGGCCTGTCTACAGAAATGGATCAAGAGTTCAGACAAATCATCCTGTGAACTCTGTAAATATGAGTATAAAATGACAACAAAGACCAAGCCATTTATCAAGGTATGTACCCTAATGTATAATTGTGTTGTAGGGTCTAAAAATCAGTCCTTTTTGGAGGCTTAGACTTAAGACTTTGTAAAATGCAAGTCATGATCTCATACACACATTTACTACATCTAATGAGGAGCATTTTACATCAGACATCTTGAAAATGCTAAGGGTTTGAAGAAAAATCCTTACAATCCAGAAAATAAATTTTCAAGAAATATTTTGTCATATGTGAAATTTGGCTGTACTTTAAGCAGTAACAAGTGTGTTATTAAAAACAAAAGTATCTTTTATAGGAACTGTTTGTACTTTTAGTATTTGTTATTTAACAGGTATATTATGATAAAATAACACAAACTTTTAAGTCATTTATAATTTATATATTCGAAAAATTTGTTCTAAATATTTCTATTTTCAGTGGGAACGATTACAGCTATCCTCTGTAGAACGACGAAAGATCACCTGTTCTGTTACATTCCATGTAATTGCTATAACCTGTGTTGTATGGTCAGTTATATGTACTGATAGACAGAACAACAGAGGAAGTATCCCAAGGTGCACTAGATTGGCCATTTTGGACAAAGTTAATTGTTGTTGCTGTCGGTTTTACTGGCGGACTTGTGTTTATGTATGTTCAGTGTAAAATGTATGTAAAATTATGTCAGAAATGGAAAGCCTATAATCGGGTTATCAGTGTAGAGACACTTGGTGACGAGGAAAGGATCCATACAATACAGAACTTGCCAAAACTGAATTCCAAGAAAATAGACAATAAAGAAGGAGTGACAAATATGGCTATGTTAGATTCAGATGTTTTGTTTTGATAATGTGATCTGTCCTACCTAATTTACATATCAATATATGTTTAAAACACCTGAATACTGAAAAAAATTAAAATAAGGAAATATAGAAAAATATTTGTGATTTCCTGGAAGAAGATTTTTCACCATTTCCATTTTCTTATCTTTACTTAAGTATATTCTCTCTGGAGTAGATCTATGTTATTACAGTTTATCATGAACTGCAAAACCACTTACATTTGTTCCCTATGAAAATCTCTAATTATATATGGCTTAACTTCATATGAACCATTTAATTCTATTAATACAATCATATGTGTAAACCGATCATACTTGTAACTATGGGTATTTGTTTGGTATATCATAATATCGAAACAATATATGGCTTCTAAGTTATCAAATGCAATTAAGTGTATACAACAACCACTTTAAATATATAAAACATAATTATACTCCTGTAAGAATAAATATCAGTTCGAAAAGCACATGTCATATACTGTGGATGCATTTCTGATATCTATACCAAAAAACAGCTACCTAGATTTGAAATTATTGTCAAATGATGTCATATGACAATGAAAAAGGCTTAATGCAAAATAAGCTCAGGAATTTGCTCAGTAATATCTGTGGAACAGAATATGACAAGCATATAAAATCAACATTTTCTTATAAAGATAACATGTACCATGCATCTTAGCATAATTGATATCATAAGCATTGGTGTAATCATAGGGCAACAGTTATGTAATTTTTTTTTGTTAAAAGTCATTACACTTTTTGTTCTCAAAAAAAAAGTTTGATGCAACAATTATTTGTTCCACTGTATTTTTTAGAAGAATATTTTTCATCCAGACAAATATAAAGATTTGAGATAAGATAATACCGCATATTGCAAGTTACGAATGACAAATGCTTTCTGTTTTAGGTTGGCCGTTTTATGCCTTATGTTGTTCTTATGTGTCTTTTTTTCTTTTATCAACCTCTTTTTTTTTTACTGTTTATTTTGCTATATATACTTTGATGTATAAATTTAAACTTTGAAAATTGACATTGTTTTGTTGATTAATATGATAATGGATTCACTTTTAATTTAGTTGCAACTGTTATTCTTTTAAAATCTTTACCCAAAGAACTTGTCAGTCGGAAACAGTTTAAATTTACAAATTTTAATTTGAAAGTCCAAAACATTGCAAGTTATCAAAGCTCAAATCAGTTGAAGTTATGGAAGGTAACTTTTGCAGTCAAAAACATATTATTTATTTTTTTTTTTTTTTTTTGGAAATTGAACTTGGCATTTCAAACAATTAAAGTTATCAAAGTTGAATGCGGCAGAATCTGGCAGTGTAAAACTGTTTTATCAAAGTTGAATCTGGCAGTCTAAAACTGTTTTATCAAAGTTGAATCTGGCAGAATCTGGCAGTCTAAAACTGTTTTATCAAAGTTGAATCTGGCGGAATCTGGCAGTCTAAAACTGTTTTATCAAAGTTGAATCTGGCAGTCTAAAACTGTTTTATCAAAGTTGAATCTGGCGGAATCTGGCAGTCTAAAACTGTTTTATCAAAGTTGAATCTGGCAGTCTAAAACTGTTTTATCAAAGTTAAGCTTTATAATATATTTCTGTTCTTTTTGTTCTTTTTGTTAAATAATAATTTATTATTTAAAGAAATGGTCTTTAAATGTTTTTTATCTTCTTACTTGCATGATGTGTTAATCTATAAAGCCGTATTTTATAGTGTTCATATTTTTAGTGTTATTTTGTCTCTATATTGTTTTAGTTAGCTTCTTTTGTTGTTGTTGTTGTTGTTGTTGGATTTTTTGTGTATGTTTTGTTTGTTTTCTTAGATATGGTCTTCGTTTTTTGATTGACGATGTTTTCAATTTTTTCTGTTACTCCTTGTCATCAACTTATCTTTAATAATATGATATATGTTATATGATATAGATACATGTACATGTATAGCTGAAAATACTTTTTCTTTCTTTACACACAAAAATAAATAGACATTGTCAATACAAAAATGTATCAAGTAGTGTATTTAGACATTCAGACCAGCATGCAGCCTCTTTAAAACCATCCAAAAATTATAAAATAAAAAACTCTTTATAAAGGCTGAAAATAATAACTTTTCAAAATTATATATATATATATATGCAATGATTTCTTTCATAAAAAATTATTTGAGAGCAATTGAGCAATTATGTTTATATGAACCATAAATCCAATTGTTGCCTGCCAGTTCAGGTAACTGGCCAGGTGTGTTATCAACAGCAGCATTTAAAACTACTTTAAGAAAATAAAATGAGAAAAATTGTGAAATTACATAATTACCATTTAACTTGCAAGGCAAATTAATCACAATGCAAGCTTAAACTTATCGTCACATGCTAACATATTTTTCAGTTTTCTTTATATGACAGAAGAAGTTATAGCTGGACAAACCGGTGTGTCTTGACAACTCATTGGTTTAATATTGTACATTTCTTTTATCTTAGGTATAAATCTATATACATGTATATGTATACTAAAAACTACTGAAATTTGACTGCTTCATCATTTGAAGAACATTTTAATACCATAAATTGTGTGTACTTTTTTGTATTAATTTCAGTATGACATAAATTTTTTTTAACAAACTAATCCGTATAAAATAGCTTCTTTTTGTTATTTTTATTTTAAATTCTTGTGATACAGAGGTTAAATTTCAAAAAAAAAGGTAGGTTGTTCAGGTTGACGTTGTATTAGTATTTATGTACCGTAGTAATTATTGGGTAAATACAGATTTGCAGACTTTTTGTTTATAATTAGTATCTAGGTAATGTCTTAGCTATGAACTTCAGATAATCAGTTTTTTTTACAGAGACCCTTTGTCAACTTTTTTTGAATTTACTGTAGAACTTTTTAAAATTTTTATTTCACCTTTTTCATAAGAATCAAAATATTTAAAAAAATATATATATTGAATTTTTGTGGTTTTTTGAAACAGACTATTACATATTTGTTTACATATAATATGAATTTTTTCAAATCAAAATCAAATGACAGAAATGAGAAAATTAATACATTGTGAAAATAGAAAAATGTACGTTTACAGTAAAAATTTTCTAGATTTTTATCTGGAGTTACTAGGACAAGAAAGAAAAGTTTTAACTAATCATCAAAAGGAGTGCTAAAGTTTCATTAAGTATCTGTGATATTTTTGTTAAACATTGTTGCATTTTGTATTTCTCATTCACTAAATAACTAGTATACTTGATGTAAAATTTTTCTTATTTTGGTATTTATAGTAAATTTGAATCTAAAGGCATGATTTATTCTGGAAATTTTGTACATTATTAGTTTAGATATAGACACAAATGTAAATGTAAAGTATTTTTCAGCAGTAAGCCTTTTAAATGATTTGTACGAGATTGTGTGTTATTTATTTTGATCCATATTTAGTGCCTTTCATATTATGTAAATCCTGCAAAATATGGCAGCCAATAATCAAATGAATGAATGTTGGTTTCTTTTTTTTTTTTTTTTTTTTTTTTTTTGAATTTCTTTTTTTTTTAACAATTGTTTAACATAATAAAATAATACAAATGTATATATCAAATGATTTTAGTATTGAATTATCACATACTTTTTTATAAAATAAATATTGAAATTTCATTGATGTACCATATGCAGCAATATTTAAAACATTTTAAATGTTGCTGAACCATATTCTGATAATTTTTGGTATTATTGTTTTCATTGCCTGGTGTGAAATATTTTCCTATTAAAAGATTATTGTTCACTGTTTCCAATCACCAGGTAAAGTTTAAGATATACACTTACATCATCAGATATCATGGGGTATATGAGTGAAATTTAACAAATTTTAAATTTCTTCATGCCTACATTCAGTTTGTTTTGATAATACATGCAGTCAGTATACAGATATGTTGATTTACTGACCAAGCAAAATTGTGTGTGTATTTTTGTGTGCCTGTGTGAGTTTAAAGAGATTTTTTAACAAAAAGATTTTTTTTTACTGACCAAGCAAAATTGCGTGTGTGTGTTTGAGTGCCTGTGTGAGTTTAAAGAGAATTTTTAAACACAAAGATTTTTTTGCTAAATTTTAAATCAGAAAATTACAAAAAAAAAAATCTGTAAATAATAAAATAAATGAATAAAAAAAATTGGTGCATTATCTTAAAACTGATTAAAATGTACATGTATATACCCAGATTTTGGTATGGAAATCCAGATTTGTATGTATAATATACCATATTCTGTATGATATATAACTTTTATATATGTACTGGTATTAGATAAATATTTCTGAAAAAAAATAATGTAGGCATATGTATAATAAGACTTTTCTTGGCCCTTAATACATATACATGTTCACAAGATAAACAGTAAACTTCTGGGACTCAGTTTTACAATCATTCACTCGAGTGTACACTCGTGAGCTCAACTCAGAATTAAGGAATATTTTAATGCCAGTGTTTAAGACATTATACAGTTAAAATTGAATTTTTATTGTTATATTTAAATTGTTTAACATAGGTTTTTTAACAAAACAAAACATTTATTTAGTTAAAATTGAATTTTTATTGTTATATTTAAATTGTTTAATGTAGGTTTTTTAACAAAACAAAACATTTTCTCATAAAACTTGAAATTTTTAAAATATTGATGAGAGAAAAATGTGAATATTTGAGTTGAGTGTTGAATACTCATTTGAGTGAATGGTTGTGAAACTCGGGCCAAATCTCAGACTTTTTTTAATTTAGCTTATACATTGTATATTTAAAAAGTTTTAAAATCCCAAACATTTCCTTTTTGGAAACAAGCCCGGTGCAATTGGGAACTTCTAGAAGTAGAAAAATCATGTGTCAGAATTGAATTCCACCTTTTCCAGTTGAATGACCCAGATAAACTCTTCAAAAGAAAAGGGAAAACATGTAAAAAATGGCAACTTCCATTATGGAGGTTTTGCTTTTGATAAAGTTTTAAATAGCTTTGAAGAAGATTTTATGAACTTTTCTCCAATGACAATGCGCATATCTTATTGCTTTTAAATAGCTAGTATTTTATTGTGTAGTAAACAGCTGTATCCACTGAGTCATTCATTTTCTAAGCATGTGACTGTTTTTCTCTTCTGAAACTCTGCCCAATTTTTGGAAGAGACAGAAATGCTTCTGGAAAAAGAAGTTGCCCAATCTAACATACAGAAGGCTTTAAACGGGAGTAAGTCACATGGTTTTCTACTTCTGGAAGTTCCCAATCGCACCAGGCTACATGTATTAAAAAAATTACAAAGGTCAATATTCAATGCATTTTGTTTTTGGCAAAATAGTTCTGCAGTGGTTAAGTAAATAAAAAACAAATTGGTGCTTGCATTTTGATTCATGTCAGGAAAGGAGTGTAAAATTGTTCTTTTTTTATTTTTTTTTTTTTTTGATTGTTTGCAAGAATGAATTAAATGCATTAAGCATTACTGTCCCATGAAAAGCTGTTGTGGCTTTAAACAGTTACTTTCTCACTGGCTCTCCTCATGCTGTATATAAATAGAGAAATCCACTTATTTATGTCCAATGAATTCATAAGGGCCAGAAATGACTCTTATTATTTCTATCCCTCTTATAAAAAAAACTTAACACATGTTTTTGTATGCATAAAATAAGTATGGGGAAATTCAGATTTACTTCTTGTTTTGTTTTTGTTTGTTTAGTCACTTTTCACTCATGTAAACAAATTTTCATGATTCCAAGAATTTCCACTCGAACGCAAATACATACACACACATATATATATATATATATATATATATATATATATATATATATATATATATATATATATATATATATAATTTGTTACCCAAAACTGTTTTAGTTACATACATGTAAATGTATATTCATAAAGATGGTCTCTTTTATAATAACATGCACATTTTTGTTTTACGAGTCTTTAACAACACCCCCCCCCCCCCCCCCATGTGAATTAATTGCCTCATTGGTTTATATACAAAAAGTAAAGTTGGCATTCCAGTAAAAGTACTGTAAACATCATGTATTGTCTATAGATTTTCTTGACGAAGTTGTAAATATTTTGGCATTAGAAAATGAAAAAAAAAGATCATTTTGACCGTCATGTTTAGTAGAACTTTTAGTTTGACAGTATGATAATTGGCATGTGCTACAAGTAATTTTTAAGGCAATCATGCTATATTTAGAAACGTTGAAGCCATGGTACTGTGATAATTAGTGTGAAGCTATGGCAATTAAGAAATTAGTTAAAGTTTTAAGACAATCAGAACATGTAATTCCATACTTTTAACATGAATGCAATTAAAAATTTTACACTCATGGTTTTACAAACAGAAAAATTTGTTGGTACCTCCTTAAAATTGGGACCACATTTTAACCTGGTTGTTACAGTACCAAGATTATTTGAAGGGTTTGCATCATACTGCTATTATTTGTGTCATTATCATATGTCAGAGGTCTAGGATCTAGTGGTATAAGCCAATGAAACCATTCCTTTAATCCTTGTTAAATGTTAAAAATAAAATTCTAAATCTCGTTCCTGAATTTTAACAACCTTGATCTCTTTATTTTAAAATGTTGAATTGTTTTTATTTATTTGTAGATAAATTTGATATGTCAGGCAAGGTTTTGTTAGTAGATATCGTCATCATATAACTTTTACTGTAAATACAATTTTTAATCTTGGCAACCTGATATAAAAAATAATGACAAAAAATCTGTAAAATGTTATGTCATTTTAATTGAAATTAAATTTAAATTATGGTTAATAAATGGTTGTTTATGTTACTAACATGCTTGTTTTCAGTGATAATAATATTAATAAAAAAACAACTTGGTACATTAATTCTTGATTCTTGTATTGTAAAAATAAGTTTTGTAATTAAAAAAAGGTGATATTTTTACAAATACTAGTTTTGTGGGTTTTTTTTCGCACATGCATTTTCAATATTTTAGAAATTATGATATTTGCTTGTCAAGAGAGAGAGAGAGAGAGAGAGAGAGAGAGAGAGAGATTCAAGTTCAAGTTCTTTATTACTCTCAATACCACCAGGGGATGGTATGCGAGGTTAAAATACATAAATAAATGTATTACATATTTATATGGCGGTCATTGATATATAATATAAACATAATACATTACTATTTGACAATATATATCACTATACCATAGATACAGTAAACACGTAGCATACATATTAAATTATGAACGTCAGTAACTTAACTAAAATAAATGTGCTCATTTGAGTAATAAGCAGAGTAGAGCGACAAGTGGTTTGGAAACTCCACTACCTAAAGTCAAGATCTACAATGCCTACTACCCAAACTAAGCAACTTAACCCCAATCAAAAAGTACTGAGTTGTAATGCTTATTATAAAGAAAGCAAAAAGTAAATAACTTTTAAATTAACTATAACATTTCAGACCTTCTTTTATAAATTTACACAAATCAGTGATTTCTTTCCTGTTTCCACTTCTTAATAAACATGCTAATTGTAACATATTCGGTCTGATATAACATTTTTCTTTAATATATTTTTTTCTTAGATCTTTGAATTTTTCACACTCCAACCAAAAATGGTATTCATCCCCAATGCATGACTTGTCACAAAGTTTAAATTTCTTTTAATTTTTTCCCACCTCCCCTTTTCTATAGGTAAACAATGATTAGTGGTCCTAAATTTAACAAAAATTAATTTAAAATTAACAGGTGAAAAATAAAGGTATTTTTCAAAACCAAACTGGATCCTTATAAATTCTATATATTAGAGAGAGTGTGTAGGTTTTCTCCATTGCTTCAGATTGAAATTTGAGTGCAAGTAAAATTATACAATAAGCTTTTTACATGGGGGCCTAACAACACATCACATCTCCCTCCCTCTCTAATCTTAAGTTTTTAGTCAGAAGTTTTATAATCTGTAGTTTTTGTATGTGTGATTTGTTGTTAGCTTTTGCTAAGTGCATGTACATTTTTTCTGACACAGATTTGTCCCAGTGTACCAACCTATTTCTGTATCAGTTAAATGTTATTGACACAAAATATAAACGTGATTTTATTCGATCTCTTTTTTGTTTTAAAGTTATGATACATTAATACATCATGTAGACACAAAAAGAAAAGAAGAAAAGAAATAAAAAACAACTAAAACTTATCATGATCTTACAAATATAGAATGTTTCAGTCACATGTTGCTGGTGTCGGAATACCAATTATATTGTGAAACTCGATCAGTTTTTGTTTGATGACAAAGCATATCATTAAATATATAGTTATTTGTCTGGTTTAGAATATCTGCTGACATTTTTAAAAAACAAAACACTTTTGTGATGAATGTCAACCTATAACTGATTATAAGACTTGGATGATATAATATTGGTAATTCTATTATAGTTTGTGTCAATGTTTCTTGTGATAAACTTATTCAGATCTCCCACTTCACCCTACAACACTTATCATTTGATTCTAAAATTGGATAAGGGTTGGCATTAAAGATCTCTCTCTCTCTCTCTCTCTCTCTTTAGAAGATCTGCCTATCTTGTCTTACTGTGATCTTTATTAAATTTTAATAATAAAAATTTAATCACAAAGAATTAATAGAATTGACTTCACATTTTCCTGTGTAGTTTGAATTGATCACAGATGTATAGATTTGCCTTATACAGCTGTGACCTTAAGATAACCTTGAATAAAGGTCAAGGTAAGATTGAATTCAGAAAATTTATTCATGACATATTCAATCATAGCACTACCTTTAGTAAGTTGGTAAATATTATCTTGGTTTTGATTTCAGGGAAACTTATGGCCATCATTTGATAACTTAGATTTTGGGGTTATAAAGAAGTTTTGTAATAAATTAAGGGAGAAACAATAGACTTTGAAACTTTAAAATATAATGGTGGAAAGTTAGGTGGTAAAGTTGAGGGGAATTATAAAAAGGTTTTACATTGGTATATAAATACATGTAATGGTTTCAAAGCTTGTTTAAGGGTTAAAATTTGTTAACCTCTAGATAACCTCAATACGCTAAAACTTTCCTTATCAATAGCCTCCCTTTGGATTGGGGTCAGACAATGCAATATCCCCTTACTCAATAGCTGTTTTCAGCTGATTGTTTTCTGTTTTGCAAGAGGCTCTTCCATTAAACAATATATTGCCACCTTTATTTTTGACCAATCAGTTCACAGACAAAATATTTTTCCACCTTTATTTTTGACCTATCAGATCACAGACAACAATATTTTTCCACCTTTATTTTTGACCAATCAGATCACAGACAACAAATTTATGTTTGTTATTTGACTGGTAAGTTGATATTAGTGTATCCTTTGATGACTCTTTATTTGACACAAATGAAAATTGACATTCTGTAATCTCCTTTGTCACAAATGAATGTGGAAAAATTTTACTGTAAACATGCAACTTTTACTCGTGGCCTATTAACTTTTGCGATTCTCTTACAAAATTATTTCACAAGCTATTAACTTTCGTGATACAGACTGTAACTGTTACATTTTCAGGAACAAGTTTCAGCAATTAGCTTTTTTTTTTTTGCCCTTGTGAAATATGTGAAAGTTAATAGCACACAAATAAAAGTTGGTTTACAGTAGTTGGTGTAAGAGCCTCTTGCTCAACAGAGAAAAATAGTTGAAAACAGCAAATGTCTTTCTTGTTAAATATATATATAAATGTCCACTTAGTATATCTTTAAATTGCTCTGTATTGGATTACCCTGGGTATTATTGTTTCGGAGTGTTTCCAGTTACATTGGGTAACTGTTCCCGATTACTCTAGCTATATTTGTTCCTGATTACCCTGGCTATTACTGTTTCCAATTACTTTGGCTATAACTGTTCCTGATTACTCTGGATATTACTGTTCCTGATTACTCTGGATATTACTGTTCCCAATTCCTCTGGCTATTTCTGTATCTGATTACCCTGGCTATCTGTTTCTAATTACAATACTGCTGTTCTTTATTACTCTGGATGTTGCTAATTGCAGGTTATTGTAATTTTCCATATTTCATTACATTTTGGAATGTAGATTTAATCCAAGATCTTGTATATGCATAGACTTGTTTATTGAAAAGAAGCTCATCCCTTTCTTTCAAATTGTGTTAACAGATTTAACATTTTAAACAAAGTTCATGTTCCATAATACGCGCTGCATCAGAAAGAATGCAGCTTTATCACATTATTTGATCCTATTCCATCTTCACCTATACATGTAGTTGATATTTGTACTGGAAGATGTCTACCAACCTATGAATTTTTAATCTTTCATTATATGTTAAACTATGAGACTGCAAATTACTCAACTGGAATCATATTTGTATGTTTTCTAAAAATTGGATCATACAGAATTCCCCCCCTAAAAATCACACTTCACTGCTGAATTGTCCACTACTTGCTTATTTCCACTACATTTGCACTACTGGAACAAAATATGTAGACCAATTATATTTAAACCTTTTTTAATCAACTGTTGTGTTTTCAACTATAATTTTCAACATTATAACTGGTGAAATAAATTAAACTAGTGATCGACAGATGTCAAAATATTTTTCCATATTTATATTTCTTACTCAAATAGCTGTGACTGTATTATTAGGAACAGAAACAGACAGATTAATCAAGAGCAACAGATGTTACATTGAAATCAATAAATTTTAAATTTATAATTGGTGAAATATGTTTAACTAGTTGTGGGTAAATGTCAAGATATTTTTTCTTATTCAAATATCTGTGACTCAGAAAATTTCACCATTTTCTTCAACATGTTTCCCCTCGTTTTTCTAAAAAATTGTTTACTACATGTAAATATATTCTACCAGTTTCAGATGTAAAATTTAGATATCTGAGAAAGCTATAAGCATAAAATTGAACATAAGGAATTCCCTGATGGTGATCTAATGTTAACTACATATATTTACCAGAATGCAGGGCTTAGATTATCCACTCGTCCATTTCTTCTGATTAGATTTGATATTTTGATAAGTGGTGGTGCCCACATCACTTGTAATGGAGCCAAGCTGAATTTTGGAAATACATTACATAAAAATTTGAATCTAATATGAATGATTATGGTGCTGTCAATAAAATCACTCAAAATTCTTGTTTCAACCTCCTATTTGAAACATTGTTTGTGCAGTGGAAAAGTCTCCTTTCTGTTGTGAATGTTACCAAATTACTTTGGTTGTGCATGACAATGATCGACCGTTTTATTGTTGCATAATAAATCTATGATGTGTCTAAGCTAAAAAATTTTGAATTATAGGTTGCACAAACAAATTGACCTTCAGACAGGTTTGACTGTACTTCTAAATTATAAATTATTATCAATATAACCATATTCAACCAATCTGATTATAAATGTTATATCAGTAATTAATTTGATCAACTTTTGTAAAGAAAATGAACATAAAGCAAATAATTGAAATTTTTCTAAGTCCAAGGGGGATAACTCTGTCAAAAATTGCTCGATCGTACCCAAAAACAGAACTTGACCTAGATATTCTATTGATAAATCTGTATACCAAATTTCATTTCAGTATGTGCAACCTCTGTGAAGAAAATGAATGAAAACTGTTGGTGGACCGACAGACAGACAGCAGCAAAACAATATGCCCTCCCTTCTTTGAAAGGGGGGGGGGGGGGCATAGAAACAAGTGACACTTTATTTCTGATAAAAATTTAGAAAGAAAAATTTCTTTTCAACAGATATCAATCTAACAAGTAGCATGCAAGTTTCAATTAAATATAAGTATTAAAAATATCTACCAAAATGCTCATGATAAGTCAAGGCGGAATAAATGACAATTGACTTTCAAACATTTACAAGACTAAAAATAATTTTAAATATGATTTTAGTTGTGCTGAGTTAAATTTCCTAGTGAATTCTGTTTCCAGCTTGGCACAGTGCTGACTGATGTAAAAAAATTCTATCTGAGCCCACTATAATAACATATTAGATTTCAGACACCTGTTTTAATCCACATCAATCAAGGAACAGTTTGGTTTAATTGGCCAAGATGTTTTCATATAAACACAGGCCATGATTTCAGGCCTTGGTCCATGACCTTACTGGTTATGCAGCCAGTTGAGTTGCAGTTGAGTTGAGTAAAGGTGTTTTATGCCCCATTCAAGATTGTTCCACTTATATCAAGATATTCAGCTTGGTGGAGGAAACTTAAGTGCCCTAAGAAAACCACCAACATTTGGCAATCAAAACTGGCAAACTTTCTCCCACTATGATTTGCCGGAGTTGGAATTGAAACCAGGCAGTGAGAGGCATTGTGTTCTGTAAGCCCACACTTTAGACCACTCAGCCACCAGGCCCTTGCAATCAATTGAGGTAAAAAACAATAACAAATAAATGCACTCTATCATGGGTGGTATTGTTTTAATTTATTATACTTTCTTCTACCTTAAATATTGCGTATAATTCTTTCATTGATTAACAATAATAATAAATGCTCCATTTTTATTTATCTTCATCAGTTTATAATATGGTATATATGATTTTTTTTTTTTAAAAATCCAGGAATTAAGTTTTTATCCTAATGATCATAAAATTCAATTCTATCTCAAAATTATTTCAGTTCCATTTGTTAAATCAATGTTCCATAACTCCTCTTTTAATCTTATTCAATTTCCATAACGCTTAATATTTAATCCATAATAGCATTGGCAATTTATTATATGAATACATTTAAATCAGAAAGTTTGTATACACTTGACAAAAATATAAAAAAGTAGCAGATACTAATGTGTATAGAATATTTATATACAGGAATTGTTTCCCCTGAAAGACTTGTTGGTAGTCCAGCATTTAAGCAATTCTTAATCCACTGATTGATTTCTCCAGCGACTGAAATGATAATAAAGAAATAATTACATTTATTTAATTTTTAACATTATATAGTCCTTTTCGAATAACATTAACATGCATGTATAAATTACTAAAATACTACTGTTAAGTGATTTCAAAATATGATGTTACATAAAATTATTCATTATATTGAAAATGTTTCATAGTAAACAAAAACTATATTTTAAAGCAAGATTAATTTAGTACCTCCCTCTCTCCTTCCCCGCCTCCCGCTCTCTCCCTCCCCAATCCCCCTTCCTCACTCTCCCTCCCTCCCTCCCCATCCCTCTTCCTCACTCTCCCTCCCTCTCTCCTTCCCCATCTTCCCCCCTCTCTCTATCTCTCTCTCTCTCTCTCATTTACAATACCTATAAACCCTCACTTCCTGATAAAAGGAGTATACTTTTGGATTGTTATAAAAAAATTTTATCATTAAATATAAGCTGAATAAATATGGAAAAACATTTTGTTTCAGAATTTTAATAATAAAACAATACAAGCATGAATACATATCCAATTAACTACAATGCTAGGGAACTTAATACTATGAGTGTCCTTACTATGAGAAGTATACAATAGTTAAGCTACCTTAAAGTTCCAGATAATCAGACTGCCATCAACACCTGAAGTTGTGAATTTTGTACAGTTATCTTTAGTGCCCTCAAACACTGAAACTTGGCTAAAAAACAAAGTGAAAGTAATGTAAACAATACATGTATATAAATAAAATACAGTATATATATATATATATATATATATATATATATATATATATATATATATATATATACAATACAAAAATCGGACAGTGAAAATTCCATAATTTAAAGCTGCATTAAGTTTACCAAATTTCTGAATTTTTTTTGATTTTCTAAAAATATATTTTTTTAAAAGTAGATTTCTTCTAACCACGATCCGTGACATTCATTTTCTAAAATTTCATTTCTTTTAGCTGTAAATAAACGGAATCCTCTGACTGGTTGGTCAGTGTTCTACGATGGTAATTATGAGCTTGGAGCATGCGCACGGATGTACAGAAAAGCCTAGAATCGAAAGTGAAACATGACAGATTGCATTAATTGTCCTTCATTAATATCCAGATGTATTTGAAATGGTGTTATTTTTCCCTTATTAAGTCACAAATGACAAATTCAACGAAGTTCTGTGTTTAATTTATCGTATTTCAACATTTTGAAAATTGTGTTTAAATGACCAAAGTTTTGATGACGTAATCATGTTCTAATATTAGATCCCAAAATGCTGCATCTCGCTGGGTAAATACTGTAATTTCTGTATTTATTCGAGCTTTTATCGTTGAACCAAATGTAACATTGTTCATTAGGAACATCATTTATTAGATTAACACCGTTTTATTTTTTTTTCTTTGGAAAACTTAATGCAGCTTTAACAAATCTTAAAACTATAAAATTACTGATAAAATTACAAATATGTTTGTTTAATTAAGGTTTTTTATTTTATCATTTCCTAGTTATACATCTTTAACACAATCAAATGCATGGCAACAATTATGGTATATTTCACAAATTAAGAAAAAAATAGGTTTAAGATATCATTTGTAGCAATATCTAATTCATCCCTAGAGGTGACACAGTGTTGATTTTAGCCAAATTTAGGTACACCTTACCATGTCTTTAGGAACACCTTACCGTGCCTTTAGGAACACCTTACCATGCCTTTAGGAACACCTTACCATGCCTTTAGGAACACCTTACCATACCTTTAGGAACACCTTACCATGTCTTTAGGAACACCTTACCATGCCTTTAGAAACACCTTACCATGCCTTTTACGTGACAATGGTTAATTTTTTGACTACATTGAACTTACGTGATTGTATTTTGGTGTTTAGTTTTCAAGTCTGTTGTGTCATCAGTTGAACCTTTTTTGTCAAGGTTACGGAAACGGTTCATGGCACTGAAAAAAGTATTCCATCAGTAAATACAAATACAAAATTCAATCAGAGATTTCATCTTTTTTATGTTAGACAGTCTGCTGTGACTTATAAATTCAGTTACCTTTCTATGAAAATGTTAATTTTGATCAGAAAATTACTATATCTGAAAAGTGCAGCTTATGAATTGATAGCAAAACAAGGTAGAAATTTGAGTAAAACATCTAAGTGTAATACATGTAACTAGAGTGGTTGAATTAATGACCCTCTGTTTTTGTTTTAAATACACTTAAAAAAACTAATGTAGAGAATGGTGTTTCTTGCGATTAGTAACAGTAGCTACATGTATTTGTTTATTATATAACATATGTATTTATTTATCTCAATATTAATATTTTACAGCAGCAACATTTCAGTCAATATCTCTTTAGGTTAACCTTACAGACTTCTACTAATTCTCTGCTATAACCAAAAATAGGAAAGGAAAGCAAAAGCTGAATCAAGGACTTAAAAAAAAAATTACTTAAAAAATCAACTAATTTTCAAAGAAAACATACAATAATGCAATGAATAGTTCTTCAAAGTCCAAATATACATGTATTTCAATCATTATTACTAATCATTTGCAGGTATATGAGTACAATCTATTTCAAAGATTAAAACATATTAACAAATTTCTAGTTCTCTGTATATAATATACGTGAAGATACCTCATGGTACTTTCTCCTTTCTCATCTGGAATGTCAAGGTCATTTATAAATGTCAACTGTCCACCATTATCCTGACTAAACAGTTTTGGACAGCAACCAAATCCCTGAAAACAGAGATGGTAAAGTGTGAGCTAAATAGTAAGCAATTAATATGACAAGAATTCCACATATTCAAATGTCTCCCCTGGTTAGTTTTTGATCAAGTAGAAAATACATTACTTTAACATAAACTTTCACATTTTGACATGACCCTACCTATGACCATACTGGAAAAGTAACACCTAAGTCTTGCCTTATGGCAATGCCAGGCTCAACAACAATAAAACAAGAGGCCCATGGGCCTTAACGCTCACCTGAAGATATGTCCAATATTGTTTGCAAAGTGCAATAGACAATATATTAAGTACAGAAACTTTAAAAGTTTTCTAACTTTACTCCACCTACCTGCTCTTGCTCAGCGTCCCCATATATTTATAAACCAGCTGGGCATGTAGTAACAGGTGATCTCAATATTATTGAGAATACTAAATTAAGATGTCTTCTTTCAAAAGGCCCTAAATACAGGGAGGCTCAACCTTTTACTTGGGGACAGAATTTCAAAATTATTATGGATTCTGTTGAAGAGTATGCTAGAGGTTGGGCTAAATTAGAAGACGTAGAGCTTGATACTTTATCCGACTGGATAAGGACAATTAGAAATTTTGTCAAGTCAAGAATTGCAAAACTTAATGGGTCTATGGGTACTAAACCTTCTTTAGTGCTCAGGGACCCTGAGGTTTCTGCGGTCCTTACTGACATACATAACAGGTATGTTGTTGTCCCTGCTGATAAAGCTTCTAATAACATTATTTTCGTTTGTAAGAAATTCTATGTTGAATGTCTTATTAAGGAGCTTGGTTTAGATAGTATATCAGAGAATCCTTCTTATACCAAAACTAATTTTACAAAAGATGACGTTCTTTCCAATCATAGGGGAGTCCTTCAGTCTTTTGGTATCAATTTAAAACAGGAAGAACTTGACCTGCCTTACTTGTATTGGATGCCAAAACTTCACAAAAATCCATACAAGGAAAGATATATTGCAGGTTCCTCTAAATGTACTACTAAATCATTATCAGTAATTCTAACACAAATTTTAACAGTCCTCAAAGATGGCCTTCAGACTTATTCAGATAGAGTCTATTCTACATCTGGCATCAACCAAATGTGGATTCTCAAAAATTCTAAAGAACTACTTGACCATTTTGTCTCTAAAACTCTATCTTCGGTAAAAAGTATAAAAACTTTTGATTTTTCTACCCTTTACACCACTATCCCTCATGCTAAATTGAAAGAACGTCTAAAACAAATCATTGACTTTTCATTTTTTTTACAAAAACGGTAAACCAAGATATAAATATCTAGTGCTCAACAGGGATTCTGGTTATTTTGTAAAACACCATACAGACTGCAAACAAAAATATGAAGATACCATCAACAAAATGTTAGAGTTTTTGATAGACAACATATTTGTTGTGTTTGGCAATATTATCTTTCAACAAACAATCGGTATACCAATGGGCACAAACTGTGCACCTTTACTTGCTGATTTGTTTCTTTATTCATATGAATCAGAATTTTTACAGAACCTTGTCAAATCTGGAAAAAAAAACTGTCGCTAAATCATTCAACTACACATACAGATATATAGATGACGTTCTTTCTCTAAATAATCACAAATTTGGAGAATATGTGAATGTCATTTATCCAAGTGAGCTTGAAATAAAAGACACGACAGATTCTCCATGTTCTGCTTCATATTTGGACTTATACCTCAATTATGACACCCATGAAAGGTTACATCTGAAGCTATACGACAAACGTGATGACTTCAATTTTTCTAATGTCAACTTTCCGTTTTTTTGCAGTAATATCCCTGCTTCTCCTGCGTATGGTGTATATGTTTAACAGTTAATACGGTATGGTAGAGCTTGTTCCCACTATGGGAACTTTCTGCAACGAAGCAAATTACTTACAATTAAATTGTTGACACAAGGATATTGCAAGCCTAGGCTAATCAGGGCCCTTAAAAAGTTTTATGGCCATCATCACAATATTGTTGATAAGTATGTAGTCACTGTATCCCAACTTATACTGGATATATTTGACTTACCATAGGTCTTTGTTCCTTTCATTCTCAAAATTGACTTACACGTGACGGGTGTAGCTAGCTAAACAGGAGGTGCTTACCCTTCCGGGGCACCCGGCCTCACTTCCTTGATGGAAGTTCACGTGTATCACCTATTTTGCCAGTTTGCAAAGTTTTTACTTTGTTTTTGGGATTGTGATATGGACAAGGACTGGTATGTTTGTTTTATTTTTATTAAGAACTCCCACAAAACTTAATCAGAAATATATCCACTCACTCTTCAATTATAAGTAGCTTATATAATATGCATGAAGTAACTGTCGTGCAATGACTAATTTCCAAATCAATAATGAATTTTAGTATAATTATGCAGCTATGTCTTTGATCTTTGAACATATATGACCTCGAAACCACATATGATTGTCATGTCAATACCTACAATATTCTAATATACATGCCTATGCACGACATTAATAGCTTTCAAGATAATTAATACTTTTAGTATTCCTATGTTGATATGACCTTGACCTTTGAACATATAACTTTGAACCATATATCAAAAAAAATGACCGTCATGTCAATACCTACAATATTCTAATATACATGCCTATACAAAAAGTTAATAGTTTTCAAGATAATAGGCAATTTAAGTTTTCTTTTGCAGCTGTGGCCTTGACCTTTCAACATATGACCTTGAACCATATATCAAAATGATCATTGTTGCAATACCTACAATATTCTAATATACATGCCTGTACAAATAGTTAATAGTTTTCAAGATAATTAGCAATTCAAGTTTTCTTTTGCAGCTGTGACCTTAACCTTTCAACATATGACCTTGAACCATATATAAAAATGACCGTCATGTCAATACCTACAATATTCTAATATACATGCCTATACAAAAAGTTAATAGTTTTCAAGATAATTAGCATTTCAAGTTTTCTTTTGCAGCTGTGGCCTTGACCTTTCAACATATGACCTTGAACCATATATCCAAATGATTGGCATGTCAATACCTACAATATTCTAATATACATGCGAATACAAAAAGTTAATAGTTTTCACGATAATTTGCAATTTAAGTCTTCTTTTGCAGCTGTGACCTTGACCTTTCCACATATGACCTTGAACCATATATCAAAATGTTTGGCATGTCAATACCTACAATATTCTAATATACATGCCTATACAAAAAGGTAATATTTTTGAAGATAATTAGCAATTTAAGTCTTCTTTTGCAGCTGTGACCTTGACCTTTCAACATATGACCTTGAACCATATATCAAAACGATTGTCATGTCAATACCTATAGTATTCTAATATACATGCCTATAAAAAAAGTTAATATTTTTCAAGATAATTTGCAATTTAAGTTTTCTTTTGCAGCTGTGGCCTTGACCTTTGAACATATGACCTTGAACCATATATCAAAATGATTGGCATGTCAATACCTACAATATTCTAATATACATGCCTATACAAAAAGTTAATAGTTTTGCAGATAAACAACTATAACGGTAATAGTTGTGCATCTTTGACCCTGACCTATGAACCCATGACCTTGATCTATATATCAAAATGACCGTCATGTCACTACCTACAATTAACTGAAAATCTCATGCCATTATCACCTGAAATGTTTAAAAAATAGGATTTTTTATCAAAGGTCAAAAGCAGGGACATGACCTTGACCTTTGACCTTGACATCTTTTGGAAGAAAATAGCAAGACAAGATCGACAGTGAAAACTCCATACAATTATCTTCAGCCGTTATTGAGTTATAACAACAAATGTCTCATTTTCAAACTTACATAATTTTACGCAAAAAACACGACCTATTTTTCGCTCAATTTTCATGAAAAACACAAATTTAATGTTCCCAGGTATGCTGAATCCAAATATCCAATCAAAATTTGCCTGCACCTTTTGGTTTCAGAGAAGAAGATTTTTTTGTCTTTTTGCTATTTTTAGTAACAGCGGCCACCTTGTTGGGCGTGGCCAAACCCGGAACACAATTTTGAAAGGCTGTTACCAAGGCATGATAATCACCAAGTTTCATCAAATTTGGCGCTGTAGTTTTGGAGGAGAAGATTAAAATGTAAAGTTTACACACGATGCACGACGCACGATGATAGATAGCAATAGCTTGTCTGAGCCTTTGGCTCAGGTGAGCTAAAAATTGATGATAGCAAGGTAATCAGAAAACAGTAAAATGTTGAAGGAAATACTCCATTTTTATTTTAAATTTTTTGGTTGGTTGCATACCGCAACAGCAGATTGTCAGCTATTCCCAACTTAAAAACAGTCTTACAAATCTTTTAAGGTTTAATTCATGAACTATTTCTTGAGGGACTTATGTTCATGGACATGTTTTAAACTATTTTGTATACTGTGTCTATGGAGACTTTTAGAGATTGTTAATAAACAATAAAGACATAAAAGCAGAAAGTAAAAATATATGTAGACTTACACCAGTTACTAAACTGTTTTCTGTGACCCAGGTTACACTCATAAAAGGTAGAAAATTACCCTTCACAACAGACAATCTGAAAATAATATAATGTATAAAGAATATCATAGTTCACAAACATAATCTTGATCTGGAACCTCACCATCTACTCTCGCAACATGACATATAAATTTTTTATGAGGGAGTTACGTGGAGAAATTGTGTTTTCATGCCTCAATCAAAAATATTTCACTAATATAGAGAGAGAGAGTCAAATTCTGGATGATAACAGAAACTAAAATACCCTGACAAACTTTCTCACAGTAAGATTTTCCTGAGTGTGTAAACCTTGGTGGTGAGAAGCACTGTGGAGTGTGTAAACCTTGGTGGTGAGAAGCACTGTGGAGTGTGTAAACCTTGGTGGTGAGAAGCACTGTGGAGTGTGTAAACCTTGATGGTGAGAAGCACTGTGGAGTGTGTAAACCTTGGTGGTGAGAAGCACTGTGGAGTGTGTAAACCTTGGTGGTGAGAAGCACTGTGGGTGTGTAAACCTTGATGGTGAGAAGCACTGTGGAGTGTGTAAACCTTGGTGGTGAGAAGCACTGTGGAGTGTGTAAACCTTGGTGGTGAGAAGCACTGTGGAGTGTGTAAACCTTGGTGGTGAGAAGCACTGTGGAGTGTGTAAACCTTGGTAGTGAGAAGCACTGTGGAGTGTGTAAACCTTGGTGGTGAGAAGCACTGTGGAGTGTGTAAACCTTGGTGGTGAGAAGCACTGTGGAGTGTGTAAACCTTGGTGGTGAGAAGCACTGTGGAGTGTGTAAACCTTGGTGGTGAGAAGCACTGTGGAGTGTGTAAACCTTGGTGGTGAGAAGCACTGTGGAGTGTGTAAACCTTGGTGGTGAGAAGCACTGTGGAGTGTGTAAACCTTGGTGGTGAGAAGCACTGTGGAGTGTGTAAACCTTGGTGGTGAGAAGCACTGTGGAGTGTGTAAACCTTGGTGGTGAGAAGCACTGTGGAGTGTGTAAACCTTGGTGGTGAGAAGCACTGTGGAGTGTGTAAACCTTGGTGGTGAGAAGCACTGTGGAGTGTGTAAACCTTGGTGGTGAGAAGCACTGTGGAGTGTGTAAACCTTGGTGGTGAGAAGCACTGTGGAGTGTGTAAACCTTGGTGGTGAGAAGCACTGTGGAGTGTGTAAACCTTGGTGGTGAGAAGCACTGTGGAGTGTGTAAACCTTGGTGGTGAGAAGCACTGTGGAGTGTGTAAACCTTGGTGGTGAGAAGCACTGTGGAGTGTGTAAACCTTGGTGAGAACACTGTGGAGTGTGTAAACCTTGGTGGTGAGAAGCACTGTGAGTGTGTAAACCTTGGTGGTGAGAAGCACTGTAGAGTGTGTAAACCTGATGGTGAAAGCACTGTGAAACATAAGTCTAACTACTCAGCCACAAGTCTTTACTTTATATAAAGAGTACTGTGCAAGAGAGTTAACTACTGATTCAATACAAATACATAAACCAGAAGTTTGTTAATACACATGTACTACATATGTGTCTAACCTTTTGTTGATAATACCAGAATACATATATGTCAACAAGTATTTCAACATGTGTTTCTTGTTTTAACTTTTATTTTACTATTTCAACTTAGCTGGTAATGATATCAATTATTCAAATTTGAATTGTTATTATCTCAACTTGTAAGGATACCAGGATATCATCTCAAATTGTAATGATATTATCTCAACTTCATAATGATAAATTTGTCAACCAAACTTTTGAAAATCTCCTTAGTAAATCACCAAAAAAAGTTCATGCAGATGATGTAGATGGAACTCTGGTTGATCTAAATGTTTTATTTTTGTAATGTCCAAAATTGGAAAGAGAGGTAAATCCCAATAAAAAGTACAAAGTAACCAAATGAAAATTACTTATTCACAGATCTTTCATTAGACTTCTACATGTATCAATTGCAAATTTCATTTGTTAATTGATAATTTGAACAAGTGTACATGTATGACAGCACATGTACTTTACACACCTGTTTCCATTAGCAGCATCAGCTACTGACACACTGGAATCATGTCCTACCCAGGCTAATTTATCACCACTTGGAGAGAAGGAAATACCATGTACCCAACCACCTGTAATTACATATATATTTGATACATATTACACTAATTTCAAAAATTTAATTTTTTACATAAATTCATATGGAACTTCAGCTTCTTTAGCTATAATGAAGTGTTTTAAAATAAAATAAATAAAAGAGCATATAGTATGAAAATAAAACCTTCAACATTGTACATGGAAAACTTATCTAATTAGTCAATCCCAAAATTTATAAATGATGGGAAAGTGACATTCAACATATAGATTTATTATAGAAGTACACACTATAAACAATGTCTTAAAACTAAAATATTCTCCCATCCCTCCACTGACAGGAGCAAGTTTAATCACAGATTATTTCAATAATATTATTAAAATGTTTTTCTGTTAGGATTTTTCCTGTTTTCATGTTGCAGCCAAGCTAATTTTCACGTTATTTATGCACTACATACTATTTGCGGAATAAGATGTACTTTTAAGTATAGCTATATCTTATATAGGGCAAGCTGCGGAGTAATACATTTTCTAAAAATACCAAGTATTTCCAGACACAAAATCTGCCCATTCGGGTTGGATACCTCTATCTACCACTGATGCATATGATAAATTTTATTATTCTAACCTAAGGCTTTTTAATTGACTAATGAACCTTTGGATCTCTTGACATGATTTCAATTTCTCTTTTTTGGTTGGATCACAAAATTGCAATTTCACAGATCCCATTCAACCATCATTTTCAATAAGGATTTTTCTATAACTTAAATTTTGAAAATTTGAAATTTTAATTATTTAGTTCCTTTTTCACAAGATGAATGTATACAGAAATTTGATATCTAATTTAAGCTTTTTACCTTAAGATATCTTCAATTCAAATGTCTTAACTTTGAGTACTGGGGCAATATACAAGTTAATGATTTGCAAAAATCAAGATTAGTAAAGTCTTTATTATTAAAATGAGTCAAGGTAAAATCAAATCTTCACTGAACTTACCTCCACCATTTGAGAATTCAGCCATGAGGCTTTGGAATGGCATTTTTGCTCCCCATGCTGTGGCAGTAGGTTTGGATTCAATTTCTTTTATATAGGCTGAAAACACCCTGTAAGAAAATTGTAAATGTTTAAAATTCATAACCATAAGTAACTGGTAGAAATTTGAGGAAATATTCAAATGCAATTAAACCTCACTATATCTTTTGTTTCCTCTGCTAACTAGCTTTTTACCATTTTCCAACATTCCAAATTCTGTTCCTTCTGTGTTTTTTTAAACTCTTTCTCGGATTACTGGTAAATTCAAAAGTAATGTCAAACTTTAAACAAAAGACACAAAGAGTTTTTTTTTATTTTAGTAGTTTCACATAGAATTATTCAAATTATTCTTGACCTGCTTTCTCTAGACACAATATACATTTATCTCTAGAAGTACAAATGTACTGAGAAATGTTTTATTGAAGTTGTACTGTTTTTTGGTACTTACCTTGCTTTAAAGTCAGATGATCCAGCTGCTAACAGAATACTGTTTGGATGCCAGTCAATACTACAATATAGAACACAATGATTTAGAATGCCAGTGAGAATTAATCATATATAAAATGTAGTACATGTATGTGAACATGTATTAAGTGAATTGTTACAATGTACTTTGTCTATACTTTTCTAAAGCAGCCGCTTATTCAGACAATCATCAACCAGTCAACCAACTAAAGGTATATTTTTATTATATCTACCCGAGTTTTATTTCAACATCTGTGTTAAACATCATTTTAAGGACAATTTTTTTAATTTAGATTGGACCAGTATTTCTTTCACCTTCCATTTTTCAAATTGTAAAACCAAGGGCTTAATGATGTTACACATGTATTTTAAGATTTGCTATTAATTGACCAATACACATCTAACACAATCAACTATGAAAATAAATCTTACAAGATCTACTGTAAAAATATTTGTAAACATGAAATAAAATTCAAAATCCATTTTACATGAAAGGTATCACTCTTAAGCTATGGAGTTCATATATAATATCATAATATGTTTCTATTAACAAAGTATTAGATAATCAATATAATAGATAAAATATTATTATAAAACTAACCATGTTACAGTTGATCTTATTGGTTTCTTTATATGCTTGCTGACCCACCAATTATTCTCTTCTTCAAAATAACAAATAGATATCAGCCTGGCACTACTTCCAACAGCAAACTTGGTCTCTGAATTAAGATAACACAAAATAAGAATTATCTAACATCAAGTTAAGACAGAACAAAAAAAAACCCAAAGATTTCTTAATTTAATAACAATTTATAACAAATTGCAGTACATGTATTTAATACTAAGTTATACCAATCTTCTTTCACTATCATTTTATTATGATGAAATCTTTAAAAGAAAATATTGTTTTCACATACATGTACTTTACAATTCATTGCTGTTAGATGCTGAGATAGCTGTCTCAAACCATAAGAGACAACCTACAAGAACTGTATGACTTGATGTTACAAGTACATATAATACTTTTTGATCTGCTGCAAGATCTGTATGATGTGATGTCCCAAATAACTTCTGGTTCTGACCACTGTTTATTGTGATGCAAAAACTTGTCTTTTTTTGAACTGCAGTGTTATTCACAATTAAAATACTGTTAATTTCCTGAATTTTATATACAGATATAAAATGTAAGATTAGAGATATCAATCACCACTTGTTGAGTGGGATATACATGTACTGAAACATCTAAGATTTTTTAGTCCAAAACTTCTTTTTAATCTAATTTTATAGACAAGAAACATGAACATACACATTAAGAGTGGAATGAAGTAATAGTGTTTTACATCCAGTCAAGATTTTTCAGTTATATCATTGTGGTCAGTTTAGGGATGGTGATGGTGGCGGAAAATGGTGGAGTACCCAGAGAAAAACGATGACTTTTAGAAATAGAATTGACTAATTTCTAATTGACTAATCCCACACTATGACCTGTCCAAAGTAAGATTTTAAGCTGGGATAGATGTTGTAATCAGTAGTTTGTGCTTTAGAGAAACCTTAGTGGCAAAGTGGTTTAAAACATGCTTAAGTATCAAATTTGTATTTGATGCCTATTTTGTATGCCTAATTTGTATACCACTCGGGCAGATCCTAGTGTGAGAAATTCTGTCAGTTCACTTGCTGAAGGTCAGTGATTTCTTTGGGCACTCCAGCTTCCTGCACTGTTCAAGAACCAACTGCCTCCATATATGTAAAAAAAAATTGACTGGGAGTAAAACACCATTACTCAACTCAACCACAAAAATTATAGAGTAAAATGTATAAAAGCTGTACATATTGTATACAAGGTACACAGCAAGTTTTCGGGTGTAATTATACTTACCATTAGGAGACCACTGAACACAAGTAGCAGCCCTGTTAATTCTAAGAATTACCAGATGAGGTTTCCACTGACCACTCTGTAATGTCCACACATAGGCATTTCTATCCTGGAAACAATGGATTCATAGTTTAAATATTAATTATTCATCAATTTTTTGTATATACAAACCAGTATGATGAAAGACAACAGAAATCAGTAAAATAAAACAAATAGAGAGTGTAAAATATATCATCTTTTTTCTTGATCTTTTTGTAAACAGTTTTTAAAATGTCATTTTACTATAGACAAAATGGCATGCTTTCATTCCCAGATCTCTGCATTAACTTTTGCATATTAAGTGAGAGTATTCCCCTTCAAATTTGTGTATTTTAATTATACAATGCCCCTTTTTAGGAATAGTTCATCAAAAAAAGTGCACTTTTATAAAGCAATGACCTGCCCATTGAAATCATAGGTTGAACAGTGATGACATAGGACAGTATGATCTTTGGTAGCTTCTCTTAACTGTCAGTAACTGTACTCAAGTACAAAACAGAATTCAATATCAATCAAACTTACAGCACCACAGGTAACAATGCGGTTACTTTTAGGGGCCCAGTCAATACCAGTAACCCGCTGTCCATGCTCTGTCAGTGAGGCAGTCTCATTCCATCCTTTAGCTCCACCTTTATTATATATTTTAACTTCAGAATTATTCAGTGACAGGGCAAGTTCTAAACAAAATAAAATAAAATATCAAGGCTAATTTTTATAAAAGCAGTTAATCTTTCACTAGCACCTTCAGAATGGCCTTTCTAATACATACACTAGAAATTTATACTTTTATATAAACCTGTCTCTATTATGATCTAAATTATAGGAAAAAATACAATGACTGTAAGGTTATCAAAATTTAAAAAAAAATGTAACTGTTTGATATTTTAAAGATATAAAGATAATAAATAAGTTAGTGTAATTGTATATCTGAATGCAAATTTATATATGTTAACCAAAATAATAAATAAATAAATAAATAAATAAATAAATAAATAAATAAATAAATAAATAAATAAAGGATTATCTGTATATGACATACAGTGATATCTACAAAGAAAGTTTCAATTGATAGACCCTCTGTATAATAACCATACTAGTAGCAAGATAATATAAATCAAAAATCTTCAAAATGCATTATCAAGGCAAAATCTAACAGGAAAGGAAAAAGGGCGATTACCTGTTCTATTGCTATTAAATGCATGGCATGTTATTGGATCAACTCCAAAACTGTGCTTGTCAACCATCTTGGTGTTACTCTAGTCTACTGTTTTCCTAAAACAAAACAAAAAAAAAAAAAAAGTTTAAATTTGTAATTCTAAATAAAATAGTATATTGTAGAGGGATACTTTTCATAATTTCAAAAGAATACATTTCAGTTAAATAACAAGAATTCCTGTGAAATTAAATGTCTCACCTGGTTAGTTTTTGACATTTTGACATGCCGCCGCCTATGACACCGGAAAAGTAACACCCAAGTCTCGCCTTAAATCAATGCCAGGCTCCGCAAAAATAGTTCTTTTGAATTCGGATAATGCACTCATCAATATGTTGCAGGTTGTTCGAGGCTAGTACAGAACATTTTAAAGTATACCAATAATCATGCAAAGTGGTCTGACTGGCTCAGTTAATAGAATACTTGTGTATGATTAAAACTATGTAGTGTAATAACATTCTTTGTAATTAAATTGTTGTGCATTATCCACTGCAAATTATTTACAATAAATTTTATATAAATAAGTTTTAACTAAGATTTTTTTTGACTGAAGATTAAATTTCAACTATCATTAGTTCTACACCATGACTCACTGTCACTCAGTGACTTTTAACAGTGTTTAACTCAACTTGCAGGGTTTTGTGTTTTCTTTTTTGTAAAGACGAATAACCAAATGTGAAAGTACTCCTTTTATATATACTTATCTAGGGAAGTTTGGTAGAATGTATTTTACCTTTGAAATTCGTGGACTCTGGTCAGTCAACACGAACTCTGTTTCTTCTTCCTGCTTTTTCTTGCAAAACTCTAACCGGAAGTACACACCCGGCTTGACAGTCATGTACTACTACTTAATTTTACAGTCCGATCTCACAATTGTCACATAAATTTGATTTTATTAAATGAAAATATTAGAGAAATGAAGATCATGTGATATTTAGTCTTAAATAAACATTGATATAAAGCAAATAGTTTTTATTTAATAGTATATAAATTGCTAAAGGTCAAAGGTTAATCCCTTCACTTCCTGGTTCATGTACACAACTTTGCCATGTGCATAGTTTCATCTCAATATGCAGTTTTATTTACCAACAATCGCTTACTTGCTTTTGTCTACTGCTCTTGTAAGAGCAGAAGATGAAGGAAACGAAGATGTAGAATATGACAAAGACAAACCAGTGATTGATCCCTCTTTATGTGAAGGTGAGCTGTACTGTAATTTATTTTGGCCTTTAGACATAAGGCATTTTTTGGTTGTCCGGGAAATATTTTCTGATTAAAATGTGATGTCTATTTATGATTTATGTAAAATTTTAAAATACTATGTTTATTTTGCTGTATTGGATTTACAATTTTTCTTAATGTTAGGTTATCTGCACTTTTTTTAGAATTGGATCTAAGACCAAGTGGCAGACACTGATTGGTTGATTCTCAAACCATAAAATAATGAGCACATGAAACTGGAATCGGTTAAATTTATTTTATATAAAGTATCAGAAGCAAAGGATTGCTGATAAAAATAAAATAAATAAAAATGTTATCGTTTAAAAACAATACAGTGCTTTAAGCATGAACATTTAAATTAAGATTTTATAAGGAAGATTTGTTTTTGGGTTTCCAGGTTTAAGAGGAAAAGTTGAGAAGACTATGTGATACTTTATGTTTGATATTTGAATAAATAGGGTGTTTTAAGTAGAATTTTTTAATGAGAAAAGATAATACAACAATTTTTATCTTTCAATCCAAAAAATAAAAGAAAAAGAAACAACAGACAAAATTTGTAGTTCAATTTTATATTGTGGCAAGCATTATTACCCCTTAGGTGGTTCTAACACATTGTGTTATTATCATGTATGAGAGAATGCCACAGGTTGTGATTGTCCCGTAGGCATGCACATATGATGAGTTTTTTAGTTTGAAGTTACCATACTTGGTAATAATCACTCTGTAATTATTTCTAATGGATGAACCAGTTGCACAATGCACCTTCTTCAGCACACAAACTTTATCTCTGATTTGTTTATTTTTCCTACAATAAACCACAAAAACATTTATTTTTAGCATGATTTTTATTTTTAGTATGCAAATATTTAGTTGTTGAACTACAAACTAGATTAGATGAGACTGGAAGAAATAAAGAAGTATTACATTTAGGACATGGTCTGGATAAAAAGAAAAAAGTTAAATACAATAAAGGGTAATACATTTATTTATTTATTTATTTATTTATTTGTTTGTTTGTTTGTTTGTTTGTTTGTTTGTTTGTTTGTTTGTTTGCTTGCTTGCTTGCTTGCTTGCTTGCTTGCTTCATGCAGACATATTTAGTTTTAAATCCCAAGTTCCAAGTAATTTAGAACTTTGTTATCTCTTTTTCCTAAGTTGGACAGATTAAACAGATTAAATATTTCTGCTATTAAAGACTTGTATTAAAAATGATGCCATCAATGAATAATAAAGTACCAGTAGATGAACTGATTTGATCATTATCTTGATGCAACATAGTGTTTAACCAGTAACACTTACTTACCTAGTTAAAGGTGTCTTATAAAACTACCAGAGTTTAAAAAAATGGATGCTAAAGGCAAGTGTTGTTCATTTGAATGTAAAATGAAGGAAAAGAACCTTGATCTTGATATTTTACGTGGTTTGTATTGATAGGTAGTCAGTATGCTGAAACTAAAAAGATTTACTGAATTTTTTACCAATTTTAAACACAGTGATCTATCTACCATATATATATGCGCATGTATTTATACAATTTATATAAGATTTGTAAGTCAAGTATGCCAAAATTAAAACTATTTACAGTACTTAAAATATTAAGTAACTTGCTAGTATTATATAAGTGCAAGGAAAACAATTATTTTCATGATACATATTTTGTTTACAGAGAATTACGACTAATTGAAGCAATGCAAGATCCACATATATGTGAGAGAATTATAGAATATAATGTACATAAAGAGAGAAAAGGAAGTCTGAGGTTTGCTAAAGGAAGGAGTCAAACCATGCAGACTCTTCACAATCTAGTGTAAGTCTTTTATTATCAACTCTATCCATGGTTACCATGGTTACTCTTTGTTGTACATTGTCGTGATAACCACCTGCTGTATAATGTACATTGCCAAGTGTGTTGTATGTCATCTTAAAATTAAGAATTTTTGCTATGCAAACCTTAATATGCTCTGAATTTGCCATGGGGACTGGGAAAGATATGGCTTTGTATTGCCCGTTAGTCATTGTAGTGGGGTTAAAGTAGAAGTTTTTTTTCTTTTTCTTTTCTTTCCTTTTTTTACTTCCTCTTTTCTTTGAAGTTTAAAAGTAGGACTTAAACCATTTGACATATAAATGCACAGAGACCAAGTTAAAAATAAAAATACCTAAGGGTATTTAATGTTAATACATGTATTACTTAAAATAAGACATTCTTCTATTTTTGACAGTTTTAATTCTCCAACATTGATATTTATTTTAAAATAGGTGTATATACATATCTCAGCCTGTTAAACTTGTCCTTTAAGTTAGTTTAATTTTGATTTTAATAGATCTTAATCATGTTATTACCATCAACAGATGAAGAAAATTGGATACAAACAATGGAACTTTTGTCACTTTTTGCAATTCCATTGCCAATAGAAATAATTGTCCCGCACAAACGCTATGAGGTATCACATGGTACACTGGCGAATTCCATTATAAATCTTTTTTCACAGTTGTTATGTCAATGAAATTTAATTACAAACAAATTGAAAACCATAAAGTTTGTAGACAACTTTCACTGGTTGCTGACAGAAATCTGTTGACTTTTTTTCTCATTGTTTATCATAATTCTGTCTCTTTTTTCTGTCAGTTTTTTCCATTCATCTTGTCAGTCATTCATATACAATATATTACTTGTACATTTCTCTGTTTCTGGAATTAAACCACTCATCAATAATAAGTGTAGACATGTATCACACACACACACACACACACACACACACACACACACACACACACACACACACACACACAGAAATAGCATTGGTTAATTTTACTTCATAATTACATATTTATTAAATTTAAACTTGTCCATTGCCTATTTATATACATGTCATTTTAAATACTTACTACTGGTGTTATGATGGTAAATACTGAGATGCTTTAATAAAACTTGAGCTTTTATCATTCAGGATTCTATTGGAATTTAGTTATCCTCACATTCTTATTTAACTTCCTGTGATTTTTACTTTTCTGTCTTTCTTTTTTTCAATTGTAAAATCCAATTAATGTGTGTCATTTCCTTTTGTGCAGGAGTTCAGAAAAATCTACAGATTAGATTATTTTCAATATCATAGTTTACAGATTAGGTTCTGAAAAATATTAATTTTATTATTGTGGAAAATTGTCTTTTGTCAAGGGAGATAATTCAGAATATAAAGCATTGGTAATTGTGACAATTCTGGCTAAAAATGGTTTGGTATTTTGTTTACTTATGTTTATGATTCCCATAGCCTGTATATAAAATCCTGATGTACCAAATACAAAGTTAGTTATCAAATCATAGCACTGTATACCACAATTATGTTTGTAAAACTGCAGGTCGTATTATTGTGCAAGATTTTTACAAATTTTCATGATACAGAATCCTTGATTATGTAAAGGTGAAACAAAATTGAAATGACAATTATAATCAATTTCACTGAGATGTTTGCACCTTTAAAAGTACAATTTTTTATATCAAAACTTCTATATCTTTGGTATTTTTGAAAGAAAATATTATTATTTATCTGTTTTGTTCTGGTGTATATATACATGTATATAGTATATGCATGTTTGTGTAAAACTGTTTTTGTAGCACCAAGGGGGTAAAGGTAGATATTGGGATACCACCAAAGATGTGGGACTATCCATCTGCTGAAATTTTGGCAATGCAACGAAAGGTAAATTAAAACTCATTTAGGAAGAAAATTCACATGATCAGTCATACATGTACATTGTATATATCTTAAGTTATTAAAAAAAAAGTTTATCAAGAAACATTGTTACTGTTGGAGTCACTGTGTTTGTGACAGTGAATTATGCATAACTTTTATAGCAAATCAAACGAACTTGAATTAAATTTGGTAATTTTTACTTACGCTAGTCATAACTGAAAATTGGTATGCTCATCCACAATTACGACAGAATATCTCTTGAAAGAAAATTGTTGCTTCTATGGGGATTTTACATGTTGAAAATGGCGATGTTTACAACAGAAGTGATGTTCTTGGTGACACATTACCCTTATTTGCCTTGTTTTTCAACATGTAAATTCCTCATAGCTGGAACTTTTTACTGTGTGCAGAAATATTACATGGTAAATGCATATGGGTATAGCAACTTTCAGTTATGGCTAGTTTCAAGTAAATGAAAAATATTGAACTTTATTCAAGTTTATAAGATTTTCCATGAAAATTCAGTATAATTCACTGCCACAAACACAGTGACTCAAATAGTAAAGTATGTAGGCTGTCTGTACTGAGCACAGAAGATCGTATTTCATTAACCCAGCGTATAAATTTGAGCACCCAATATTGAGTTTATTTTGTTGATTGACCAGTGTTAAAAATTTTGGGTCAAAACAAATATTGAAGTACTTGTAAAATGGTTGTAAAAAATTGAAAATTATTTGCTGGAGCATAGTTAAACAATTAATTGTGCAAAATGTCAAGTGTTTTGGATAATGGAACATCAAGATAATTAGGATATACATGTACATGTATGGATCATTTAGTTTTATTGTTTTGGTGTGAACACAGTTAATTTGAGTGTCCACCTTAGCAATTCAAGTACCTAATTGTCTCTATCCTTTACCCTTGATATGCCACAGCTTGTATGAAGTTGAAATATATATCACAAATAAGCACTATTGTTTGTACTTAACTAACTCTTGTTTCCACTGGCTCTGGAAAATGATGCATTAATTATTGAAATTTGAAATTTCTAAAATGCATGTAACATTATTTTTACAAGGAATTTCAATCTCCAGATCCCATGGAAACAGTAGTTATGTGCAAATTCTATGTGGTTTTACACAATACATGGACAAATCCCATTACCAAATAACTTTCATCAAGTTTCATGCCATATTAAATGTTGTCTTCAGTCCTGACTGATTGAGTATTGTTATACTTCACTATGTTACAGAGATAAAGGTGTAAAAGTAACTTTAGATTACCCTTACGAAATGTGGGACAATCCACCCGCTGAAGTCACCATGATGCAGCAAAAGGTAAAATATGGTTAATGGTCTTATTGTTTTTAATTCAAAAACATTGTGATACAATGGTTATTTAAATCTTCCTTTTCAGAAAATATATTGATATGGAGACTGGCCTCAAATATATATTTCCAATAGTTTTTTTTCCTGATGAAAAGGTGACATGTTTCCATTAATGCCCTTTTTTTGTAGGTGTGTTGAAGATAACCATTTTTGTTCCTGCATTATTGATGTAAATGGTGTTATCAGGGTCAGAAGAATGTTTATCTTTATAAGATGAAATAAAAGACGATCAACTGTTAAAGATGTATTTATAAGATTATTATTATTTCAGTACTATGAATTTTTGATGGTGTTTTCAGGGACAAAGGAGTACAAGTATATTTTGATTATCCTTATGAAATGTGGGATGACCCGCCTGTAGAGGTACAACAAATGCAGAGGGAGGTAAAACTAATTGAAATGGCTATTGTCATGGCTGTTGTGTGTCGGAGAGAAATGTTGTATAAAAATATATCTAAGCTTAAAAAAATTTCTTGCTTTGTAAATAAATGTTCAAATATATGTGTTTAAAAGCACTTGCCTTAAAACAACTTTGTTTAAATAGCTAAACAAACCACAAATAATTGTCACAAATTTTATAAGCACTTGCTAGAAGAAACTACATTTATGAAATCTTAAATGCTCACTAGCCAGGATCACCTGTATCATTAATGAACATGTCTTGTTCATTTAGAACACCTGCTCAGTGAACATATCTAACTTGTTCTTTAAGAGCCTGCCATCTCAGTGAACACATTTTACAGTATTCATTAATAAGATTTAAACTTAGTTGAACCAGTACTTGGCTTATTTATATGAGCTATTTTAGTAGTAAACTACATGTAAACTATTTTCTCAAAATATTACTGTACCTGACAAAATTCTTTTATACAATAGCAGATGGGGTTTTTTAAGGCAGGTTTTTTTTGTTATGCATTGAGATATAACATGTATAATAAAATCTTTTAATCTTTTTGTTTGGTCAGAAAGAGTAAAAACAACCAGTATTAGATATGATAAATACAGGTTTTAATTAAAAAGTTTTGTAATAGGCTTTTAGATTTTAGAAAAAAAATCTGGTGTTAGCAGATATACATACACTTACTTGACTAAAACCATTCATTGCATCCATTAAACACTGCCATAACCCCTTACAGATTGTAATATTATTCAATATTTGTGTACACACAAATATGCCATTCAAATTGTTGGCTAAAAAGGTTAACAAACTTTAAAGACTTCCATAAGGCCAATATACTTTTTTATTGACATTTTCCAGAACAGCTGAATAACAACTTGTTCAAAATTGACCACTAGTAAAACTCAAAATCCTTACTTTATTTTTTTCACTGTCCTTGTTCTTTCCTTTCACAGGATGGTTACTGTTTTATAAAATCAGTCCATTACATTTATATCATCTTTGCCCCTCCAAAGTAAAAATATATTTCAGTTGTTGATTAAACAAACAAGAATTTCTTAGGTCAAATTTTGAAGAAAAAAAAATTTAAACCTATTACAAAGACCTTTATGTTATCAACATTTTGTTCATCAAATTGTAAATTTGCAACCAATGCCAAAATAATTTCCCTGTGAAAAATTGAAAAACTTTCATCTGAAATCAATGCTATTTGTTTGATAAAATATTAACAATTTCTACATTCAGAATCATTGAAGTTTGACTGCTCTTTTCAGTCCCAGATGTTTGCAAGACTTAAGAGTTTCAAACAGAGGGCAGATAAGCCCTCCAAATTGTTTTATCCATAAAGACGGATTAAGGAAATATGATGTTATAAATGTATATATAAAGAGGAAATCTCTTACATAAGTCTTTTCTTTCTTTATGTATGTATGTCTGTATGTAATTTTTTCATATGATTATGTAATATGCTTATATGCTTGCCATTTTGTAATTATGATTCCTCACCACCACAGGTTCATGAATAGTTTGCTATCAATTAAACTAGAATACTTGTCCAATCAAAATACATCAGCTGATTGTTATTGCCAAATTTATCGATAGGACCTATGTCAGAAGACAGAACGCATGATTTTGACCTGTTGAACTTGTAAAACTTACATACATTTTGAATTATAAATTTATAATGCAGATTCAGACTTCTGCAATAAATTGGTTTCTTTTACCATAAAAACGTTGTTGCAAGGGTAGAGTATGAGGGGATGAAAGTGAATATTAGAAATGAATACAACTTGAATTATAATGTACAATTTAAAGTAAACTTTAAATTTACTTGTCTTCCTTCCTCTCCCTTAATGAGCTTTTGATTATTAGTAATGGATACTTATATCGATCCATCTATCAGTCAATCAGCAGTTGTGTATTTTAGACAATATATAGATGATACATAACTGGTATCCCAGTTACAATCTTTAGTCTATATTTGTTACCTTTTAAAAAAAAGGTGAAACAATTTTTTTTATCTAATCAGATGGTAATCAAGAAACCTGTTGCTGTTGACTAAGGGGAGATAACTACTGTACATAGTGTTAAATGTGTATTAATTATTTTATCATTTCTGTCAGAGCCAAACAGTTTTAAGATGTAGAGTTTGAATGTTTCATAGAAAATTATTCAATATCAATCAATATGTTTGAAATCTTGATTTGCACTTGGATAATAAAGTGTTGTCAGCTGATCTTTAAATGATCATATCATTTAAGGGAGAATGATTTACATAAGGGAATACTTCTCGTTTCAGAATCCTATATTATTGTAATGTTAAATATTTGTACATTAATTTAAGAGATAATAAAATATTGTTTAAAATAAATTAAGTGATCATATTGTATTGTAATACATGGGTAAGTTTAAATGATTTTTAATTGTGACTTATATCTGAAAATAAAGGGTTATTACTAAATATATATATTTTCATTGTTCTAACAGGTTTATTTTGATACACATTGGATTTGATGATTTTTTTATTTCCTACATCAACTATAAACTGTTTAGCTTTGACAGTTGTAAAATTAGTAAACCATTATGTTTATTCATAGGAGGAACAATCAATAATTTCTACTATTATACAAGTAAAAAAACAAAAATTGTGTATTATATTTTTCAAAATATTCATTCAGACCAGTATAAAATAATTCTCTTGTAACTTGATGCACAACTTTTCAAACCTTTTGACCCAGCTATGAAGACTGTCATATCCCTTAGTTATTTGATTATAACATTCTTAGATCATTTTGTTTCAGATTTGCACAAATGGTAGCCATTGGGCTTAAAATGGGCAAAATGGCAAGGGAGCATTAAGGTTCATGAGCATCTTGTTTGTCTTTAATTTTGTTACTTTTGATCTATTAGGGGACACATTAACCTACTATTAAACTTTAAATGGCCTTCATAATGCTTCTAATATCAAACAAATGATTTGTAGGTCTTTGGTTAATTCCATTTATTATGCCAGTGCTGTGAGGAACGCTTCAAAAACAACATGAAATAATACCCCTGATAGGGATATCTAATGGCAAACACATAATTGAAAATGAAATCTCTTGAATAAAATGATATATTGATCAGGTTAACAAGATATTATTGTTAATTTAAAGACATTAAACGGTAATAATTCAGAAATTATTGAATGTTCTTCATATACATGTATTTTGTGTTTTTTAATGTATAGCCACCTTATATATATATATATATATATATATATATATATATATATATATATATATATATATATATATATATATATACTGTAAAAGTATTTATTTTACTGTGTATTAATATTGGGTTTTTTGGCGTTAAATTCATTTTCGCTAACATTAATACACTTCAACATTAATTTTAGCTCACCTGTCTAAGGAGAAACAATGACAGTGCCAATATTGATACATGCTAAATGTTTGAGATCCTTGGGAGCATCAAATATAATAAAAGCTAATATAAATATTTATACAGTATATATATAGAGCTGTTACATTTTATTATTGACATCGAAACAGGGGGGGTGTGTGTAAAACCCAATTACTCGCTCACTTTCTGAGATGAATGTTGGAGTTGATTTTGATAAAAGTTTAAAAATTATTTTACCTTAAATTATTAATTCCACATTTAAGGGTTTTATGATTGTTACCTTTTAACAAAAATTGTAAACTTTCCTGTTTGGTATTACAAAAAATGGTATTATACATTTGTATTGACTGTTAAATGTTTTATTTCTAGACAAGGGGTGTAAATCAGATGTATACAGTTAAATATTAATAATATTTGTTGAATGATATTCTGTATATGATACAGTGCCCAACTTTTAATGTACATGTATTATGATGTTATATTTTTGCATTCTTTCTTTCAATGATTCTTAATTGGCTGTGGCTATTGCCAGGGGAAAAAAAACAAAATTCTCTTTCTGAATTTTCTTTCTTTTTTTTAATTGGTTTATTCTGTTTGATCGTTAGATTTATTTATTTATTTATTTATTTTTATTTATTCATTCTTTTGACCATTTATGTTTATTTTTCTTTTTGTGATGTTTTTGGTTGATCTGTCTATTATGAAAAACAATGTTGTTCAGCTTTAGCTTACATGTACGTTAATTCATTTTGAAGTGCTATAAGATGGTTGAAGATTATGAAGATGATGTAGAAGAATGGTATTATAATCATCAAAATCAGAACATATTGGATTATCTCTGTAGGGAAAGAGTTTTAAAGAATAAAAACCAAAGTAAGTATAGAACAAGCATGTTTTCTGTCCCAGGATCAAATGACAGGGGGATACAGTGTACCGATTTTGGTCAATCCAAAGCCTTGTCTTGGGCATATAATACCTGTCTGTTTGTTGGTTTGAATTTTCTGTTTGGTTTCATATAGATCTGTCTATTGGTTGACCCATTTGTTTACTGGTTTGACCTGTATGATAGTTAGGTTGATATGCCTATTTTTTTAAAAAAATTATATAACAGTTTACATTTTATTAGACTGGGTTTGGTTTGACCTTTCTGTTTGTTGGTTTGACCTTTCTGTTTGTTGGTTTGACCTGTCTTTGTGATGATTTGACCTAATTGTTTTTTAACCAGTCTGTTTGTTGTTGAAACCTGATTGTTGATTCTATTTATCATTTCTGTTTGTTGGATTGTCTGGTCTATCACTTGCCCTTTTTGTTTGTTGGTTTGACCTGGCTTTGTGATGGTTTGACCTATTTGTTGTTTTTTACTAGTCTGTTTGTTGGTTCCATTTAACATCCCGATTTTGTTTGATTGACTTACTACTTGACCTTTTTTGTTTATTGGTTTGATATATCTGTTTGTTGGCTTAACATATTGGTTTTACATGTTACATGTGGTCTAAACTGTCTGTTTTATGATTTGACCTGCCAGTCTGTTGGTTTTATATGCCTGTCGTAAGTTGATATGCCTTTTTGGATTTGATTTGCTTCACTTCAGTCCCTATCATAATTTCAGGTGCCTGCCCAAAATATAGCCCTAAACCCCATGAAATATTTGTTAATTAATTTCCCTTATATTTTTCATTAAAAATGGTTTTATCTGCCTAAAAAAATTTAAAAATAATTATAACAAGAAATAAAGTAGAAAAGTAGGAAAATAAGCAAGTAATGTTCAAAGAAATAATTACTGGACAGAATGAAGCCCAAATTGCCTGCCATTATTTTGTTATTGTACACAAATAATTATATATATATTAATTATTTATTTACCAGAATGTTTAGATGAAGTATTTGTTCCTAAAGATGATGATGATGAGGAGGATAACTCTAAAAATGATCAAGAAAAACAAGAGGAAAAAGGTACTATAATGAGAAAACATGTGCACACACACCCACACACCACACACACACACTACACACACACACACACACACACACACAGTCATAACAAACAAATAGTAAATGCAAATAATAATTTTAAAAAATGAAATAGATAAAGAAGGAAATAAAGAAGTGAAAACTACATATTAATAAGAAAACACACACACACACAAACACACACACATGCTTATGACAAACATAATAAAGATATACTGGTTAAGAAAGGAAAAGGCATAACAATGAGAAAACACACACGATAACCAAAAATTGATAAAGAAGTGATTAAGACAACACAATGAAAAAAACACTAATACACATGTATGTTAATAAGTGTTGATGTATCAGAAAATAACCAGCTGTCTTTCTATCATCCTGTTTGTCAGTTTATATACTTTGCCAAGTTACACTGTATACAATATGTATTACAAATCACTTACCCTGACACTGAAGATTTCTAAACTATGATACTGATGAGGTATTCATCATTGTAGTTACTGCACAGAAAATTTAAAATCAGTATGAAGATCACTTTGTTATGTCTGATTAAATATCCTGTTGATTTTTATACAGAGAAAAAAAAATTTGAATTTAAAAGGAGATCAGTAATTTTTGGTGAGGTTGTATTTTGTATAAATATGATTTTTTAAATTTCAGAAAACAAAAATGAAAAAGGTGAAACAGAACAGAAATCAAAAGAAGAGTTGTAATTTTTGTGGTGGACATCTTAAAGATTCCATATAGTGTATTGAATGTCTCTATTTAAATGGCTTGATATTTTAAGGTCATAATTGATATACTTTTCTATTCTTAAAAGTGTTTTTGATACATAAAATATATAATTATGTTTGTTATCTTCAAAAGATATGCCTTAAGTGTTCATTTCCTTTTGTTAAAATTGTAGAATTGTAATCTGTATGGTTAGCAGAAAATATCTGGCATGAAATTTTGATAAAAAACCTTGTCTTTTTGTGAACATACTTTCTATGAAAAAAAAAAAACCAAAATCCTATTCTTCACTTAGGACTTCCAGTTACATGTAATTTAAATAAAAGATTGGCTAATTACTTAAACTTGAAAATCAATTATGAAAAATTTAGAAATTGATTACAAATGATTAAGAATTAAATTTTCTTATTATAACAATGTCATTAATCTAATGTTTTGTTTGCCATTTTGACTTTTTGCTATATGTTTTACTTACATGTATGTGAAAGAATGTCAGTCAACATGAACATACCATGCTGCAACTATACTGTATTTGTTTTAATAATTTTATTATGTTTAAATTTGCAAAATGATAAAATATTATGATAATTATCCTTGCATTAAAAAAAGTTGTTTAAATATGCAAAATGATAAAATATTGTGATAATTATCCTTGCATTAAAAAAGCTGTTTAAATATGCAAAATTATAAAATATTATGATAATTATCCTTGCATTTAAAAAAAAAGCTGGATAAAATGTCACTAGCTGACTGTAACTGAAAATTGATTGGCTAAACTGAACCAATCAGAAACAATTATGATATTGCAACCATTTTCCATTTCCACACACTAAGGGGAATATATATTTATTTATTACCCATAGACTGCCAAATTATTTTGGATATTTATTCACTGCATCTAAATATTTTTAGTTATTTAATACACTCTATTATTGTGTGTAAATGTATTTGTTTGCATGAGACAAAATAATATATCATCCAGCCATTTGACATTGATTGTGGGATTTACACTTACTATTAGTAACAGTGAATTTTGCTTACTTTTTATAGTAATTTAATCACTTACCTGCTAATTCTGATAACTTCGAATTGATATGCACATCTCAGAGGATTTTTTTTTTTGTATTTATCACTTATGTGAGTCTAGTTGTAACAGGAAATTACTATGTCCTTGCCATTATCATGATATTTTTCTTTAGAATTGATGCATTAATTTTAGAGATTTTCATGCTAGGACAGTAGCGCTTATTTAAATACACCGCTAAAATACATGTTTTAACTTATAGTCTGTTTCTAAAATGTTGTTTTGCGCTAGTTTAAATCCACACAAACTAGTCGAGAATATAAATTGTGCTAAAATACATACATGCTAAAATTAGAACATTTACAGTATTCTGTGGTAATCATGGATGCACATATCAATTTCCTAGAAATAGACTCAGGTAATTGAAAATTTTCAGACATATTTAAAGTTTGTTGGATTATCTATAAAAATGAAGCAACCTTCACTGTCACAAACACAGTAATTCCAACAATGGTGTATGATAGCATATAGGTTTTAATTTCTGAAATACAATATGTATGTAATATTTATGCCATTGATTACATGTTGATTGTAAGGATGAATCATTCCAGTTTAATCATTTCACTTTTTTACATGAAGTTAAATTACAATTTATGTCCCATGCTTTTGCTAAATTGATTACACAATTGTGAAGGTTTAGAATTTTTGGCTTAAAGGTATATACAGTTAATTTTAAAGATTTTTATATCGAAAGGTAAATTTTGGCTAACAAAAGCCCATGTAATACATTGTGTGCATTTTAGTGATGTTTCATTGCATTGGTACCAATTTGTTGTACATTTGTCATTAAGTGTCAGGATTTTAAATCTCAGTCTTAACATTATTTGTAAAAAAACATTAATTATTGCTAAGAAATTAGTATAAAAAACCAAAATGATTAAAACATCATTGAATACAGAAATCCTTTCTTATTCAACACGATTTGTTAATGTCTTATGCATGTGTTATTTAATTTTGGCTGTTTGCTTGATTTTATGGGTATGGTGTATTTTGTTAATCCGAACATACATGCTTCCTGAGTTAATCTTTGATTGTTATTCAATATTATTATAAATTTCGTAAATGGTTTAAGAAGATATAATAATGTTATAATGTCTCATTTATTTAGGTTCACCAGTTAACCAAATGATACACCATAACATATATGAACTCATTTTCTATCGGATTTTCTGGGATTTTAGTGACAAACATTATAGGGCATTGATCCCATGACATGCTGAGGAATATTATTAGTTGCTTCATTAGATTTAAGGTGTAGAAATAAATTTGTTCCAACGAGACAAATCTTTGGAAATTAGGGATTTCTACTCTATTTAATGTACAATTTCTGGTGCATAAATTCACTAGTTATTTCTTCTCTGTTTACAGATTTAGTTAACATTCACCAGTGTACAGTTTCTGGTGAATAAATTCACTAGTTCTACTCTTTACAGATTTAGTTTACATTCACTAGTGTACAATTTCTGGTGCATAAATTCACTAGTTATTTCTACTCTGTTTACAGATTTAGTTTACATTCACTAGTGTACAATTTCTGGTGCATAAATTCACTAGTTATTTCTACTCTGTTTACAGATTTAGTTTACATTCACTAGTGTACAATTTCTGGTGCATAAATTCACTAGTTATTTCTACTCTGTTTACAGATTTAGTTTACATTCACTAGTGTACAATTTCTGGTGAATAAATTCACTTGTTATTTCTACTCCGTTTACAGATTTAGTTTACATTCACTAGTGTACAATTTCAGATAGAAAAATTCACTAGTTATTTCTACTTTGTTTATAAATTTAATTTTTTTAATTTACCAGAAATTTCTACGTCTGTTTAAAAGTTTGGGTCGCATCTGTTAGTACATATATACAACTTCTGATGGATGAAATTATAATAACTTATAGTTTTCAGATTGAAAAATTTAATGTATAATATCACTTTATTGCTTTATTCTATTTATGTTAGTCCCAAGATGTACAAAAATACTGCCAACCTCCATTTACAATGCCAAAATTTGCCGTAACTATTATTGTTAACATTGTTTTGTTGTAAAGAGATTCTTGTATACAAGTAATTGGGGTGGGGGGGGGGGGGTGGGGGTGGGGTTGATTGAGAATTTTATCAAGAAATATTGCGAGCATCCAAGGCTTAAGTCCCCATCAATGAGGCGGGGGTCTTGGGTCGCTAAAGGACCTCAACACATTTCAGGGTATAGTCCTTTTGTGGGGTTCAGGGGACAAAACCCCAATAAAATAAAGGAATTTTTAATTTTCTGGGGACTTTTTGGCCACATTTTTCTCTCTTGAATTTTTCAAAGGAGATTGCAACCCCTGCAAATCCCCCCCCCTGAATCAGCTAATGGTTTCTACTGTAACCTTTGTTTATCTTTTGATTAAAGTGTGTTCTGTTGTCATTTTATTGTGCTGCACATATTCTTGCATCCCAACAATGAACGTGTGTCATAGTTTTGTAAATTTTTTGACACTGTATAGGTCAAATATAGCATTTTAAATTTCACATGATTTCTTGTCCCATAGTTGAAGTGTATGCACAAAAAAGGGTTGATGTAGCAACCAACTTTTCATTTAAAACAGATATATGTAAACAAATAAATACAAAATTTCTACCTGTTTTTGGTCCACAATTAATGGATTTTTTATAATTTTGATTTGTTGTTGGTACTAGTTCTCAGAATAAGCTAGAAGTTGAGCCAAAAAATTGACTTGCAAAGTTAAAGTTCTGAACACGTTTTAGGTACATTCTACAAGAATGAGAATATGAGTCTTTAGTATATTGTATGTTAAAGTAATTGCTTGTTAATGGTGTATGACTATGTTTCTGGTGTATAACTACTTTCATATTTTTTAGATATAAATCTTTGTATACAGTATTTATATATTTGTTATGATCTGTTTTGATATTGTATAAAATTGTTGTTTACTATCACAATCATTAAAATAAATCGATTTTTACACTTGTAGGAATTGTTTTTTTCTTTTTTGATTTATAAAGTTTAATCTATTAATAAACATCAATAATGGAAACTATAACCAGTTTGAAGTCACTTTTAGTAGATTGTAATACCGTATATATAATTTGTCAGTGCCAGTGGTTATATTTTGACACTCTGGTTTCCTCATTATGGTATTCCCGTATTGACAGTCACGGTATAAAAAAAATACCATTTTCCCGTGACTCTTAGACCTGGTTAACTTTATACAAACGTTTGACATTTGAGAATAAATTTTTTAAGTTTAATCCATAGAGATTAATAATCTTGCTCTCATCATGAATAGCTGAAAAATTGTTGATGCAACGATAAACATTACAAAAACAACAATTTTTTTAGCCCAGAAACTCATACTGGGAGAATGACATATGCATATTTTATACATTAAACTTGAAATAGGAATTAATCTTTTTATACATCTAATAACTGTAACCCAATAATAATTCACTATTACTATCACGTGTTATACTAAAAAGCCATATTTTACGACCGTACAGAAAAACCCATATTTCAAGTGCCAAAAACTCATATTGGACGGTCACGACCGTACTTAAAATCCATATTTTGTGTGCAATTTGGCACGCAAATACTATGCAATCAGTTCATAATAACCCGATTGACCAAGTCGTTTAAGCGTTCACAGTAGGCGTCTCGTCCAATACGTTTTTTTCTACACAACATGAACTTGTCCAATAAAAATCCATATTGTACAGTAAATTGTATAATACATGTAACCTTATACTATTCAACATGCGAAAGTTGCATTACCATATTGGACTTAAGACTGATAAATTAACTTATACCTTGTGTCACTACAGGTACATTATTGATATATTGTGAGTTAAAAACCCTTGATGTGATATATTCCATCGGTATATATTTCCAGCTGATATTACTTAAAATAAATTTAAATTTACATTAATTTATGCTTTTGGCTGGCAAGAAAGTCCAGAAAATCATTATACTTTACGACAAGAATTCCCGGAATTTAAATGTCTCGCCTGGTTAGTTTTTGATCGAGTAGAAAATACATTACTTTAACATAAACTTTTACATTTTGAAATGCCACCGCGACAGCCTACAACGTAAAAGTAACACCTAAGTCTCACCTTATGGAGTTGCCAGGCTCGACAAAAACAGTAGTTGGATAAGAGCTGTCAGACATAGAGATGTTGCTCTACACATACTGCCATAAAAAGGAGAGTAATGTTCCCCTGCATATCGTGCCTATCAAAAACTTCAATAAGCACCATTGAAATTCTTTTATACCTTATAAAGACAAGATAAAAATAAAACACTACAACTCTTATACAATCAAATCATTTATTTAGCAAATTTGGGAGTATTTCAATAACAATCACCACTTGGCACTTAATGGTTCAATAGTGTATTACAATATTGATGATAACAAAGCCACCACTAACATAACATAATAATAGTTAACACAGTTTTGGACAATCCATATTATTACACTTCTGCCATCTCAACCTTTACTAGATTAATGCAAGAACCTAGTTCTAATTTTATTCAGGGATGAGTGTAACTTAAGCATTTTACTTTGATTTGAGATCATCTAACCAACACATGAATTCAAATTTCAAGATTAATAAATAAAGCACTCAAGCAGTTTAGAAATGACTGAAGTGCAGTTCTATATGTGAACTGAGTCATAAGTAGTAGTAATTATAGTCACAATAAGCCCAGCTTTTTAATGAAAAGTTGTTGAAACTAAACTCAATTAAGTCTTGTTTTATTTAAGTTCAATAAAAAGAGATAGTAAAACAGAAAACCATTAACAGTTTATGTAAAACAAGACTTAGGTTAATGTTGTGTGATTTTGTAAGACAAGACTTGAGTACTGCTGTGTGATTTTACAAGACAAAACTTGAGTACTGCTGAGTGATTTTAAAAGAAAAGATTTGAGTTTCTGTATTGTGATTCTAAAAGACAAGACTTGAATACTGTGGTGTTATTCTACATGACAAGACTTGAGTTCCTGTAGTGTGATTCTACAAGACTTGAATACTGTGGTGTTATTCTACAAGACAAAACTTGAATACTGTGGTGTTATTCTACAAGACAAGACTTGAACACTATGGTGTTATTCTACAAGACAAACTTAAATACTGTGGTGTTATTCTACAAGACAAGACTTGAATACTGTGGTGTTATTCTACAAGACAAGACTTGAATACTGTGGTGTTATTCTTCAAGACAAGACTTAAGTACTGCTGTGTGATTTTACAAGACAAGACTTGAATACTGTGGTGTTATTCTTCAAGACAAGACTTAAGTACTGCTGTGTGATTTTACAAGACAAGACTTGAGTACTGCTGTGTGATTTTACAAGACACGACTTGAACACTTTGGTGTTATTCTACAAGACAAGATCTAAGTTACTATAATTCAATTCTAAAAGACTCTAGTTACAGTTGTGTGATTCTACAGATCATCCAAAATTGTGTATAATTTTTGTACCATCTACCTAAAGCATTACACACAATTTCTTATTGTTGTTGACATTTCAATATCAATACGCCTGATGATATATTCAATTTGTTAACATCACATGTACTCAACATATATTAAAACTTTTTGAAATCAGAATAACTTGCCTGCACTGATAGGCTAAAAAGAGCTGCAAGTTGAACAGGGTAACTTTCCTGTACATATATAGTCCATAAAAAAAAACTTTATCCAAAAAATTTATAATCAAGGACTACAGCTAAAGCTGGATGTGTGACAAAAGATACTCTCCACCTGAACTGTGTTATGATAAAACACAATTGGATATTCAACTTATTTTCAAAATACATATATTATCTTTTCTTAGTGTATGTGAACTAAATTGTTCCTTTAATTACCTTTATCATACAGTAGATTTATGAAATCATTTGATAAGATGAGCACCGACTTTAATGATGAATTAAACAAGCTCATATAAATTCAAAATATGCTGTTCAGAGATAAAAGAAAAGACTCAAATTCCAATGTTTGAATCGTAACATAAGCCATTATGAGTGTGTTTACAATTCAACATCTTATGTCAGTATAATGGTGTGAAATTATGTCTTTTTTTCAGCTAGCAAAATAACAGACGTTCACCCAGTGACCAAAACCAAAACCAAAAAAAAAAAAAAAAGAGACAGTCTTGGTATAGTCAAAAATCACTAAGTAAGCTAGCCACTGACATTGCATTTAAAAAAACTAATGACTGTAGGGCAAGAATATGAAAAGAATCTACATTAATTAACTCCGAGTCTCAAAATTACATGTTAATATATCCAAAAATGAACAATAATGGCACATACATGTATACATGTATATATTGATGAAAATATCATATCTTATACTTCATGAAATTAGCGTAAAACAACTCATGACATCACAAAAATACAACCACCAGATAACCAGGTAACATTATAGTGCTACATTGGTCAATGCAGAGAATGTTCTCTGGTAATCCAAAATTACTTATTAGCACTTTATGTAGGCGAGCTTTAATGATTTTTAAGTTTTTGTTTTTTATTCAAGCTTTTGTTTCCATAAAAAAATTGGATTTTTTAAAAGGAGATTCAATTAAACTAAAGAAAATATAAAGAATTTGCAGCTACAACGGTTTTCCTTAAAATCAAACATTGCAAACATTAATTTTTTCCAGTTTTTAGTCTTTGTATAATACATTTTTTTGTGGATGTTACATTTCACAAATTACAATAAGTACCAAATGCAATATAATGAATGATTAAAAGAAAAACAAACTTACAAAAACACCCGAAACTAGAAAAATATACTTGTAAGCACGTAAATATCATAAAAATACCAAAAACAGTTGTTCCCAACATCAACAGCTTTTATAAGCTGTTGAGTACAATAAAGTTTGTTTATGTCTAAATCCCAATAAAGTTAAAATAATGATAGCATCATTTATATGATACTGACATTAACACAAAGAAAAATGATTGGATAAGAATTCTTCTGTCTAATATACAAAAAGAAAACCGAATTAAACCAAACATAACTGTACTTGTCATGAGTTAAAACATAATACATGTATATTTTTGCGTGACTAACTGGTACACAATTATACAAAATTGTCTGCTGGTGGATCCTGGAAAATTTGTATAAAAGTTTTAAAACCTTTCCTAATGTTATTCTAAAAAATAAAACTAGTAGCTATCTTGCCTGTACAGCTAGTCCACACTGTTAATTTAACATTTATTTATCAGAAAACTGGAAACTACAAAACAGACTGGAAGCATAAATAAGTCCTTGTACTTTAATTAACAAAGGAACGTTCTGAATGTTCTGTTATCAAGACAATAAATTAAAACTAGAATATATACTTGCAAGCATGTATATGTCTGCATATCAGCTCAGTTTTATGTGGTTTGAAGCAGACAATAGTTATAAGCATTTTGTCTTGTGTTTATTCAAAGTATTAAGTGTGAGAATCTAGAATGAAGCGGACAAATAGTCGATAATTAGTTTATTTCAAAAACATGCCCTTAGGACATATCCATCACTATAGAGATCCTGGGTTGTTGTTTTAACCAGATTTCTCCAGAGTCTTTCCAAATTCCGAAAAAAATGGAGAGGAAGCGACCTTCCCATGGTCAAACCCTACCAGTTGACAAAATTTTTACTTGATCAGATAAGAAACGAAAGAGATGTCTCTGAAAAAAAAAATAGCAGAAAAGAGGGAGAATGATATTAATAATAATAAAGATTATGAGTAACAACAAGATGTCTGCTGATACACAAACATAAACATAAGTATGCCGAACTAGAGTTATGTCCCTTTCATAAGGATGTAAACATGGATTGATTTTCAAAAGACACAGTTTGAACATTGTTTTACTTTACATAAAGTTTGTTCATAACATGCTTGTAACAAATTACCCTACTGACAAAAATCTTTCTTATTTAACAACATTGTTTAATAATAGTTTCTTTACTTTGTTGATAAAAAAATGCAAATAAATATGGAAGTCAAATGTTCCGCCCTGTATAATCGCAGGGCAATACAACAGAGACAACTAAAACATAATGTTACCAAAAATAACAATGACCTTAACAAATACCATGTATAACCATTAACATTTAAAGCAGACTTGAATGTCACTGGATATAAGGAATTGAAAAATAATTTAATATATGAAAAATTTAAAATTTTAACATACATGTATTTACAGATATTAATTTAAAAGAAATAATTTAAACAACAAAATTAATTATAACAATGTCTTGATATATAAATTATGATAACATATACAAATAAATTAACAAATTAAAATTAACATTCGTATAAATTAACAGATGTCTCCCAAAGAAACCACATGATGCTAACTTATTTGTGTATACTGATTATATTAAAACTAAAAGCAGTTTATGTCTGTTAAAATGTCGCATTTTTAGTATTTGATATTTAAAATGTAACAGAACTCTTTAGAATACCTTAAGGTATCCACACCTTTAACAGCCCCTATAACAGCCCCATATTGAATATCTTAAGGTATCCACACCTATAACAGTCCCTCATTGAATATCTCAAGATATCCACACCTGCCCCTTAGTGAATACCTCAAAATATCAAAACTATAAAAGTGCCTCAGTGAATATCTCAAGTTATTCATTACTGTAAGAGCCCTCAATGAATACCTTAGACAGGTCCCAGGAGTGCTGGATCCCTCTTTTGGACTTTACATTCTATATTCAACACAAGTGGTATTATAAAGTGTTAAGTTAAACCCCATTGTTAACATATATCTTAACATAATATAATCTTATGTAAACATGCTTACAGTATATATATATATATATATATATATATATATATATATATATATATATATATATATATATATATATATATGACATTAATTATTCTAATCTTTCATAAAAATTTCAAATAAGAAATGAAGACTCTTGTAAGGGTCTCAAGAAATTCCATGGATTCTGTTCTCATAAAACCAAAAAAAGTAGCTGCCATTTTGGTAGACATGGCTGCTCAAATATGATTAAACTAAAAAGTTCAGCAAACTTTTATATGTAAGTAAGTATTACTTATTACTGTCAGTGGCACTGTGTGACATATTACATTTTACACCAAAAGGTTTTTTTCCTTCACCCTGATTTTACATCAAGTAAAATTCCTACAGTGGCAACTTTGTTCACTGTACAGAAATACCAAACTCTATTGAAATGGATGATATTTTTTGAGAAAAATATTCAAAATATGCTCACTGCCACTGACACCAATTTATGGTAAACTTTGCAACATGTACATGTACATTTATTAAGACTAAATATATTTAACTGAGGACCTGAAATTTTAGAAATTTATTTATTTTGATTTTTATGTTAATATTGCACTAAAAATAATGAACTGCACACGTTAATAAATATACAAATATATTATCTACCTTATCCAAAATTTTACTTATAAAATTTTTGACAATGTTAATATTTTTACTATCACCAGGTACCGGTATATATTTTTAACAAAATGTTACCAACATATGAAAAATGTAAAAAAAAATCAATAAAAATGGATGGAAAAGTTATATTAGAGACATAAGCTAGATATACTGATACATATGTACAATATACAACTCCTACAACAGTTATACATGTATCTTTACTTTTAATCTATAGTTCGTTTCTCTAAATTAACATTTCAATTTTTTCAAAAACATTAAACCTAGCAAAATATGTTCAACCAGTTATATGCTTGCTTGTATTTTTAGACTTTCCCCCAAAAGTTCAGCACTTTGAATGAGATACTGAAAATGTAGATAGCCTGTACTTTTAGCTATAATACAAAAAAAATTTGTAGCAAGCTTTTAAATGGAAAGAATTAATAGTGCAGGATATTGATCATTATAGGGATATGATACAAACATCTGCAATTTCGCAGTTTAACTCAAATTATGCTCTACTTAAATCTGTTCCTATATTCGGTTGAATTTTGTAAATTTGGGAATAAATCTTTAAAGCAATAATTTCTGTGAAATAGAGATAAAACATTCAGTTGAATTCCACATCAGTCTCTTGTGGCAGGAACTGCGTCAAAACGGGAACCACCTGATCATCCATATTTGGTAGTACAAATGTCCGCTATATCCAAAATATGAAAATAGACCAAAATTATACAAAACTTGGTTAACAGTACTGCATCAAGGACCTAACTATGAAATATAATGCTGTTGGTTCATTGAGCAAGACAATTATGATGGTATGCAATAAATGATAGCCTGCGGTCTCTTTCTAATGACAATGCAGAATATAAAAATCTAATTTTGTTATACATCTACATACTTGAGTAATCTAGACACAAGGCTTCTTAATCCAGAAACTATGGTTTGTGTGGACTGATTCTGTTTAGCAATGGATTACATGTAAATTATGTATATTGACAATGGTAGGATTAAGTATGTCTTCCAAATTCATACGAAAAGATTTTATTTCCAAGTTTAAGCACATAAACCATTTTTAGTCTCTTCTTTCCTAAATCTACATTTTAAAAAGCTTTTTTGAAATCTGAACCTAAGTTACCAATTACATGTTTATAAAATATAAATATTTGAAATGTTAAATCTGTATTTCTATGCTTGGAGATATCAATTGTTTCAGGAGCTACATGTATAAAAACAGATGTTTTAAATGTTAAATTCATCCTATAAATAGTTCAGGCTAAAATTTGAAATATAAACTTGCTAACTTAAGTCTTAAACCATTCAACAGTTTAACCAAAAAAACATTTCTGCTTAAAAAAACTATTCTCAATTTTACAAATTATCACAATTTTGTTCTTATTTCTAACATACATAAATAACACATAAATATTATTATCCTACAATAACATATCATTAACATTCATTTAACATAAATTTACATGTTGTCATGGAAGCTGTTAGTAACAAAGATCGGAAGCAATGCATGGGAAGGCAAAGATCTTCTACGTAATCTGATTGAAGGAAAGGCAGGATTTCCTAAACTTCTGAACCAGACTAGGATTTTAGAAAGGTGGGAATTTCCTACACCTCTGAACCAGATTGGGATCTTGGAATGGTTGGAAGAGCAGCACTAAGATAGTCAGGGATTAATATAGGAACAACAAGGTCATCCATGTTAGGCATCACAAGGACCCTCTGCAAGAAGACAAGATAATATATCAGTCATGCTTTATTCAAATATGTTAAAATTGAAGAAATAGAAACTGTTGTGTCTTATTTAAGTAGTTGTTGATCAACTGCAGAAATAAATCTGCCATGAAAATAAATATCAGAATAACAATATACAGTATTCTATCTTTCTATCTCATTATATTGTGTGCAACAAAAGTTAATATAATGGAATATGTCCTCCATGCGGAAAAAAAAAAAAAAAAAAAAAAAAAAAAAACAAAAAACAAAAAAAAACAAAAACAAAAAAAAAAAACAAATAAACAAACAAAACAAATTAACTAATCTTTACTATATGATAACATAACAAGGTATTATACAATGAATTCATGCAATAATGTTCAATTGTAGCAATTATACAAATGCATGTATCTGAAATTTTTCAAAGACAAAAAGAATTTAGATCACATGATGAATGTATATTTCAGTAAGGTATGGTAAATATTTGAAAACCTACTGACATTAACACATGTGAGAATATCCTTCATCATAAAAGCACATGATCTATTGTTTCTCTTTCATATCAGCATCAGAGCTCACTTAAGCATCTAGTCTATCACTCTACACTGAAGTTGATATTCAATCTAGACTACTGGTATGATAAAAGCTTTTCTACACATCATGCAGGTCAGTTGCAAAATGTATGACTAATGTATTAAAAGTTCCTACAATCTCTAGAAGCAAAATTTGCAAGCCGAATTATAAATCTGTAGTTCTTACATAGGAGTGCCAATGACCTAATTCTGAATCTCAATGATTTCTGTTATTTTCAGGACAAACTGTAACTTAAAGTACACTGTATTTCAATGGTTATTTTGTCATATACAGAAATTAACAGGTCAAAAGTTTCAAAAATTTTACAGAACTTTAATGATATATTATAGTTAATGTATGAATAATGGCAGACAAACATGCAGATACATGCCCAAAGTAAGCTAGAATATATTATGATTAGGTTAATAAATAAGACCAAAACTAGAGAATTATGTTTTATCAAGAAATTGTGTTATATTTACAAATACATTTGTGTATAAAAACAAACCTGAAATTCAATGGACAATTTCTTCTCTATCCATTCCGTAATATGGGTCACTGTGACCTGTCTAGCACCAACTTTAGGTTTAGCAACAAGAGTTAATTTTGGATTACTTCTGAATCCATACCTGTAAAATATCAGAATCAGTTTACATACAGAAATAATTATATCCTAATGTTTTACAACTGTGACCTGTGACTTACATGTAAGAAGTAGGTTAACATCAACTAGCTTTGTAAACTTGGTAATGTAATGTAGGTCAACATAACTAGCTTTGTAAACTTAGTACATTGTAATGTAATGTAGGTCAATATCAACTAGCTTTGTAAACTTAGTAATGTAATGTAGGTCAATATCAACTAGCTTTGTAAACTTGGTAAAGGTTTAAGCCCTGATACTATGTATAAAGTTTAGAGGAAATTAAACTATAAGTAACAAATATATACAACAAAACCTGTAAAGAAATATCATTCAAGTAATCAAAGACAACTGCCAGGACTAACTTTTTTTAAAAATTTGAAACTGTTTTGACTGAAGAAAACCCATGTCCGGTTTCACTACCATTATCCCACTAGTTTTATTAAAAATTTGTAAGAGTTAACAATTTTTAAAGCAGTGTAAAAAAAAACAAAAAAAAAACAAGAGGCCCATGGGCCTTAACGCTCACCTGAGGATATGTCAAAAATTGTTTGCAAAGCGCAAAAGACAACATAATTGGTACTGAAGCTTTACAAGTTTTCTCAAGTAAAGAACTGCCACAAAACTTAATCAGAAATATATCCACTCACATTTCATTTATAAGTAGCTTATATAATATGCATGAAGTAACTGTAATGCAATGAATAATTTCCAAATCATTAACAAATTTCAGTATACTTATGCAACTATGTCCTTGACTTTTAAACATATATGACCTTGAACCATATATGATCGTCATGTCAATACCTACAATATTTTAATATACATGCCTGTACAAAAATTTAAATTTTTTAAGATAATAAGCAATATATGACTTCTTTTGCAGCTGTGACCTTGACCTTTGAACATATGACCTTGTACCATATATCAAAATGATCATCATATCAATACCTACAATATTCTAATATACATGCCTATACAAAAAATTAATAGTTATCAAGATAATTAGCAATATCAGTCTTCTTTTGCAGCTGTGACCTTGACCTTTGAACATATGACCTTGAACCATATATCAAAATGATCGTAATTTCAATACCTACAATATTCTAATATACATGCCTATACAAAAAGTTAAGTTTTCAAGATAATTAGCAATTTAAGTCTTCTTTTGCAGCTGTGACCTTGACCTTTGAACATATGACTTTGAACCATATATCAAAATGATCGTAATTTCAATATCTACAATATTCTAATATACATGCCTATTCAAAAAGTTAATAGTATTTATGACCTTGAACGATATATGATCGTCATGTCAATACCTACAATATTCTAATATACATGCCTGTACAAAAATTTTAATTTTTTAAGATAATAAGCAATTTATGTCTTCTTTTGCAGCTGTAACCTTGACCTTTGATCATGTGACCTTGAAACATATATCAAAATGATGGTTGTCACAATACCTACAACATTCTAATATACATGTACATGCCTATACAAAAAGATTAAAGTTTTCAAGCTAATGCACAAATTTAGTATTTATAAGCAAAAATAACATTTCAGGGGCAACAACTCCTACATGGATTATCATATAGTTACAAAACTTGGTACCTTTTTAAATTTTGTCATGCTAAATATTTTAACAATGTTTTGATTTCATATATCTCTTAATATTTGCAAGAAAATTGCCTAAAACTGCATAAATCACAAATTAGGTCATGACCTTGATTTGTGACCTTGACCCTTTTTTAAAGGTCATTTCAAGAAAAAGTCAAAACTGAAAACCTCATGTCATTATCTGTTCAATTAGTCAAGTTATTACAATTTGAAGCCATTTTAAGAAATTTTTAAAATTAAACCCAAAAACGCATAACCCATTTTTAGACCAAATTTCAGGAAATGAACAAACTAAAGGCTTAAGACCCTAGAGAAGCCAAATATCACATCAGATTTTTTCTCCCATCATCGGTTTCAGAGAAGAAAATTTTTTAAGATTTTTGGACCCCTAGGTCACCTTGACCTAGTTTTGGTAACCATGGCAACGTCATGAACAAATCTGAATTGCACCGGCCCATGTATGCTTCTGACCAAGTATCATTGAAATCTGTGCAGCAGTTAAAGAGGAGAAGTTGAAAATAGGTGTTAACAACACACGCACACACACGTACATACACACGCCGCGCCATGCCATAAGCTCACATGACCTTTCGGTCAGGTGAGCTAAAAATAGATCAACATGCGCTTTTGGGTCAGGTGATCTAGACTTGAAAATAGTATCTGTATATGAAAAACCTTCAAAATGGCTACAGATATTTATGTATGGTAAAATGACAACATTTGTGTTTAAATTTTTTTTTTTCAATGAAAGTATCTTCAATAAACATCTGTGCCTGGAGCGCATGATACGCCCGTCAGATATTTAAACTCCTTTTTTAATGTCTTAAACAACTTGACATTTAGCTGAAACATATTTTTTTCAAACAAAAGTAGCAAATTTATTTCTCAATGTTTATTCAAAAACCTTTTGGATTATAGGACAAATATAACACAAAAGTTTCATAAAAAAGTTCAAATGATTTTTGAGTTACAACATGCAAACAAATGTCTAAAATTTGACAATTAAAGGCCAATAACTCTACAAAAAGAAAACATACGAATCTCAAAAATAAAAGGAAGCTCTCTGCCATGGATACCAATATAACACAAAAGTTTCATTCAAATTGTTCAAAGCATTTTTGAGTTATTATACTACAAAAAAAATGCCTTTAATATGACAATTAAAGTCCCATAACTCCGCAGTGTCAAAAAAAGGATTCTCAAAAATAAAAGGGAGCTCTCTGCCATGGATACCAATATAACACAAAAGTTTCATTCAAATTGTTCAAAGCATTTTTGAGTTATTGTACAACATGTAAAAAAATGCCTAAAACTTGACAATTAAAGGCCAATAACTCTGCAACAAGAAAACATACGAATCTCAAAAACGAAAGAGAGCTTTCTGCCTTAGATACAAACATTTCACAAAAGTTTCATTAAAATTGCTCTCTGCCATGGATACCAATATAACACAAAAGTTTCATTCAAATTGTTCAAAGCATTTTTGAGTTATTATACTACAAAAAAAATGCCTTTAATATGACAATTAAAGTCCCATAACTCCGCAGTGTCAAAAAAGGATTCTCAAAAATAAAAGGGAGCTCTCTGCCATGGATACCAATATAACACAAAAGTTTCATTCAAATTGTTCAAAGCATTTTTGAGTTATTGTATAACATGTAAAAAAAATGCCTAAAACTTGACAATTAAAGGCCAATAACTCTGCAACAAGAAAACATACAAATCTCAAAAACGAAAGGGAGCTTTCTGCCTAAGATACAAACATTTCACAAAAGTTTCATTAAAATTGCTCAAAGCATTCTTGAGTTAGTGTACGACATGTGGACATACGGATGGACGGACAGTAGGACAGACTGCGCCATACCATAATACGTCCTGTCATAGACGGGCGTATAAAAATTAAGAAACTTTGGAGTTATTAAATTCAGCACAGAAAAATCAATGCTCAACTATAAATTTTACATGACCTGTAAAATTCTGAAAAGGTGAAGAATAAAAAATGTAATTTGAGTATGTTAATCATTTTAATTGGTTCAAAACAACAATATTGATCTTAGAAAACAGAATCACGAACAAAAAGTAAATGGACAGACAATCATGATAATTAAAGTGAAAGCAATAACAATCCCCCCCCCTCCACCACTATTTTTAGAGCTGGTGTAACACATGAAGTCAGGAATATTATAATAAACACTTACCAGAATCTGTCAGATGGAGGGGGTGGAATATTAATGGCTAGTGTTCCAGACAGGTATCTCAGTTCAACTGCTAGCACCAGTGGGGTATTAGATACTTCTTCCATTGCCTTTTTAATGTACTTCATTTCTGTAGCACTTTTAAAATACTTAGACTGTGTAACTTTGTCTAGGAAATTCAGTATTTTCTTGCTTGCTCTACCTCCTGATGCCCTATAAAACCAAACAAAATTTACATAAGTTATACAAACTGGCACTCAAACACCAAAAATATAAATGAGGAAAAAGAATTTGCATTGGATTAATGGTGTTTTATGGCCAAGTCAAGAATGTTTCACTTCTATAAAGGTGGTCAATTCATGTATGGTGTAGGAAACTGGAGTGCCTGAGGAAACCACAGTCCTTTGGTGAGTGAACTGACAAAACTTTCTCACACTAGGATCTACCTGAGTGTGATTGGAATTGAGGTAGTGACAGGCACTGTGGTCTGTAGGTGCATGCTTTAGACCATTCTGCCACTGAGGCCCCACTGAAGAAAAGGAATCAATTTTTAAAATCAACATAATATACTTTCAAAACAAGAGGCCCATGGGCCTTAACGCTCACCTGAGTATATGTCCAAAATTGTTTGCAAAGCGCAAAAGACAATATATTAGCTACAGAAACTTTACAAGTTTTCTTAAGTTAAGAGCTCCCACAAAACTTAATCAGAAATATATCCACTCACATTTCATTTATAAGTAGCTTATATAATATGCATGAAGTAACTGTAATGCAATGAATACTTTCCAAATCATTCACAAATTTCAGTATACTTATGCAACTATGTCCTTGACCTTTGAACATATGACCTTGAACCATATATGATCGATGTCAATACCTACAATATTCAAATATACATGCCTATACAAAAAGTTAACAGTTTTCAAGATAATTAGCAATTTAAGTCTTCTTTTGCAGCTGTGACCTTGACCTTTGTACATATGACCTTGAACCATATATCAAAATGATCGTCATATCAATATCACAATATTCGAATACATGCCTATACAAAAAATTAACAGTTTTCAAGATAATTAGCAATTTTAGTATTTATAAGCCAAAAATAACATTTCAGGGGCAACAACTTCTACATGGATTATCATATAGTTACGAAACTTGGTGCCTTTTTAAATTTTGTCATGCTGAACATTTTTACAATGTTTTGATTTCATATATCTCTTAATATTTGCAAGAAAATTGCCTAAAACTGCATTAATCACAAATTAGGTCATGACCTTGATTTGTGACCTTGACCCTAATTTAAAGGTCATTTCAAGAAAAAGTCAAAACTGAAAACCTCATGTCATTATCTGTTCAAATAGTGAAGTTATAACAATTTGAAGCCATTTTACGAAATTTTTTTAATTAAACGCAAAAACGTGTAACCCATTTTTCAACCAAATTTCAGGAAATGAACAAACTATAGGCTTTAGACTCTAGAAAAGCCAAATATCACTTCAGATTTTTTCTCCCATCATTACTTTTGGAGAAGAAGATTTTTAAAGATTTTTGGACCCCTAGGTCACCTTGACCTAGTTTTGGTAGCCATGGCAACGCCATGAACAAATCTGAATTGCACCGGCCCATATATGCTTCTGACTAAGTATCATTGAAATCTGTCCAGCAGTTTTGGAGGAGAAGTCGAAAATAGGTGTTAACGACGCACGCACGCACGCACACAAGCATGCACGCATGAGGTCCCATGTCACGGAAGGCGTGGCACGATAAAGAACCCTGCTGTAAAATGCCATCAGCTCAATGCACGGGCAAAATTTCTGCACTTTCGCCTATAGCTGGTGACGTCTTGATATAAGTGAAATATTCTTGACCTGTACCTTAAACACCATTACTCAACTCAACTCTATAGAGAAATAGTGTAGAGTAATGGAGTTTTACATTTCAGTCAAGATATTTTCACTTGTATGAAGGTGGTCAATTCGGGTGTAGTGAAAGAAGTGCTTAGCAAAAACCACCAATCTTCTGTAAACAAACTGACAAATTTTCTCACACAAAAACCGTTCTATTTCTAATATTCAATAGACTATATTAGAAATAGATTGTTGACTAGTGTTGAGATCTTACTTATATTATTTTAGGTTTGGATTATGCACACAGGCACCCTCCCCTTGCAACCTTACTGTAGTATATAGGCTTATTTAAATGTTTAACATTGATAAAGGGTCAAATCTGACTGGTTTTTATGTTAGATAATGTTGTTTTATTATTATTGATATTTTTACCCTTCTTCAGCACCAGCTGTAGATTGATCTTCTTCTTCATCAGTAGATGATTCAGCACTGTCTTCTTCATCAGAATTTGTTATAGCTGACCTGTAAATAACAACCATCATAACTGAGATTAGATTATTAGCACTGTTTGGTTACAACACGGGCGGCAGTAAATTTACAAATTCTAATCAACAGACTAAGATGTTTTAAGTGTGCAGTAAATTTATAAAATCAGCATCTATGCAAACAAAACACAAACATTAAATAATATTTAAGATTTATATATACAGTGGCATTACAGATAAGGTAAAAATAAGCACATATTTGTTGAAATTTTTTTGTAAGGTTTAGTTTCTATAGTTACCTATTTTGTGATGATGTTTGGTTTCTATAGTAACCCTAGTAATGAGCTATCATGTTATTGGAGTGTTTTGTTATGGTGTTTAGTTTCTATAGTTAACTGTTTGTGATGATGTATGGTTTCTATAGTTACCTTTATACTGAGTTGTTATGTTGTTGTGTTGCTTTGTGTTGATATTTGGTTTCTATAGTACCTGTTTTGTGATGTCTGATTTCTATAGTTACCTTTCTTTTGAGATGTCCTGTTGCTGTGTTGCTTTGTGAGGCTTGTTTTCTGTTAATTTCATCAAGTTAACTTTAGTTTCTATGGTCATCTCAAATCCACCCTCGTAATTAACATCCAGATCTACCCAGAATCCATCCTCATCAATGTATGGTTTATTAGCTCTTCGTATCACAGGCATTTCATTTCCCAAGTCTATATTCGTTATCTTTAGCTCTTCTATAAAGTATGGTATCTGTCAAACATATAAAACACATTCCATTTTCAATAGTAAGTCTCTAACAATCCATCTAAAAATTATATTGAAACTGGAAATGAAGCATGCTACTGCAGTTGAGAATTATTTCAAGGTTTGATGTGTTAGTGAGGAAGAGAGTGAATATGACACACATGATGTTCCCTGCCTTACATCAAAAATGAAAATCAACATGTCAAACCTGTTTTCCCCAATTTCTTTGTTCGAATCTTAGAATTGTTTTGTATGTGTATAAGGTATAACTTGTGATAACACAAGAAGAAATCAGGCTCAAGCTTAAGTTTCCAGGAAATAGTCAAGACTGGATTGGACTGCTTAGATTATAGTGTTAAACACTTCAGTCAAGTTTCTTTCACTTAAATAGAGGCAGTCAGTTGAAGGATGGTGGAGGAAACTAGAGTCCCATAAAAATCCATTGACCTTCGGTAAGCAAACTGACAATCTCACACTAGGATCTACCAGTGGGATTCAAACCAAGGCAGTGAGAAGCACTGTAATTTGTAGGTGCATGCTTTGTCCACTAAACCTTGCCCTTTTGGAATGGACAAAAAGATGGACACATCCACAAATGAATGGACTGTGGCAAAAACATTAATTTTCCTCTAACTGTCCACTGAAAGGGAATAAAATTTTTTTAACAATTTAAAAGGTTTTAATAAAATATTTAAGTCAAAAGTGCAAATGTATCTGGTTTGATAATTTGTGTTTTTGGACACATACAACTAATCTTATTTTTATGTTTTTATTTTTAGTTTATTTTTAGTTAAATTATTGTATATGGAGGATATTTAACAGTGAAGTATGAAGTATGAATATGAAATTTATTTTGTCAAGTGGAGTGAGAAAATCAATATTTTCACTCGACGGCACATTCTTTTTATTTCATATCACTGTTTGAATTGTTTTTATATCTGACATGTTTGGTTAATTAAAACAATGGATTACGTCGTCGACGTACAGATGTGACCGTTGTTGATGATAATAAACAACATTGACAAGGTACACTGTTATTCGCTTGTGTAATGGTTGATGCAATTCAGAAAACCTGCAGCATCTAAGTGTGACGAGAAACAAGTACAGGGCACCCGTTCGCAATAATAAAAAGGGGAGTAACTCTGATTAAAAACCCTCTTAATTACACGTGAAGGAATTCGGAGTGAAATAAATATATTTTCACCGGTGAAAATATATGTATTTCACTGCTGTGAAAATATGTGTTTTATCAGTTAAATATTTTCCATATTTCATTATTGATATGAAATCAACATGTATATTTATGATTGGAACATTTCTCAAGAATTTACCTTTAACATGCTATGATGATTTAAATATTTTTGTGTACATGTATTTTATTAAACATGTTATAAGTCTAAATAAAATTGTTTTATATATAAGATACTCACATGAATTTTAGCCAGCTTTTTCTGCAGTTTATCCATAATTTTATCTGCCCAGTATTTTTGATGAAGAAAGTCCCAACAACACCTTCCAATCAAAGCATTTAGCCACAAAAGCTGAAATTCACAGTCTATTTTGTAATGATGACTAATCACATTTAAACTGTCTGTGTTTTTATTGTCATGACCTGGACTGGTGTGTGTCTGAAATTCTTTTGGCATTAATCTTCCCATATACTTTCCAAATAATTCCATATTCTGTTCATTACTGAGACAGTACTCCCCCTCATGAGTTGGTGATGAAGATGAAGTAGACGATGTAGAATCAGTGGAGCCATGTCGCTGATGTTTTAAATTTCCATTACTGCTACTTTTTTTATGGTGTTGCTGTTTTGTATTTAAAGAACGTTGTATTTCAGCAAGATGATTAGGAAGGGGTTTTCCTTTGGATGCAGCATCAAATCTTTTATACCAATCTTCCTTCTCTCGACAAGTCCTTGCAAATAAATACAACACACCAATGTCACATTTTTGTTCGGTTATGATTTCAAAACCCTCATCAGTATCTGGTGTTTTCTCCTTGTCCAAATCTTCCTTTTTCAAACTTGTATTAGCAAGAGCAATACATATGGGGTATTTTTTGCTCCAGATTCTTTTCTTTACAAGACCAGGAGGTAGAAGAAACACTCTACTGTCTTTTAGGTCATAATGTCTTTGATGAATAAATTTTGGTGTTTGTATGAAGGGTTCATCCCACATGGCTCTTTTTGGAATATTTATTTTTGGTCTGCGTAACCGTAGTATAGTATCTTCAAGATGAATATTTATGGAGTGAGTTTTGTTTATGTGATAATTATCTGGATTATAATGAGATATCTCATTCATCCAACCCTGGAATTTAAAAGAAAAAAATTATGGAATAATATATATATATATATATATATATATATATATATATATATATATATATATATATATATATACATACAATGTATTTATATATTATGTACTACCGGTATATATGTACAGGTATGTTGTAAATACATATGTAAAAATAGATCGCCTTATATGAGTATTGGGTAAGCAAAATTCAAATTTACTATTCATGGCAAAAGTATAACTGTATACTTTCAATCATTTCTGTGGTATTAATTGAAAGTTAATATATTAAGTACTTACCTTAAAAAGACCATCCTTTGTTTTGAATGTTGCCATTTCTGGTTCAAACATTGGTGGCAGTTGATCCAATGGCACCCTTTCAGGTGGTGGTTTAATTTTGGCTGGCTTTGTGAGAAATAAATAAATAACCCAACCAATGGAAGATAACACCATACCCAAAATAAAACCAGATATATAAGATGGCAGTGGTATAATCCAATATAAAAATATAAATAACAAAACACCAGCAACTTTCTGAAATCTTAAGTAAGTATGTTCTTTACGTGCTGTTTCATTTTCAACCTTTTTATTCTTATCTTCTGATTTAGTCTTCATATCAGACTCTTTCTTTGCCTTCTCTTCGGCATCATAAAATATACTCCCATCATCTACATCTTCTGTTTTTTTCTCTAGGGTAGATAAAGAAAATGAAGCTGGTGACGCTGATGGAGTTGGTCTGTTTTTAAATACTCCTTTAAGTTTTGACCTTTTACGAACTTGACTACCTTTTGACACTGTAGGCATTCCTGAAAAATCTTCATGTGGTTCATCAGGGAAGAAATCCTCCACAATGTCGATACTTTCATCTTCTTCATTTGGTTTTTTCTCATCTGGAGTTGATGTTGTTTCCTTTTCTAAGTTTTCAGATTTGTCCTTGCCATTGTCTTTTTTATTTTGGATTTCACTTTCTTCGTCTTTACTGATTTTACCTGTCTGTTTTACTACCTGCTTTCCTTCTGATGAATAAACTTTAACATTCTGATCGACTTCCACTTTAAGGCCACTGTCAATTTCCTTTTTCATCTGTAACAATTTTGCATCATCAACTGCTATTTCACTTTCTGGACTTGAATTTGTCTCAGACGAAAACTCTTCCAGTTTTTTGGCTAACTTATCCTTTAATCCAGATGAAAATTCAAATAAATTTTGTTTAATTTTTGACACATTGATAGAGGAATCATCAAATGATTTGGACAATTTTGAATCACTTCCTCCCCTAGACAGTGATTGTCTGTCACTGCTTTTAGGGATTTTAAATTCTGTTTTCAACGAATCTTTCAGACCTTTGTCTTTTTCTAACTTCTTGTCAAACTCTCCAGTGAATGTTGTCAAGTCTTCTTCATTTTCTTCTTCAAGAGACTTGAAGCTTATTTTTAAAGAATTACTGGAACTTGACCTGGACCCTCCTTTTGGGGCTGGAGGTCTTGGTGGGGGTCCAGAATCTTTCTTAAAACTCATAGTTTTTTATTCATTTCAGTTTCTGAAAATATGAAATATACAAAAAAATTGTATACAATAGTAATAACAATAGGAAGAAGAAGAAGAACAACAACAATGAAAAATTACAAAGTGAAATACAGACAAGCTGGACTGCAATTTTAGTATCTGAAATGTAGTTATACCGACTACTAAGAAAGGATAATTAAGCAATGAAAATTGATTTATTGACCTGTACTCTTTGGGATGGAATTGTAAATATAGGCAATGAACTTTGATTGTAATTGATTTATTGGCATGCAACTCTACTGGATCATTGTTTTTAAAAAAAAATACAATGTATGTCATACTGTTTAACAGAACCATTTTTCATTGCAAATACCTTATTGAAAACATATGTAGTGGGGAAGAGCTAGCTGGAGTGATTTACTGCCGGACTTTCTGGTCCGGATCTTTTAGCCTAATGGTAGAACCCTTTCTTATCAACCATAAGACTGGGTTCAGTCCTCAGTCATGTTCAATCCTTGAACACGGGGTGTCGGGTCGATTCGCCTAAGCCCATTCGCCCTGGGTTGTTTCGCCCCCGGAAGTGAGTCGTTTCGCCCTGCAAATATGCTTCCCCCTGGAGCTGCACGTGTAAACATGTATTTGTTTGTGCACAGTTCTTTGTTTTAAAAGTACAATGACCGGGTATTTGTTTGATGTACCGCGGATGACTGCTATTTCTGCTTTGATGTACCGCTGTCCACATACATTAAAGTATCTTGACCCATGAAGACACAAGCTGTGTTGTTTGTTATTGTTTTATGCAACTTATTAAACACTTATGTTGAGAAGTTATGTTATTTTAATGCAAAACAGATAAAAAAAATATTTTTGTAAGCAACTTCAATTAAATATGTCAACATTTTAGATTGTTTTTTTTTATTAGTTAATTTAATAAACAATGCGGCGAATCGACCCAGGGCGAATGGGAATAAGGGCGAATCGACCCAGGGCGAACGGGAATCAGGGCGAATTGACCCACGGGGCGAACGGGAATCAGGGCGAAAAGACCCGGATTCGAACACGGTACTCAGTGAGGATGTGTTTTTCTCAGGTGTTTTCTCCTTCTGTTACATTAGGCGCCCAACAAAATAACCCAGAATGTGGTTGTGTGAGATTGTCAAGGTGGTAGGAATGAGGCAGGGCTGAGTTAGCTTTGGAGTCGTTGTGTTGTATATAGTAGATATAATAGAGTGATTTACTGCCAGACTTTCTGGTTCTGATCTTTTAGCCATATGGTAGAGTGCTGGCTTATCACCCGGAAGAGATGGGTTCATTCTTCAGTTGGGGCACTCTGTGAGGATGCTTTTTTTTTTTAAAAAAAAAAAAAAAAAAAAAAAAAAAGTATTTCCTCCCTATGTTTTGTTATTAAATAAATGTCGATTTTACTCGCTGGAGAACTTGATTGTACATCTCAATATGCGAACAAGTCTTAACACACGATGTAACAGAACTGTGGATCGTCTGTCGAGGATGTATAACCATGATTTAACAACGAACAAAAACAGGGTCTGGATGACTTATCTAGCGATGAAATGATTGGACTTATTCTCTGCTTTTAACGTAAATTTACTTATATTTAACATTTGCATGTTATCTTTGTAGTTACCTCGTCAAAAATATTTGATTTTAAATTTCTAGTTGGGCTGCTTATAATTTGCAATTACTTAACGTTCAAAACGAAATCGAAACTGCTTTAGCGATTCTTCCACTCCACTTCCTGTTTTCCAACAACAATGAAGGAAATATTTTTGACCAATCAAAGATCAATACGTCAATTTTTACATAAATAAAGAATAAGTTCTTACAAATATCTAGATAAATAAGTGATATTCTTTTAATTAAAAATTGTCCAAATGTAATAAATAATTTTTTATGTTTATTCTTTCGTTCTTTGCTGTTGTAAACATAAATTATATCCAACCACTTGTCAGAATTTATTCACTGCGAATCAGTTATTATCAAAGAGCAAAACATGAAGTAGACGACGCATGATAGTCAAACTGAAACGGATGCATATAAATTTTTCTGTGTTATTAGAATGAATCAATGGAATGGTTGACTTTGTCTAATTTGTAAAATGTATCTTACATCCATTAATAACAGCTGTTTTGTTGTTATCCTTATATGTGCTGTCATTTATCCAGCATATAATTTACAGGTTAGCTTACACAGTTTTTATTATACTTTTAACATCTTACCCACCTGTTGTTGGTCAAGTTGATGACATAAGTAATTTACAGGTCACTGACACCTAAATGAACTTATATATGTATATTTTTTATGGCATTTTATGATTATTAATAGTTTAATTTTATGAGACATGAAACATAACTTTTTAAATTTGTTTGGCACAGACATGAATATTATCTGATGTAACCATGTATTTTACAGAAGTTAATAAGGGCAAGTGCCCAATGCACACTTATTTGTAGTGCTTGGAGCAGGGACAAACACCACAGTAAAGGTTATTACTCGGTATAAATTAACTCGGAAGTAAACCACATTCTTTGAAATCACTTAAAAGTAAAAAAATGAATTATGTTTGTCCTTAACGTTAATTATTGTTTATTAATTTTAGTGCAACAGAAGCAATATCTGTCCTGCATGCCAGATGTTATGTTGGGAACATCATCTACCACATATACGACACATTTTCCTTGCTATGCATCTCGTGGAAACTAATACTTGGTTTCTTGATAAAACCTTTACTTACGTTAAAATTCACAGGAAACCCACCGCTAACATAATCACATTATTCTTTATCAAAATGAATCAATATCAACGAACACAGCAAAAGAGCATGTGTTCCAGAGCATTGTGTGTGTATCCAAGCTGTTTTATCGAAAGCCATTTTTTCCATTTGAGCCTGGTTGATTCAAATCCTTTCCCAGAGTCAATTTATCCCAGTTGGCCCTTGTTCCTTTATTTATTTTTATTTTTTTTTATTTTATTATTATTATTATTACTATTATTATTATTTTGCAGAATGTATTGTTGTTCATGCACAACTGCATTTTCTTTCTGTCTTTGCTGTTGTTTACATACATGCAGAACTTCTGTGCATGCTTCAAGTTGATAAATAACATTTTGTCAAGCTGTCCCAAGCTTTTATGTTTTCCTTTTAGTATGGGTTAATAAGTGAACTTAAGAAAATGAATCACACAGATCATAATAACAATAAATTGATATTGATAAAAAATATTTTTAGAAAACTGGTTTTTTTTCTTACGAATGCAACTTTAAGAGTAGACTTAAAACTCTGTACTTCTATACTATATTGTTTTCAGCCTCATCAACTGACAGTGCAAGAATCAGTCGTGTTTGTGTCAACATTAAGTGGAACTTTCCATGCTGTCAGTAGAGCTACAGGAAAAGTTCTATGGACTCTCAGTGAAGGTATTTCTAACTTAATTGTGACTTACTAAAAACTGGTTTGTCTGTTTTAGAAGATGAATCTCCTTTTTTTTTTAAATCTTAAATTTATTTATTTATTTATTTATTTTTTTTTATTTTTATTTTTTTTTTATATTACTTTTTTATATTATTTTATTTATTTATTTTTTTAAATTTTCATCCAGAAGTATTTTTTATACTCTTGGAGTCCCTGTGTTTGTTACAGTGGATTAAAAAAAATCATAGAACATTCAATGGACTGGAACATAAAGTATTTTTACTTGAGTTTATAGTCATACAAGAAGAAGTAAATTGTTATTTGCATCCACAATTCACAAATGCCTTAAAACATTAAAACATGGTAAAATGTTGCAGCTTTAGACATTTAACAAGTTGAAAAATCAAGTGGATTTTCTTGCACACACATCACAATAAGTCACCAAGGACATCATTTCTGGTTTCAACACCACTATTTTCAAACATGTAAAAAAAAAAGCATAAACATAATTTTTTTTTTTTTTTTTTTTTTTTTTTTTTTTTTTTTTTTTTTTTTGTGTGTGTGTGTGTGTGTGTGTGTGTGTGTGTGTGTGTGTGTGTGTAAACAAAAATGTGCTAAGTGATCTCCTGTTAAAACTATAGACTGAAGTAAAAGGAAAATACCAAACTTTATAACAGTTAATGTTATTTTTTATGAAAAATTTTGCTCAATAAATGGATGCTAGCTGTTACAAAGACACAGGCTAGCAATTACACAAAATATAATCACAGATCTCTGAGAAAAATCTTAATTCTAAATGTCTAACCCATGCTAACTTATAGTATCAACTCTGTATATGTTATGAATATTAAGATATTTATTTTGCATTGGTTTTATAAAACTTTTTTTTTTTCACAAATACAGATGTGGCTTCTCATGTTTTTGGTAGACATTCATTTTGATAAAAATCTATTGTAAAAAGCTTATTATATTATTATGCTGGAGGATATATTGATTATATCAGCTGTCTGTACATGAGTATAGTATAAAAATTAAATTTTTCTAGATCTATAAATTGATAATGAATAAGGTGATCATTTGTAGAGCACCTGCCAATGTGTCATATATTACTCATGGTAACATATATACTTATGATGTAGTTATTGTGGTCTGAGATAACAACATCTGTTACTGACAATACTTAGGAACACATGTACAGATACAGTCTGATTGAATTACAACACACTCTTAATGTATTTAACAACATCACTTTTGAATTTTTGTTAAAAAATTTTCATTTAAGTTCATTAAACACTGCTGGTATTACTTTACTTTGTGTTAATTTGCTGAATAATATTAAGTGTTTGTAGTGAAATGCAAATGCTAAAAGCTGCTTCAGCATTGCATCTTTTTTGATGCAATCAATAAATTTTTATACTTTCCGTAGGAGCAATTTCAATAACCTCAGTATTAGTAATAACTAGCCATTATTTTGTCACATCTTATTTTCATCTTCAAGTTTTATCTATGATCCCCTTTTTCAATCAGTGTACCACTATGGTAGCTTAGTTGGTAGAGTGCTTGCTACATAACTAGAAGGTTGGGTTTTGAACCCCATCTAGGTCTGACCAAGACTTTAAATTAGCAGCTGACTCTTCTTTTGCCAAGCACTTGGCATTTAGAAATGAAAGTCACAGGCCCTTCAGATAAGACCTTAAAAACCAATGCCTTTTATTACGGCAAGTATGACATGTTAAAGAACCCTGCCTGCAAATTGACCTAAGTGCACTGCAAAGGTCAGAATTTCTGCCACTTCACCTTTAGCTGTTGACATCTTGGTATAAATGAAATATTCTTGACTGGGACGTAAAACCTCATTAAATCAGTCAATCAATCTTCCAGTCAGTGTGTAATTGTAGATTCATTTATAGTTTGATTTTGTTGATGTCATGCTCATTTTGTTTCATATCTTCTGCGACGATTGGAATCATTTTAAGTAATCAGGTCTTCTAATGGAATAGGAAAATTGATTGGATTTAATTTACTGCAGTCAAAGCTTGGCAACTACTGGCACTCAGAATTTTGGCACAAAGGCTGTTTAAAGCAAAAATAACTAAAAATTTGATTTAGTGGTACTTCTCTTAAAATTAGTTTTGAACATGTTAATAAATCTCATTATATTGAATAGGTTAGAAAAATAAGACAAATTTTCTTCCAAAGTATGGTATGGGGAAAAGCTAAACACTGTAATTTTAAATTACAGTGAAAATCCCTTTAAAATTCTTTATGTAACAAATTTAGAAAAAATTATTTCGTTCATTAATCATATGGTTTAGTTCTACATATAAAATTCAGTTACAAAGAACTTATACTCTTGATTAATTTTATTACAGAACCTGTAATTAGAGTTCCTGTTGAAATACCATCAGAGTAAGTGTTATTGTATATAAGTCAGGTGTATAAGTTTTAATATGCACATTTGATTTATACATGGGTTTTAATACTAAATTTCCTATCTTTCCAGTGTTTGGAATATTGAAAAATGTTTAGAATGAGATCAATCTGAAATTAGATCTGTTCTAAAACAACAAAATCAACATCAATAATAATAATAATAATTTTAACTGAAATGGAGTCTCAATAATCTTGCGCATCAGTTCTGAGGTTGTGGAGGAAACCAGAGTACCAGAGAAAACCACCAATCTTCAGCATGCAAACTGAAAAACTTTCTCACACTAGGTTCTACCCAAGCAAGATTTAAACCTAGTCAGTGAGAGGTACTGTGATCTTGTATAAGCATGAGCTTTAGACCACTTGGCCACCAAGGTCCCCTTTGTTATTTGATTTAATAAACATTAAAATGCAATTTTTTCATATATGTAAGTTTAATGCCTGTTTTGGAGATTTAGACAATTATAAATTTTTAGCAAATGTGCCTATTGCTGGTTACAAAAAAAAAAATCTTAAAAATCTCAACTGTGGTGTAAACCCTGATTTATCAGTTGCAATCCATGCAGGGTTAGGTCTTATTGCATGTAGTGTGAGCTTTGGAGTAAGTTCATGAGAGATTTTATTTTATTTCAGACGGAATGAATTTCTTGCCAGATCCAAAAGATGGAAGTATATATGCTCTGAGTGATGGTAGAGATTCTATAAAGAAACTACCATTTACCATTCCACAACTTGTCACTGCATCACCTTGTAAAAGTAATGAAGGGATTCTGTATACAGGTAGGTTGTCCACAGCTTGTCACTACCATTTACCATTCCACAGCTTGTCACTGCATCACCTTGTAAAAGTAATGAAGGAATTCTGTATACAGGTAAGTTGTCCACAGCTTGTCACTACCATTTACCTTTGCACAGCTTGTCACTTACTACATCACCTTGTAAAAGTAATGAAGGGATTCTGTATACAGGTAGGTTGTCCACAGCTTGTCACTACCATTTACCATTCCACAGCTTGTCACTTACTACATCACCTTGTAAAAGTAATGAAGGAATTCTGTATACAGGTAGGTTGTCCACAGCTTGTCACTACCATTTACCATTCCACAGCTTGTCACTTACTACATCACCTTGTAAAAGTAATGAAGGAATTCTGTATACAGGTAAGTTGTCCACAGCTTGTCACTACCATTTACCATTCCACAGCTTGTCACTGCATCACCTTGTAAAAGTAATGAAGGAATTCTGTATACAGGTAAGTTGTCCACAGCTTGTCACTACCATTTACCATTCCACAAGTTGTCACTGCATCACCTTGTAAAGTAATGAAGGGATTCTGTATACAGGTAGGTTGTCCACAGCTTGTCACTACCATTTACCATTCCACAGCTTGTCACTGCATCACCTTGTAAAAGTAATGAAGGAATTCTGTATACAGGTAAGTTGTCCACAGCTTGTCACTACCATTTACCATTCCACAAGTTGTCACTGCATCACCTTGTAAAGTAATGAAGGGATTCTGTATACAGGTAGGTTGTCCACAGCTTGTCACTACCATTTACCATTCCACAAGTTGTCACTGCATCACCTTGTAAAGTAATGAAGGGATTCTGTATACAGGTAGGTTGTCCACAGCTTGTCACTACCATTTACCATTCCACAGCTTGTCACTTACTACATCACCTTGTAAAAGTAATGAAGGAATTCTGTATACAGGTAGGTTGTCCACAGCTTGTCACTACCATTTACCATTCCACAGCTTGTCACTTACTACATCACCTTGTAAAAGTAATGAAGGAATTCTGTATACAGGTAGGTTGTCCACAGCTTGTCACTACCATTTACCTTTGCACAGCTTGTCACTCACTACATCACCTTGTAAAAGTAATGAAGGGATTCTGTTTACAGGTAAGTTTTCCACATGTTTTTACTACCATTTACCATTCTACAGCATGTCACAGTAATTTTGTATACAGGTAGATATTTCACTGCTTGTCACTAGCTCTCTGAGTAAGATAAATGAACAGACTGTATACTAGAATGTTGTCCACAGCTTGTCACTACCATTTACCATTCCACAACTTGTCACTGCATCACCTTGTAAAAGTAATGAAGGGATTCTGTTTACAGGTAAGTTTTCCACATGTTTTTACTACCATTTACCATTCTACAGCTTGTCACAGTAATTTTGTATACAGGTAGATATTTCACTGCTTGTCACTAGCTCTCTGAGTAAGATAAATGAACAGACTGTATACTAGAATGTTGTCCACAGCTTGTCACTGCATCACTTCAGAATGTTGATAAAGGGATTTTGTACACAGATAGGTTGTCATTTAAAAACTTGATTCTTAGTGCTATTTGTTAAAAATGCAGAATAAAAGATTTTGAACTGGCAAGTGTATTAACATTTAATGTGTGTCCAACATTTACCAATAATTTATAAATTATACATTATATTCCATATATATCATGGTTTAACACATTACATAAATTGTTCTTGATTATCTGCATTTACTGGTATATCTATTTTTATGTCACAGGTCAGAAGAAGGATATATGGATAGCTGTAGATCCTGTCACAGGGGAAAAACTCCAGACTTTATCTATGGATGGTGCCCACAAAGTTTGTCCTTCTAATGTTGAGAATGTTATTTATATTGGTAGAACAGGTAATTATAATATATTGTCTTACAGTCAGTTTTAAAAAAATCTGTCTGATGTAAAAACGCAACGTTTGGTGTTATTCCAAATTCTTCATTGGGATTTTCTATTTTAGATTACTTGACTTCAAAATTAATTACGATAAAACCTTGACAGTAGCTCAAAAGTCTCACCTTAATTGTAAATTATATCATAAAATCAGATAAAAAAAAATTTTTTTTCAAGAGTATTGAAGATTTTCAAATCATACTTGCTTAAATGTTCACATAAAAATATACACAATTAGACACAAGCGTTGCTTTGAGAATTAAGTTGGTATATAAGCTATGGTCCATGTATAGTCTTAAACGTGTAGTATGATTAATTTTTTTTCTTTACAGAATATACAATCACTATGTTTGATAGTAAAACTGGCACAAAAAGGTAAGAATTACCGGTAGGCTAAAATGAGTTATCCTGTGTGTTAAATTTTACTGTTAATGAGGATCTAGTTAGAAAGATTGATTTAGATATACATGATGTAATTGGGACAGTTCTTACTGAATTAACCGGTATCTTATTTCTCGCTTGAGAAAAAAAAATCTGAGGTCTTCTGTACAGCTGGTTAATACCATAGAGTTGTCTTTATTGTACTATGAGACATCATAATTGGAATTTTCAGTCTTATTAAAAAAAAACTCTCTTTGTAACAATCCTTTTGTGTTTTATTGAATGAAACTTGTGTTAAAAACATGTCTTAAATGGGGTTTGAACCCACAACCAAATGTTATATCAGCCAAAAAGGAAAATTTAATATACAATGTAGATCATAACATGTGCATGTATGTGCAACTTTTAAACCAAATGTAAAATGTTACTGTATACAGATACTTAAAATGTATTATTGTGAGACACATACATGTATGTAGATAACTAGTTATTGGACCTGTTTTCATTAGTTTTTACTTGAAGTCTTGTACAGTTAAACCTGTCAAAATGGCATTCATTATAACCAGCAAGTGGTTGTAATATACTTGTACATTTACAGGTTCAGTCATAGTTTTAGAAAGAACAATCAGCTAGATAAATTTTCTTCTTGACATGTTATGTTCATATTGCTTAAATGGCAGGTGAACATGTATTGTCTGATTTTTTTTTTCAATATTAGAGGCTTAAAAAGTTAACCTTATATATGTACATGTATATTGTTTCAGATGGAATGCTACATTTATGGATTATTCGTCTCATGTATCACCGGATCCAAAAGAATATGGTAATATAATAACTTAAGTATCTGTTACATGTTTTATATACTTTGTTAAGCATCAGCTGTATTGAGCTGAGTGCTTATAGCAATTGTTGGGTTTTTTCATAATTGGCGCTTCTCAATTTTCGCTTTAAAAGCCAATGAAATTATGAGTTTTCACCCAAAATCCATATAAGGAGTGGGATCGGATGTGGAAAACAAGTGATGAGGTTTCGTCAATATGAACAAGTAGTAAATTATGCAGATTATGGCGGTATCCATACGCGTGTATAGTTCGGATATTTTGAATAAAAAATTACCTAAATGACGCAGAAACGAAAGAAAGAAAGTTTTTTTAATATTTTCATGGAGAATCATTCCCGATTATAATTTTTTACATCCGGATTAATCGTTTTTTTGCCCTTGTCATTGGGAATTCCTCCTCTTGATATATAGTCAATCGATCATTGCATGCTGGGTTTCCTATATCTCATTCACGAAAGGGTCACCGTCTGAGTTAAAAATAGAAGGCATGCGGGAATTCCCGTTTCTGATTGGTCAATTCTTCAGAAGGCGCGAGATTTCTGAGAAATCAACCAACGACAACGTTTTTTTTTTTTTGTAAACAGAGAGATACAACGTGAAGATATGTATGTTAACAAATTAATGTAATAAATTAATAACAACAGGTTAATCAATGTTTATTTAGTAATCGATTTTCTGAACAAGGGAGAGAAGGATTTCATCGTTTCGTAAGGTAACTCCATGTTCCACATGAACTCCTGTGAAAGTAATGCTCGGCTTCAGCGATATCGATAGGTCATTAATCTTATCTGGACGATTTATTTTTCATCTTTTCAGGATTAAAAAATTCTTAAGTCCGAATCGGAAACTTGTAGGGCTTATATAAACTCGCCGCAAGTCGGTGATTTTTAATCAACTTCCGATTCAAAGTGAACATGGTGCAGTTATAAACAAATTTTCATTTATTTTTTTAATAAACATAATTCATCTGATTTGAATTTTTCATACCTCTACCAAATTCTTATCTGTTATTAATTTTGGTTTTCTGTAGACCAGATCGAAAACGATATTATTTTGTCAATTTAATTTTTATTGAAATTAATGTGTTTGATTGAATTTTGCATTTGAATATCAAGTCTTCAAGATTTTGATTTTTCAGGATTTGACATTTCTCAACAAAATTTAATTTTGACTGTGAACTCTCAGGCTTTTACTATCTCTTGTTCTTGTTTATTTGATTTTTCAGGATTTGAAACTGGGAATAGACAAAACTTTCTAGTTAATATTTGAATTCAGAATTTGACTTGCAACACCTTGATTATTCAGAATTTTAATAAACTTTGACATCAGGATTTGAAATTCAGAATTTTAATAAACTTTGACATAAGGATTTGAAATTCAGATTTTTAATAAACTTTGACATCAGGGTTTGAAATTAAAATTTTAATAAACTTTGACATCAGGATTTGAAATTCAGAATTTTAATAAACTTTGACATCAGGATTTAAAATTCAGAATTTTAATAAACTTTGACATCAGGATTTGAAATTCAGAATTTTAATAAACTTTGACATTAGGATTTGAAATTCAGAATTTTAATAAACTTTGACATTAGGATTTGAAATTCAGAATTTTAATAAACTTTGACATCAGGATTTGAAATTCAGAATTTTTATAAACTTTTATATAAGGATTTGAAATTCAGAATTTTAATAAACTTTACATCAGGATTTGAAATTCAGAATTTTAATAAACTTTGACATCAGGATTTGAAATTCAGAATTTTAATAAACTTTGACATCAGGATTTGAAATTCAGAATTTTAATAAACTTTGACATCAGGATTTGAAATTCAGAATTTTAATAAACTTTGACATCAGGATTTGAAATTCAGAATTTTAATAAACTTTGACATCAGGATTTGAAATTCAGAATTTTTATAAACTTTTATATAAGGATTTGAAATTCAGAATTTTAATAAACTTTGACATCAGGATTTGAAATTCAGAATTTTAATAAACTTTGACATCAGGATTTGAAATTCAGAATTTTTATAAACTTTTATATAAGGATTTGAAATTCAGAATTTTAATAAACTTTACATCAGGATTTGAAATTCAGAATTTTAATAAACTTTGACATCAGGATTTGAAATTCAGAATTTTAATAAACTTTGACATCAGGATTTGAAATTCAGAATTTTAAAAAACTTTGACATCAGGATTTGAAATTCAGAATTTTAATAAACTTTGACATCAGGATTTGAAATTCAGAATTTTAATAAACTTTGGCATCAGGATTTGAAATTAAAATTTTAATAAACTTTGGCATCAGGATTTGAAATTAAAATTTTAATAAACTTTGACATCAGGATTTAAAATTCAGAATTTTAATAAACATTGACATCAGGATTTGAAATTCAGAATTTTAATAAACTTTGACATCAGGATTTGAAATTCAGAATTTTAATAAACTTTGACATCAGGATTTGAAATTCAGAATTTTTTTTAACTTTTATATCAGGATTTGAAATTAAAATTTTAATAAACTTTGACATCAGAATTTGAAATTCAGAATTTTAATAAACTTTGACATCAGGATTTGAAATTCAGAATTTTAATAAACTTTGACATCAGGATTTGAAATTCAGAATTTTAATAAACTTTGACATCAGGATTTGAAATTCAGAATTTTAATAAACTTTGGCATCAGGATTTGAAATTAAAATTTTAATAAACTTTGACATCAGAATTTGAAATTCAGAATTTTAATAAACTTTGACATCAGGATTTGAAATTCAGAATTCTAATAAACTTTGACATCAGGATTTGAAATTCAGAATTTTAATAAACTTTGACATCAGGATTTGAAATTCAGAATTTTAATAAACTTTGGCATCAGGATTTGAAATTAAAATTTTAATAAACTTTGACATCAGGATTTGAAATTCAGAATTCTAATAAACTTTGACATCAGGATTTGAAATTCAACAAAAGTTAATTTTGATTGTGAACTCTCAGGTTTTTACTATTGTTATCGAATTTGAGTTTTCAGGATTTGAACTTTGAGAATACACAACCTTCTAGTTAATATCTGAATTCAGGATTTGAATTGCAACACCTTGATTATTCAGAGTTTTAATAAACTTTGGCATCAAGATTTGCAATTCATGTCAGGTTTATTTTTCTGTGTTTTAAATATATCAGGATTTTAATTGACATCCTTGCGTAATTTAAATTTTTTTTAATCTTGCATCAATTCTGAGTGCTTTGACAATTTCTAATTTGAATGTCTGGAGGTAAACATGCCAGGTTTCTAAGAGTTGAAAATAAATAGTAGCTATATTAGACTTATTGGTTATTATTTGTTGTTGTTGTTGTTTTTTTTCTTCTTTTCTTGAGTGTGTGAAAGCAGTATGGTTTTTAAGAAATTTTGCAATTATTAGCAGGCAGTGGCGATTTGATTCTTGATATTTGAAACCTAAGAACGAAAGAAAACTTTCATCAGCGAGAAATCAATCATGGGAGAGTCAAGGTAGTCAGATAGTTTTGGGGGATTTTTACCAAGGTGCCAGTATTTTTTCTTCATACTCTAGAGGTAGAAAATGTGTTGCAAATTGTGCAGTTGCCATTAGTTATTCTATTATAAAACCATTCCATTGTTGGTCTCGTCATGCAGTTGCCTACATACACTGTCTTTTTAACCTTGCCAATTATGTTTCACTGTCAGAATTTTTCTTGTTGTGGCACAACATTGCTATAGGCATATACACCAGCATTTTTGTTTGTCTGTAACACTTGTCTCTTTCCTTTTATCAGAGTCGACTTACCCACTTGGCCGCATCAGTCCCCTTCTAAAGTCAAGGGCAACTTCCTAAAAACTGATTTCTGAATAAATGAGTATTGCTGTGCCATAAACATGTATTTTATTAAAATTTGTCTTGATATGAATTTGTTCATACATAAAGGCTGATACTTGAAGATCTGGCCCCAATTTCACAATCATTCACTCAACTGAGTGTACACTCAACTCAAATACACGTGTATTCCCATTTTTCTCTCATCAATATTTTAAAAATTTTAAGTTTTATGAGGCAGAATTTTGTTTTATTCAACAAAACTACACTAAACAATTTAGATATAACATTAGATACTCATTTTTAACTGTAATGTCTTAAAAATTGACATTAAAATATTCCCAAATTTGTGTTGAGTGTACACTCAATTGAGTGAATGATTGTGAAATTGGGGCCTGGTGAATATTTGCAGTTGTTTGTTCTTTTCCATGGAATAAAATTTAATCTATGCATTCTTAGTTATTGAAACGTGGAAACATCCATATTGCAGTGAGCTGATGCTTCAGTACCTTCAGTACTTTGATGTAAAATATGCATTTCTATCATTAGCTGCAATATATTCAGTCTATAAAAAAGTTATAAAACTGAAGTAAGATTCACATATACATGTAAATAAATAGCAACTGTTTAAGTAGTTAATCAATATGAATCAAATATTTCACATGTTTTACATAGCAATAAATAATATCATGTTTTAAATAGTTTCATTATTAATTTCTTATCTCCTTTTTTTGCAGTAAAATACATCTTCAACATCTTCAAAATTGTCTCTCATAAGAAGTGTAGTGTTTGACTTTATTGTTTGCTTCAAAAGGTTGCATTTGATGAGAGTAATGACCTTTGTAAAAAGGTGTCTTAACTAAGACAGGTGGCTGATTTTAATACAAAAATCTTGGTGTTTCCTGCTTTGTAATACACTAATGCTTTACTAGCGGAAAAAAGTAACTGTGCATCAATAAAATTTATTATATCGCTATTATTACTGAATGTATAAATCTTAAAATTTGCACAAATGGTAAGTGTATATACCTCTATCATATCGCTCGGTCATTGCATCAATTGCCCGTGATTTTTACGCTTCATGCGCACGGGTCGGTTTTCAAGCAATTGTCGCCCAGGATTTCAGTGTGACAATATTTTAGGAATAATTTACTGTTGTTTGTTTAATTGGACACCAGACAACCAGAAAAGCAAGTTGAAAGCTTCCATAGTGTAATGCCTAGGCTAAATGAAAATGATCGCCTCCGCGCAATTGGTATGCTTAAGGCAGGTATGACCCAAAGCTTTGACACTAGACATTTTGGTGTCCACAGAAACACTTTTTATGCTTTATGGAGACGATACCAACAGTTTGGCACCACTAGAGACCGCCCTCGTTCAGGATGTCCACGCGTAACGACACGTCAGCAAGACAACCATATCCCGCTTGTGCGCCTCTGGAACCCTTTCCAAACTGCCAGTACTACTGCCCGGAGCATTCCTGGACTACACCCAATCAGCCCCAGAACAGTACGGAATCGTTAACGGGAAAGACTTATTCGACCATGACGTCCGGCAATCCCTCCAATTCTACAACGACGTCATCGCACAGTTCGTCTGGCATGGTGCAGAACACATTTACGCTTCAATCGACGAGACTGGGCAGAAATTATGTTCACCGATGAGTCCAGATTTCACTTGGACAGCAGCAACGGACTCTCCAGAGTGTATCTGCACATTGGAGAACGTTTTCATCATGTGTGTGTGGTGGAACAATGTTCGTTCGGTGGGGGCAGTGTAATGGTTTTGGGTGGCATCACAGCGAATGACAGAACTCCTCTGGTAGTTATCGACGGGAATTTGACAAGTGTATGGTACCGTGATGAAATCCTACAGACCCATGTCATCCCATTCATTCAAGGACAGCAACGTAACGTCACTTTTCAGCATGATAATGCAAGACCACACGTCGCACGGGTTGCAATGGATTTTCTGGCACAGCATAACGTCAATGTGTTACCGTGTCCAGCCATTTCACTCGACCTTTCTCCAATTGAACACATATGGGATGAAATGGAATGCCGATTACATCATCTGCCCAATCAGCCTGTTACATTGCAAGGGTTGGCCCAAGCGTTAGATCAGATATGGAACAACATCCCTCAAGCATTCTTTAGGCATTTAATCAACTTTATGAGGCGTCGCTGTCAGTCCTGTGTCAATGCTAATGGTGGTCACACACAATACTGATCTTGTGAACTGACTTTTACTATCTGCTATGTTTCTAGTCCCCTGCGTATGAAATAACAGTATCTGTAACCTTTTCAATGACATGAATTTGTAAAGAAATATCTAATAAACAAATACGAAATTATTCATTGCTTTGCATTTTCAAATTATTTTATAATCTCACATTTCAGTCATGCACAATTACTTTTTTCCGCTAGTATATATTTGTACACACATGGGATGGAAGTTCTTTTTGAAGTTTGTTACCTACACATTTTATACAGTGTAACTTCCGAAAACCGACACCTCTAAATACCGACAACCTCCATAAACCGACATTGTCTGCCCGGGACGGATTTATTCCTATATAAATGATGTAATAAAAACTTCCAAAAACCGACACCTCCGTATTCCGAACACCGACATAATTTGTCAGCCCAAATCGGTTTCTTTAACAGTAAATAAACTTCCGAATACCGACATTACCTGTGGAACAAATAATGTTTAAATGGTCACGAATGACTGCACGTGATGAGAACTCATATTACCGCGGGCTATGTGTAACACCTGTTTACCTACGGTCGATGTTTACTAAATACATTAACTTATTAATTATAATTATTATTATTATGTATCTGTATTGTATGTAATTTTAAAATAAACAAACGTGTTTAAAACGTTTTATTAAAATTTGCGTTGTTTATATTTTAAAAAAAAAAAAGAAGTCGGATGCCGAAAACGGCTGCGTGATATTTTTAGATGCAAGGCAAAACAATACAGCTTTTTCTTTTCCTTGTTTTTTTTAAATCTGAATGATTGATATGACCTCTTCTTCTCGGGCGAGAAAAATAAAATAAAATAACACAAACTTGAGTATTGTTAGCAGGGCCCGATCTTGGTAGACGATAAGAACTACGTATTACAACTACGATGACAATGTATGCACATTGTTTTATTGTTCAATTTGTTTAATATAAAAATAAAATATAAATAACATTTAAAATACCACTTTACACGATGTAAGTGTTAACAAACACGATCGAATCCACACACATGAATACATTATAGAAGCCATATCCGGTAACTGACTAAATTCTGACCTGGTAACGGACTGGAACGAACCGGATTCGAATCCGTTTTTTCAAACTTCTGAAAACCGACACCTCTGTAAACCGACCAAAATGACCGGTCCCGTGGAGTGTCGGTTTACGGAAGTTTCACTGTACTACTATTTCATTCATTTTATCTTTTGCAGAGCTTCGCCACTTTACAGCCAGTTCTAATGGTGCAGCTGTCACATTGGATGGTAGAACAGGTTGGTATTATTTTAAGAAAATTTTTTTTAAACAGCTATGCAAAATTGTATGATATTTATTCTTAATTGTCCTTTGTTTATGCAGATTAATAATTTTTTACTTGAACTCTGAATAAAAAAAAAAGGTCTCTTGTTTCTTTCCAAAGAAAATTATTTTTTTGTTATTGATTACCAGTAGTTAGAATCAGTATTGTTTTAATTCAGGTGAAGTTCTGTGGCATATGGATTATGATTCACCAGTTGTAGCTATGTACACCATGACAAAAGATCACAGTTTACAGAAAGTTCCTTTCACCAGTTTTGCTCCTGAGACCCTTGATCATCTGACAGGACAACTATCCTCTACTGTATGGAGACATAAGTTCTTAGAACATGGTGCAAAACAACAAATATTCTAGTAAGTAGCCTGGCTTTCAATTTATGCAATTTTTAGCTCACCTGAGCTGAAAGCTCAGATGAGCTATTGCTATCCATCTTCGTCCGTCGTGTGTCGTGCGTCGTGCGTCGTCCGTCGTGCGTAAACTTTTTACATTTTAATCTTCTCCTCCAAAACCACCGGGCCAAATTTAATGAAACTTGGTAACCATCATGCCTGGGTGAAGCTCTTTCAGATTTGCACAAATGAAGGAGTTATGTCCCCTTGGGGCCCCATAAGTGGGGAAATAGTGAAAAACTTTAAAAATCTTCTCCTCTGAATCTACAAGAGATATACCTTAGTTATTTCATTTATAACATCCTTAGGTCATCTTTTTTCAGATTTGCACAAATGGTAGCCATGGGACTCAAAATGGGGAAATTGTGAGGCACTGAGTGGGGAATTTGATAAAAATTATATATTTGTCACTATATCTTGAAAACTATTAACTTTTTGTATAGGCATGTATATTAGAATATTGTAGGTATTGACATGACGATCATTTTGATATATAGATCAAGGTCATATGTTGAAAGGTCAAGGTCACAGCTGCAAAAGAAGACTTAAATTGCTAAATATCTTGAAAACTATTAACATTTTGTATAGGCATGAATATTAGAATATTGTAGGTATTGACATGATGATCAATTTGATATATGGTTCAAGGTCATATGTTGAAAGGTCAAGGTCACAGCTGCAAAAGAAGACTTAAATTGCTAAATATCTTGAAAACTATTAATGTTTTGTATAGGCATGTATATTAGAATATTGTAGGTATTGACATGACGATCATTTTGATATATGGTTCAAGGTCATATGTTCAAAGGTCAAGGTCACAGCTGCAAAAGAAGACTTAAATTGCTAAATATCTTGAAAACTATTAATGTTTTGTATAGGCATGTATATAGAATATTGTAGGTATTGACATGACGATCATTTTGATATATGGTTCAAGGTCATATGTTCAAAGGTCAAGGTCACAGCTGTAAAAGAAGACTTAAATTGCTAATTATCTTGAAAACTATTAACCTTTTGTATAGGCATGTATATTAGAATATTGTAGGTATTGACATGACAATCATATATATTTTGAGGTCATATATGTTCAAAGGTCAAGGACATAGCTGCATAAGTATACTGAAATTGATTTATGATTTGGAAATTATTCATTGCACTACAGTTACTTTATGCATATTATATAAGCTACTTATAAATGAAATGTGAGTGGATATATTTCTGATTAAGTTTTGTCGGAGTTCTTTACTTGAGAAAACTTTTAAAGTTTCTGTACTTAATATATTGTCTATTGCACTTTGCAAACTGCATTGGACAATATCTTCAGGTGAGCGTTAAGGCCCATGGGCCTCTTGTTTTAGATGCAGTAAAGAAATTAATGCATGACATTTATAGTGGGGTGGGTTGGGGCAACATCATTGTTGTCAACATTTGTGTATAGTCAAACCTTTTTAATGGCATAGCCTTCATGATTAAAAATTCTATATGATTAACAAATGTATGCTTTTAACAATATTTTGATATTATATATGTTGTCACAATAACATATGATGGTTATGATTACATGTTAGAAAAACAGGTGTGTGCTTCTAGTGTGAAAGAAAGAGAAATATGATAAAACTAGGACATCTTACTAGAGAATAGTTTTCTTCATAAAAATGTGATTGTTAATTTTAATCCACATTATAAATTTATACCTTTCCTGTTGTAAGCACTTATTGTTTCAGTAGGCTGCATAGAAAATTGTTTTGGATTTTTGAAATCCTGTGCAGTTATCCAAAATATGCTGTTATCTGATATGTAGTTAAATAGTTTCAACTGTACTAATAAAGTGAACCAGATTATTGATATTGCTTACCTTTCCTTGCTCTAAAGATCAATTAATTTTTGAAAGACTTTTTCTCATGAAAAATTGCACTCAGAAAATTCAGAATTGGCCTTTGGAAACATTGTTACATTAGAATACAAAAAGTAAACATTAATTAACATATATGAATAATTGTGATTAATAATGGGAGTTAAATGTATATACAAATATAACTTGAACTGCCTACTAGCACCAGTATTAAAAATTTATTATCTTGTTTATTTATTTGACAGTCCAACACTCTACATTGGTGAATTTGAACATGGATTTTATGGACTTGCATCATTGGTTGATGAAAAGACAGTAACAATAGCTGTAAGTTTTATGAATTAAAAAAATGGTGTATGTTTTTATTTGTAAACTGTCCGTTATTATATCTGTAAATGACCTATGATATTAAGTCAGAAATTCATCTCAATTTGTTAAACCAAAGTAAATAAAAGTTTTAATGTTAGGCCATAAATAATAATATGTTTGTTTGCCCTAACCAGACGAACCCAAAAAATTTTGCCCGACTCAAAATCTTTTTTTGTTCAAAATTCACGATGTTTTTTTTTTCTGGATTTTTTTCGTATCTGTCTTGAGTTCGTTACTTAAAAATTGTCTGTCAAAACAGAGCGCTTTAACATATGGACGATTCCTGCTGTGCAAGCCTCTAAATGATATAGATGAAAATATGACAACATGTTTACCCTTTCATCTTCGATCCAAATAAAAATTGGATCAAAATCTAAACCTCTAGTGGCAAATAGATTTTATCACTATGATAATACAAGAACGTGGAGAGAAGTGTTTGATGAAGTTTGAGATGATGATTTTATGCTGATGAAAACTGACCAAATCGATGTTACTGTCTCTGACTGGTCCGGACACTCTTTTGAACCCGATCTTGAAGAATCAATAAGCGTTGTACAAGAATTTGACCCAGCGTTTAAATTTGACCTAGTTTTGAAATTTGATTTATAATAAATTTAGTAAAATCTTTGTTTAATGATATACAAATAAAATGTAAAGAAGTTACCAAAGGTACACTGAAAATTGTGAAAAAAAACATGTCAGAGAACGAAGGGCGAACATAAAACACAATAAGGGAAATTATAGATCTCTTTTATTATAATTAGTTTAGGTACCGTAATAAGATCCTGACATTACCATAATTTAAGTCTTACATTTTAAAGGTATTTACAGGTAAAACCACTTTTGCATGCTATTTTTCTTTGAAAAAAAAAAAAAGAATTTCTCTACCTACCTACTCTTACCTGAGACAGGTGGGTCGGGTTTGGGCAAACAGAAATATTTTTAAGTCTGGCCTTAGTGTTACAAAAATGTTTGAATACATGACATATACTTTTTATAGGACTGTGTTTATATGTGTGGGCATGGTAGATTGGTGTTTTTATTGGCATTCAATGTCAAGGTTATGGATTTCAAATCATATCTCTGATGGTGGTTTTTAGCTGGTATACATCTCCTATACAACAGCTTGTTGCTTTAGAGAACTTTCTGGTGATATTCAAAGAAAGATAAGGTCCAGTTGTCTCTGTCTTCTGTATAGTTTAACAATGGTTAGTCCACATGTGGTGACTACAAGATAACAGAGAATGACTACCACAGACTACTTAATATACAAATGTACATTATGTAAGAACAAATATTTAATAATAATGTATTTATTTTGTTTCAGCCAAAAAATCAAGGACCATTGTTGATAGAGGGACCAAAACCTAATAAAAATGCTCATAATTCAAACATGCATGAAGAAAAAGTAACAGCAAGTACAGTCAGAAGAGGGGGAAGTATTTTGTTGTTAGGTAAGCACCAGGATTAAATACAAATAACAAGGCTAAAGTAAGCTACAAAATTTCTTAATTTGACATTTATTTAATTCTAGAAATAAAATTTGTTTTGTGATTTTATAATCAGCAAGATATGTTAATCTGATATGGCTGTATATTTTAATGTTATGAATTACATTTTATGTGCTGGCGAGTTATATTCTCCTTCTTTCATAGTTTTGCCTTTTATCTTCCAAATACTTTAAAGGGGGTATACAGAATCCCCCTGTCTTATTTTTCTGACTGTTCATCTTTTCTGTGTAAATTTTTGTTCATGTCATAACTAATTGCTGTTATACAATTCTAATGAAATTTAGCAGAAATGGTCATAGTGGCAAAATATCTGTATAATTCAGTAATGTTTGAGATGACCTTGAACATAGGTAATATCACACAGATCAAGGTCACAAAGGAGTACAGTAGAAGGGTTTTTACTTGCTGCATTCTATTGTGTTTTTTTTGGAAAGCTTACACTTTAAAAGGATGTTTTTCCTTTTAAGGTTACCATGAAGTTCCAGAAGAAGTGAATTCAAGAGTTTCCCCAGCTTACCAGATTGCCTCTGACACACCACAAGTTGTTATACTGCCATCAAATCCAGAGAAAGACAATCCAGATCCAAATGTTAACAATACAACAGTTAAAGAAGAAAGCTTCTATACTAAATATCTACAAGTAGATTTTAAGTTTTGGACAACTGTTATTTTATCTCTAGGAACCATCATTGCCATTGTGTATTATTTTCCAAGGGTAAGTATAAAATTTCTTTCTTACAAGTCAGAGTTTATAAAAAATGTTTTTGACTAATCAGTTTTGGACAAATAACAGTACTGTTCTAAAAATAAAATTCACTCCATTCATCATACAAAATTACAATATCTTTTATTCCCCATTATAATTTCAAAATAAGCAAAAATAGGAAGTTTATACCTTATGTTTTATTGGTTTGGAACAGTAGTCTAAAAATTTTTGAAGTGCAACAACTTCTGAAATCTTAGAGGATGCATGTGAATTTTCAGTCTCTGAGAGCATGACCAGGCTCATGTAATATCCTTGGTGTGGTCATGAGCATTGACATCCAGCATAAAAGTTTTTTTATTTGATTGATGTGCATGTTACCCTTCTTTTTTCTTATTACAGAGCTTGTTCATTTAAAAAAAAGGAAACTTTAAAGCAATCATTGGAGTCCATCGTGTTACCGTAACATCTGTGTGAAGATAATATTTCTTTCTTATATGGAACTTCATAAGCTGGCAATTTGTTGCAAAAATAATTTTTGTGGAAGGTTTTTTCATTACTGCACAAATTGAATTGTAAAACATGATCATGTATATAAAGAAATCATTTGTTTTCTATGAGACTAGCAGTGTTCATGTTTACTTGAATGTACATGTATATTATAGACCTCCTGTCTATACACGTAAATGTATGTTGGTTATTTCTTTACTGTCAGAAAACTGAAGAATCCATAAAGATCATGCTTCAGAAACAGATAGAAGAACAAAAGTTACAAGGTCAAAGGTCAGCACAAACATCGATGACTGGAAATGGCTCATCTGAATCTAAAGGATTATATGAAGGTAATATTTATGTAACAATTTGTATATCTGATAAAAATAGAAATCTGATTTTGAATCAACAATGTTAATGCCATAATAATACAGAATAAAACAATAGTGGTTTCCATAGTTGGGTTTCAAAACTTGATTATCAAAATTATGCTCCTAATAAATTGTGTTACTTTATATAAAATCAGAATTATTTTTTTTACTTCCCAGTTTTGACTTTTTATCTAGGTGAAAGAATCTCGGCTAAGTTGTTAAACACCTTAACCTCTCCCAGTTTTAATTTTTAAAAATAAAAGTACATGTACCAGTTTACATGTAATGGATATCTAGATAAATTAATGGCCATTTTTTTACTTTGGAATTTAATTAAACTTATATTTTTTCTTCCAGCTGTCCCTGAAGGACATATAAAAGTTGGTAAAATTGTTTTTAACCCTAAAGATGTCCTAGGGCATGGATGTGAAGGCACATTTGTATATAGGTAATTCTTTTGTTCTTTTATTTTCCTGCAACTGATAACAGCTCCCCCCCCCCCCCCCCCCCCATATTGATCAATGCACACTTTAATGTACAGAGAACAATGGTTGATTTTGGTGTATGGTAGTGAAGGATCAGTAACCATAATTCAAGGTCACTTGAACCTGAAATTGTTATCTACTGGCCATTATCTAACCCCATTTGTCAATTTTTTAGGGGAGCAGTTTATGACTCATTAGTTTCTTTTGAAATATTTTTGTATATTACACATAAAAAGGGACCAGAAAATCTCTGTAGTGTAAGAACATATAACAAGTCTTGTATTTGGTATACAGTAGTGGCAAAAAAAAACACAATCATCATTAACATTATTTCTGAGATAAAGATGATCAATAAGGAAAAAACTGTTACATTTTTCTTTAATTGGTATGTTTTAGAGGAAGATTTGATAACAGAGATGTAGCTGTTAAGAGATTATTACCAGAATGTTTTACTTTTGCTGATAGAGAAGTTGAACTTTTACGTGAATCAGATCAACATGCTAATGTCATCAGATATTTCTGTATGGTAAGTTTACATGAATCAGATCAACATGCTAATGTCATCATATATTTCTGTATGGTAAGTTTTACGTGAATTAGATCAACATGCTAATGTCATCAGATATTTCTGTATGGAGGCATTTCTGTATGGTAAGTTTTACGTGAATCAGATCAACATGCTTATGTCATCAGATATTTCTGTATGGTAAGTTTTATGTGAATTAGATCAACATGCTAATTTCATCATAAATTTCTGTGTGGTAAGTTTTACGTGAATCAGATCAACATGCTTATGTCATCGGATATTTCTGTATGGTAAGTTTTATGTGAATTAGATCAACATGCTTATGTCATCATATATTTCTGTGTGGTAAGTTTTACGTGAATCAGATCAACATGCTTATGTCTTCAGATATTTCTGTATGGTAAGTTTTACGTGAATTAGATCAACAAGACCATAACATCAAAATTGAATTTTATCTTGGTAAAACAATTTTGATAATTTCAAACATAAAAAATAATAAATATTACACTATAAACATGCAAACCTTAAAAATATTTCATGCTTGTTTCTCATAATGTCATTAAAATATAGTGGATGTTTTTAAAGTTTGAAATCCCTTCATGCAGAAAACACATGTTGCACAGTAGCTGTTTTATTGATTTTTTATACATGTACATGTACATACACGTGTGTGTGTGTGTGTGTGTGTGTGTGTGTGTGTGTGTGTGTGTGTGTGTGTGTGTGTGTGAGAGAGAGAGAGAGAGAGAAATTACATGTATAATCAATAATTAACATACAGTTTAGACAGAAAATTTTACTGTATGAAATTATTCAGTTTCTATTAAACATACATGTATGGTTGAATGTTGCTATTTTTAGGAAGCAGATAGTCAATTCCGTTACATTGCCTTAGAATACTGTATAGCAACCATACAAGATTTTGTTGAGGGAAGATGTAAGGATATACAGAATTTAGACCCCATAAACTTACTACATCAAGCTATAAGTGGTATAGCACATTTACATTCCTTAGATATAGGTATGTTTATATTATTATCTCACCTGTGTGAAGCCTCATGATTCCATTCACCATTTTTATGGCTGCAGTTTTTTTGAAGTCCCCAAGTCTATTTATTTTTAGTTTTTGTTAGTCACATTTGGTTTATTGTCAAAATGATTAAATCCTTATAATATTGTGATAAAATCTTACTGAAAAAAATGGTGGTGATGAACTTTACTAGTTTAATAGGGAGAAGAAGTAAATGCTTATAGAATTTAGATTTATCAGCTAGAAATAATGTTTATTCCTTAGGCAAGTTTTTTTTATAGAAATCATCATATCCGTTTGCCTTATTTCAATCTCACGATACAGAATCTGTGTTGTATATTTTACTGTTGCCACATCTTAACTGTTCTTTAAACTTAGGCTTTCAGATTAAGCAGTTAATGATAAATGTATTTGTTTTCCATTATCAATGTATGGGTAATATATTTCATTGTCTTGGCCTTATTTAGACATCTCTCAGAAGGTGTTATCGTTCACAATAAGGATTTAAGATAAATTTTGTGTTTGATACATGTATTTTGGTTTCTAATTAGTGTTATGATAAATTTAACAATGACTTTTTTTAATTCAGGATCAATTTGCCTTCGACCTCTTGCATCATTTACTTGAAAATATTCAATAACAATAATAATAATAATAAAATCAAGTGTAAATAGTAATTCACAGGTCCTGATTAAGGCCACTTAGGCCAAAAGCTTGACCAGTACCACCACTTCCTTAAAAAAAGTGACCACTAGTAGTTGTTGGTTACATCTGTTTTCAACGCTTCCAACATCAGTATCTGCCAAATCCACCTACTATTAGCTGCAAAACCACCTGACAGACATAACAAGGCATTAAAAAACAATGACAAAGTGAAAAATCAAATGCCATTATGACATGCTTGTGTTTTGTCTGGAATAAGAATTGCTTTGGATGTATATTTCTCTAGTTGTTGATTTCAGTGGCATATCTCAATCTTCTCTTGTTATACCTGTATCATTTTGTATTATCTTTGTTTTCCCAGTTCACAGAGATGTTAAGCCACACAATGTATTGTTATCACAGCCTGATGCCAAGGGACAAATCAAAGCTATGATATCAGATTTTGGCTTGTGTAAAAAATTAGCAGCAGGGAGAATCTCTTTTTCTAGACGTTCTGGTGCGGCAGGGACAGAAGGATGGATAGCTCCAGAAATGTTGGAAGAAGATACAAGAACGGTGTGTTATATAACCTGTTATTTATACATTGTATTTATTATTAGTTGTATTTCAATACATAGACTATAGAATAGAATTTTTTTTACATTGCCTGAATAAATTGCTGTAAATCACTTGTTCTAAGAAAAATGTGATTCCTTTTGCCAAGGGTTAAAGTTTTAGATAAATGTTTTGTAAGTAAAAAGCTATGGTAAGAAACAGCGTGATACATTAGCCTTGCCAATTTTTGTGTGATCAGGGGCAAGTTTAATAGTTATATTTGAAATGTTAATCATACCTTACTGTCATTGTGGGGACAGCTTGTCAAATAATTATGTGCTATTCTTGAATTTAAATTTGAAATGACTAAATATACACCAGCATTCCTTTATTTTGTCAGCCTGTCATACTTTTGGCAAATCATTCAAGTTCAATTCTTAAACTACTATGTTGAAAAAAAAGGTCTTTTTTCTTTAAAAAAAATCATTGTAAGAATTTAGCCACTTAATATGAAAATTTTAAGATGCAGTGTTCAATCATTTATTATTCAAAAGAAGATATCAAATATTTGCATGTTTGTATATTGTATAGTTGTATTTAAACATTGAGATGTACATTTTATCATTCTATTTTTCTTGTATTTTATTTTCAGACAGTTAGAATGATGGTGATTTTTTTTTTTTTTTTTTTTTTTTTTTTTTTTTTTTTTGAAAAATTTCAGTATTGGCTCAGCCTGGTGATTTAAAAGACTGGTTTATATATCAAAGTTGCAGACTTTTCATTTATCTATTTACACAGCAGTATATTTATGCATTTTGTTGATTTTAGGCACCAACTATCTTTCGTTTTACTCATTTATTGGTAAAAGCTCTCTATTGCTATAAATTTTTAAATTTTAAATGTCTTTTTGGAATGTTGGTATTTAATGGGCTTTATCTTAGGCTTTCAGATGCCACATCTGGCATTTTTGGTTTTTGATTTGATTTGTTTTCCAATGATGCAGTATTTAAGGCTTTTCTAGCTAATCTTTAGTACTTTCAGTACTTTGATTTGATGTGTTTTCCAATGTTTTCAAAACATCCAAGAAAATCAAAAAGTTGTACAGTCTGATGAACAACTGAAAGTGCCACTTGTATATTTCTATTATTTGAATGAAGAACTTAACTAAACATTCAACAGTTAAAAGATTCAAGTTCCTCATGTTCAGATATCATATTTAAAACATGAACTAGCAAAATAACTGTATGTATGTCAAGACTGAGACAAACTGAATAACCCATTTTTGATAAGGCATAAGTGATGTATGCATTATATGTTGTTTCTTTTAAATTATAAGTTTTCTGAATTGCAAGTTATAAATTTTAATTTGTTAGCCATAGGGCTGTGACAATTCACATATATCATTTATTGGTATATATAATGCAATATGTAAACACAACCTTCACTGAAAAGTAAGCAAGAGAAGATAAAAAATTGACAAAATTTGTGTAGAAAAAGTTATTGAAACAGCTTTAAATTAATCACATTATTTCCATCATGCTCTAATTTATACAAAATGTACTTGCTGTAATGCTACAGCATGGTAGTGCATATACCATTATTTTTGATTGGAGAAAAATGAAGAGGAAGCATGATTGACCAATCCGTGGACATGTTTTATAAAACAATGAAGCTTAGTCTTAACAGCAAAAATTGGCCAATTAGATGCTTTGTCTTTTGAGTAAAGGAAGTAAGGTCCTAAGAACAATGTTCTTATGCCAGCATAAAAGGAAGTAAGGTCCTAACAGCAAAATGTTCTTATGCCAGCATAAAACTAAGGTTCAATTTGAAGCATAAAAATTTTATACCCATATGATCGTTTTTGATATTTAGGCATTTTTTTAATTTGTTTTAACCTTTTCATTTGTCTTTCATTGTAGACATGTTCAGTTGATGTATTTTCTGCTGGTTGTGTTTTATATTATGTTGTTACAAGAGGGAAGCATCCGTTTGGCGATTCATTACGAAGACAAGCTAATATTTTATCTGGAGATTATGATATTGAATCATTACCAAAAACAGGTTGGTTATGTTAAATATTATCACACCTCATGTCAATTTCCTAGATGATTGGATGATAGGAAGTTGACAAAATCAATGTCACATTCAGAATAAGCTATTTATGTGCTCTTAGGTAACATGAAGTGGTGACATTTTAATGTTAAAAGCACAGATAAAACTCAAATTAAGTGTGTCAAATGCATTTCATTCTGCATTAGTTAAAACTTTTAATGCTGGAATTTATGCATCAGTTACTAAAGAGAAAAAATTACATTGGCAACCAGAATGTTGGCTGTGGCTGCAAGAAACATGTATGTCTCAGTTAAGGAAAAGGATCTCAAAAGATTAACAGCAAAAAAAGAAAATTGTGGTTTTAAAATGCATTTCAGGTTGCACATTTTATGTATTACATTTGTATTAACATGTATATCTGCAACACAAGTCAGGCCTTAGATAGAATTTTAAATGCCACTTGGCACAGTGCCTAGTTAAAGAAGAAAACCACTTGTCACTTGGAAATTTAACTAGGCACAGTCACAACATGAAAAATTAGACTTTCTTCTCTTAAATGCCGCCAGAGCTTGTACCAATAAATATGTTTTCTGACTAGCTCCTTAAGCTTTTCATGAACTTCAGATTTTCCTTTTTCAGTAACCAGTAACTTTCGCTTTGAAGTCGCAGGTTTAGAAATGATTATACCTGCAACTGGTTTGTCGTCAGGATCAGCAGTAGTCTAATCAGTGTCTTTGAAAATTTCTTTATCAGCTGTTTCATCCTTGTTTGTCTTTAGAAAGTCATACAAAACAGTTTGTTTACTTTTATTTGACATACTTAACAGACCGACAAGTATATAAACACTCGGAACATCGGTTGGATTTTACATTACACTAAGTAAATTCCGAATGCGAAACAATAGGTTTGCGCATGTGATGCAAACGTTCAAATGATTTTGTTGATTGACGCTTGTAACAGAACGGCTGATGTCTAGAAAGGGGCTCATGACAATTGACCTCCTTACACAAGATTTTCTTGACAAACACTATATATTCTGTTGTTTATTAATTGCAACAAGCCCCTTGATGTATATGTCTGATAAATTTAACTCGGCACCATGACGAGTGGTAGTAACAATATCACTCGTCCAAGTACAAATTTCACTTGTCAGGATGAGAGGACGAGTGAATAATCGAAGCCCTGCATGGTGACAAATGGATTAATAAAATTAGCATATTGTTGAATAGAATTATTGAGTAGATGAATTTTTTTTGTTAAAAATATTGTATGACAGTATTAAAATGTTTAAGTGTTATTTATTAGAAATAATTGATCTTGAGCTCAACATATTTCTTGAATAGATAATGATGGTATTGATGATGATGATGATGGATGCCAATTGCATTATTATTTTTGACAGCTGTCATTTTCGTATGGATGGAGCAAAATGTATGTATGGATCCAATATTTTAATGCTTTGTTTTATGTATGTTTTGTTAATCTTTAAATTGTGTATATTTTCAGATTACTATGTGCGGAGAGATTTAATAGAATCAATGATATCAACAGATCCCTCAGATAGACCTACTGCTAAAGAAGTGTTAAAACATCCATTTTTCTGGTCCAGATCCAGGCAGCTTATGTTTTTCCAGGTTCGTAAATTTATTTTTACTTTTATTCACTTCCTTATTGTGATCTTAAATATCTATGGTACACTTGGTGAAAAACTTTTCTTTGCATGGAAAAATTCATTTCTGTTTCAACATAGTTATAATATTAGAACTTTTCATATTTTATAATTGTTTTTTCATTTGTTCAATAGATAAACTGAAATAGATAAAAGCTTGTTTTAAAAATCATTTAGTAAATGAATTTATTTTTTCAGGATGTTAGTGATAGAATAGAAAAAGAAACTGAGGAATGTGAAGTTGTACAAAGATTAGAAACACGTGGTTTAGAGGTTGTAAAATTTGATTGGAAAAAGCACATTACAGTAGAGTTACAGAATGGTATTTATTAAGATTATATTAATTTTTTTTACATGTGGTCATTTTATTATTTCACATAATACTCAAAGCATCTGCAACAAAATAGTGTTATCTTCTGTTGCATTTACTTCACTTCAAATCAAAATTTGTCTGTGAATTTTGATAATCAATTGTTTCAACTGTAATTATGGTGACAGATTTTTTTTAAATCCCAAATGTCATAAGTTAAAGACTCATGAAAACTTTAACAAAGAGAGTTTTTCTACATGTATTTACATGCTATTTGGCAAATTGATCATGATTGAACTCAATATGTGTATGATGAGATCGAAAAGTCATGGAATTGTAGAGATTGGTAAAAAAAAAAGTTTAACTCATTCAGATGTTCCATAAAAAAATTTTTGCAAAATGATTTGCATTCAGATTTTTCATATTGATGATTCAATGTATCACCACCAGAGTCCTTACATACATGTATCAAGACTTAAAATGTCAGTTACTGAATTATTTTAAGTTCATATTAAAATGTATATGTGTGTTATACTCTACTGATAATTAGGCTAGCTATATTATATTCTAAAAGTCAAATTTCTGTTGACTTTTTAAACATATAAAAGATTGTTTGTTATTTTTCAGATTTAAGAAAATTTAGAACATACAAGGGCCAAAATGTCAGAGATCTTCTTAGAGCTATGAGAAACAAGGTATGTGCTTGTGTTTGTTCAGTACAACTAAATAATGAATATGAATTCAAACCTTTTATATTGGGAGTTAGTGGCCTTAATTCAGTGACAAAATGTGTTTGTATTCTGTAAGAGATGTGAATTACGCTATTTATAGTTTACGGTAGAAAGTTCCTGAGTCTGTGATAGGTTAATTAGAGAGAATTAAAATGGGTTTTTTTCATATGAAATAGTGTCAAAATTTTTTAAAAGATTTCCAAATTAAAGAATTAGTTTTTATTCTAAAAAACATTGTATCACATACATGTATATAACTATACTCTTTCCAAAAAAAATAATGATGATGTTGATGATAATAATAATGATAATAATAACCAGACTGCATGAAAGAAGCCCATGTGGATATTTATTGTATATACTATGATTTACTGTGTTTCAACTATTGTTTTTTTAACTGATAGGGTATTCCAAGTCTGATTTCACTGTGTTTGTTTATCTTTTACAGACGCAAGTTTTGTGCTAACAAAAATAGTAACTCTGTTCAGTTACACTTACCATTTTCCTATGTTGTAAATCATAATTTTATATTTTTTTATTTACAGAAGCATCATTATCGTGAGTTACCTGATGATGTTAAGAACTCTCTAGGAAGTGTACCAGATCAATTTGTCTTCTATTTTACATCTCGTTTTCCAAGACTGTTAATACATACATATCATGCAGTTAAGTGCTGTATGAATGAAATAGTTTTTCAACAGTATTATGATACTGACTCTTTGACGGATTCCCATTCACAAAATCATTGATGTTTGATTGATTATGTTGGAAGTTATGTGACATGATTGTCTGCTTTAAGCCATTTTCACCCTTCCATACAATCAGTCAATTGATACCAGAACATATTAAGGAGGTTGCATTTACATTTTGTGATATTCAATCTACTGATGTAGTTATATGAGTCACGTGATTTAATCATATATTGAATCATGATTCCAACCATTTTCACCGTTCTTTACAACCAGTAAGGTGATACCAGAATTGATTATACACATGAGTCATGTGATGAATGTTGAATCGTGACTCCAGCCATTTTGCAGCCTTCATATAGTAGTTGTGGTAGATATTGGTCTCTAAAATGTTGGTATATTTACCAATTCAATTCAGAAATATTTTCCACATCATGACAAATTTTGATATACAGTATATTTAAGACTACTGGTTTTATTTAGTGATCATGTGTTTAAATCGTGTAAAGTCATGTGATTTCCAGTATGTCAATTGTCTGAGTTTATAGGTGCCATTTAATTATTGTGAGTGAACATTATGCAGAACAAGAAATTCTAGTAATGCACAACATGTATATGGTGCATGTTTAAACATTTCAGAAAATGATAATTTGTTGCCATTTGTTATTTTCTAACAAAAATACATGACACAAATAACCAGTAAACCTGTATAATTGCTTACCTGTCCATAACAGAAAACCTTTTTCATAAAGATATTTTTCACCATGTGTCGTCTGCTGACAACAAAATATATAGACAATTTGAACTATAATTTTAGTAATTATTATATTCTTTGTAGAAAAAAAGCTTTATCATAAATGTACATGTATAAGAATTTATTGGAGAATTATTTTCAAATAGTGATTGTTTTTTATTTTTAAACCATTTGAAATATTTTTTGAAAGATCACAACATGAATGTTTTGGAAACATAGGTAAAAATGAGATGTTTGTTATTAATGAATGCTTAACTTGTATATTATGCATAATAATTAAGATCACATCTTGTGTGAAACTTTAATTGTAAGATCATTGTGTAATTGTGTTTTAGACAGAGTCTTTCTTTTTACCATTTTACTGTTATATAGTCATTTATGAGTTCATGTACGTGTGTTGATTTATGCATAGATATTCTGTCAAAAGATACATTTAATATTTTTATATATACCTGTATTACTCTCAGTGTTATTTATAATTGCAGTAACAAATGCCATCCGATTTCATTGGATGTTACTGCAAAAAATAAATATATATTTTTATGATCTAAAGATTGATAATCTTTAATTCTTTTTACTTATAATTTCAAAACTGAATGATCATAAACACATGTACCTCAGATAATGCAGCAGAAAGATAAAATGATGGATTGTTATTAAAAGGTGTGTGTGTGTGTGTGTGTGTGTGTGTGTGTGTGTGTGTGTTTCGATTGATGTCATTTGAATGATTTATATACTTATCCTTTCATACAATATCTTATGTTAGTTTTACCGACATCTACAGACATAAGGAGGGAAATCTGTAATAATTTTCATAATTTTGGGACAGGTTAAATGATGTCAACATTAATTGAATTTATTTTTCAGCGATTTGCATCATGCAGAAAGAATAAAAATGGTTTCCTTGTAAATGTTAATTGAAGAAAAATGGTCTTATTTACAGTGTTTTTGTGTAAAAAATGCACAAAACAAATGGCACAAAAATTAATGTATAGTATTTTAACTCTTTCATTTAGTTATTTATTTTGAAAATAAATCTCATATCTATGAAATGTATGAAGCTTTACAACTTACATATATGTCATGAATGGCAAACTCATTTTACATTTATTTATTGTTTAGGTTGTTTTAAACCATTTTTTACTTTGATAATGTTTTTTTTTTTTTTTTTTTCCCGTAGTGTATGTATATGTAGTTATTAATATTAAGCATTTTTATATATACCTCATTGTGCAATACATTTGTAAATAATCTTTCATCAGTCATCACCATTGTTCAAAGTCACATTTCTGATGCAAATGTAAATCATGTACATGTAGTCTTATTTGTTAAAAATTTTAAGCCAAAAATTAAAATTTTTTATGTGTTTTTGTTAATTTTCATTCTTCAGTTATGCAGTGGTGAACCAAAACCAACATACGATGCAAATTTCACATATTATACATGTGTATATATATTCTGTAGGCGATAATTAAATTAAGATTTACAGCCTTGGAGTTTAGTGATACACTTCTGTGTATAACGATAAAATGTTCACCATATTACAGTTGGACAGGTAAACCTGAAATATTTGAGGGAAGCTGGAATAAAAAGAAGCCCTCATAGATATTTTGATTATTTTTTGTATTATGAAAAAGAAAAATATTATTTTTCAAAAGAATATTAAATTATCAGCAATATTTTATTACATCAAGTGTGTTAAACAGAACATAGATGTTTTTAGTCCAAAACAGTCAAAATATGTTTCAGTAATAGTTTTTTAAAAATTACTGATTGATAAAACCTTCGAGCTTTACTGTTCATCAATAAAATGAATTCTTTATCCCAGAAAAGCCAACCAAATGCTCAAGCTTACAAATTTTAAGGACAACTTGAAATTTAATGGCTTTTGGGAGTAATTTCCAACACTGGAGCAACCCCTGATTTTCTGTAAGTTTTGGGTTGCACAAAGTTATTTTGTTGATTTCATTTTCAAGTGTACATCAATTTTATTATCTATTTTGATCTGTTTGATATTGTAGTATGATTCTGTCGTGAATGAAGTTGTGTAATTTTTAAAAATCAAAAAGTTTAAGATAAAAATAATTTTCTATCATAATATTTTGTATAATAAATCATGTGATTAATTAAAAATATCAACATATAAAGGTTGAAACAGGAGAAATTTTCATTTTTTGATTTGTTACCTCAAAAAAACCTATTTTAATGCATAATACACCTCTTGACACAACTTAAATTTGATGCTGTGGTTTTCTAAATGAGCCAAATATCAAAGAGTAACCAAGTTTTCTAGCTTTATATTATCCTTCAGTCATTGCAGATATTGTAATTGTCATCCAGCAAGGTAAAAAGACTATTTTATTTTTGTTATGTCTTTTTTTTTTTTTTTTTTTTTTTTTTTTTTTTTTTTTTTTTAGGAAAAAAAAGGGATTGCAATTTATTTGCTTTCTGTTAAGTTTATTTTTGTGTTTTTAAAGGATTCATAGTAATCAAAACAATGAAAAATTTTTAAATAAAAGTGGAGATGATTACCATAGTTACATACATATACTTGTATTTGGTTATTTAAACACTTTTCAGTACCATTTATTTCAATAATTATGTAACCTTTCAAAAATTATCAAAAGTATCATTCATATTTTTTTGTAATTTTTTTTTTCAATCAAATCTGTTGAAATCCAAGGCTGAATTAATTATCAGTAGAATTAATGAATCGGCTATATTTTCATTAAAACTATATTCACTAAATATTATTAACACCTTTCATTTTAAATCACTGTATCAGAAAAGATTTTTTTTATAACTTTTTAATAAAATTTTTAACTCTTCACAAATTTTGTTTTTAAATTGTTTAAGAATTGATTTACAGTATATATGTTATTTAATGTTTATGTTCAATCAAAGAGATGTTTGTTACAGTATACACGTATTTGTGTATTCGCTGCAGCAGAGAACGTTGTAAATAGCCAGTCCACTTTTATTATAGGGTAATTTGGTTATATACTGTAAATGTACTAAATTTAGCAGTGTATTAATATATTTTAGTGATTTTTGCACTAGCACAGAAGCGCTTACTTAACTGCACCACTAAAATACATGTTTGACTTAATAGTCTGTTTTTCATAAGTTTTTTTGCGCTAATTTAAATCCACACAAATTAGTCGAGAATGTAAATTGCGCTAAAATACATACAGGCTAAAAGTAGTACGTTAACAGTATTATTGGGGTTTATTAACATAATGTATGAAACCCTAAAATTTTTATGCAGCTGCATGGTTATGGAAAATTTAATTCTATAATCAGTGAAAATAATAAGTATGATGAAATTTCATGGGGTATTATGAGTGTGTTAAACTTAAGTTGAGTTTAATAACTTTTATCTACCACTGCATGCAATCACAAGTGGGTTTCCAAATGACATTTATTTTGTATCCTATATACCCTGCTACCTTACATATATTGTAAGTAAAACCAACATATTGTTGTGTATGGCCTATAATATTTATTGTCATATGATTACTTGGATTACTAGTATAGTATGTGTGAAATCATTTACAGTATAACCTGCTGTAGAGTCCACCTCTATATAAAGTCCACCTGTCTAATGTGAATAAAGTCCACCCTTTTCAGTCCCAAATGACTCCAGAACCTGTCTATAAAGTCCACTTCTTTAATATAATTTTTTATTAAATTTTATAATTTCGCAAATTTTTGGCAGTAAATATCAGCCACATTTCTTTGATACTGAGATGTATCAAGATTGGCAATAAATAATTTTAATATAAATTATTGATCACACTAAATACAATGTAGTTACTTACATAGTTTTAAAATCTACTGTAGTAAAGACTACAGTATCAACTGATATTACATAAAATTTTAAAGAAAAATATATGAAGTCATACTTATCATTTCAACAACTGAAGCCATCAGATATAAAGGTAGAAATACCCATTGTTATCTATTATGTTTTATATATAATTGTTTAATTTGTAACACCTTTGCTGCTACTTATAACAACAAAGACACAATTAGTCAAGTGTATGTAATAGGTAGAGTTTAACCAAATAATCTTTTATGATGTACAGTTTATCAAATTTAAATAGTTTGGGTTTTTTTTCAATAATTATTTCTGAATAATCTGTTTTTAAAAAATAAGATGAAAATAACTTTATTTATTTATATATTAATAAGTTTTTAATAGGTGCTGCATATTTTCACTTTTTTTTTTAACTATTTTAAATACTGTAAGTTTACTTGTACATATAGGGGACCCTCTATATAAAGACCACCTGTCTATTAAGTCCACTTTTGCTCAGTCCCCTAGGTGGACTTTATACACAGGTTATACTGTAATATTATTGTTCATAGAGTATTTGTATGTACGTGTTAATTTGTAATGTTGATGGATGGGAGTTTAAGGGTATATTTTTATATTTAACCATTATTACTACAGCATTCCTTTATTTCATTGTTTAGAAAAATATTGATGGTTTGAGTTATCTTAGTATTCAATAGCAGTTTCTTAAAAACTTATTTAAATATTTTGTTAATATGTAATGATTGGTTTAGGTTTATTGTTTCTTTTTTAGATGAAAAACATTGGCAAGATAGTCGCCCAGTCTATCGATAATTATCATCAGATGTTTTAGATTATATTTCTATCACAAATTCAAATTTAATTGAAAACTTTTATCATACTTGACAACTATATGGAGTGATGAAGGTTTAAAAAACATGTTATTCATGCAAATATTACCTCTACATGATATAAATGATCTTGGTTTCTATGGGGATGATGATATCAGAGGACCAATCAAATTTAGACTTCAAGAGCACATTTTACATCCTTTACCAATTAGATTAAAGGTCAATTGACACTACCTGTTTGAAATAGTTAAAAGACGTTATCAATATGGATATTAATTAAGGAATCCTTTGTTTTATTGGGGAACTCTGTTGTGATCCATTTTGAAGAAACATTAAGCACATCTATCTCAATTTTTAAGCCTCCCAGTTGAATGATTACACATTATCTTAAGCCTGTTAGTTTGTTGGTCTGTCAGTACTTTCGTGTTATATTTTCTCATGTTAAAGCAGTGGCTTTCATATTGAATATTTAATTTTTGTTTATGGCAACATATTTTTTGGACCTCAGATCTACTTTTGTGTACATAGTTGCCTGTTTGGACATTGTTTCGCAGGTACATCTTGTTAAAACTGATATGTGTGACATAGTCATGTAATGTTAATAATAGTTTTATGATAACAAAAGTGTCACAACATATACATGTGTAATAATGTTATATTCCTGGTCTCATTTTAAAATATGTCTAAAAACCTTTTGAAGTCATTGTATTCATAGCTTAAAATATCCCCAAAACATTGATCATTTATTAAATGTTCTTACTGTAATTTATTTATATTTCATCTTTTCTGTTTTTCTAAACTTAATAACTTTTTTTTATAATTATATTCAATTCTGTATTAAGAGTTGAAGAACAACAAATTTGTTATATTCATCGGACTTGTTTACTTTATGTAAATAAACAATGATGACTTTATTTTATAAGCCTGTTTTTTGTTTGTTTTTCATAGAGGATTTTGTTATCACAGTGACCATTATGCACTGCATGTTTTACAATTTAGAGAATAGACTTTATGATATGGTGACAAACTTTATTTGAACCAGTCTGTAAAAGTTAAACCAATGTCAGCATGGTCAGTAAGGATTATAAATTCAGTTACAACAACTTATTTGAAAACTACCATCTACTTCAGGTAAAATATTTGGAAAAAAGCATTGCTTTTGATGGAAAAAAAAAGTGTCATCTGAATGCCAGACATGATCATGAATGCACTGGTTGAAAAGGGGTGTCCATTGACACCATAGTTGTTGTTATTTGTACATTGTACTACTTAATCTTATAGCCAATTCTTATCTAATTGTAGGTTAAAATGTTCCTGTGGGATGAAATACTGCAACTTATTGCTATGTGTCATGTGAGTTGAGTTGAGTTGAGTAATGGTGTTTAATATCCTAGTCAAGAATATTTCACTTTTATCCAGACGTCGCCAGCTATAGGCGAAAGTGCAGAAATTTTGCCTTTGTGGTGCACTGATGATATTATATAGCAGGGTTATTTATTGTACCATGCCTACTGTGACACGGAGACCTCATCTATTTTAAGTTTCCATCCAAAAGAACCATGACTTTCATTTCGTAATGCTGAGTGCTTGGTCAAAGAACAGTTGCTATTAACTTCTAAGTGTTGTGTCAGACCCAGTCAGGGTTTGAACCAATGACTTCCCACTTACAGAGCGAGCTTTCTACCAACTGAGCTACCACAGTGGTGTCCAGTATATCAACAAGAATATTTGTCGTTTATATCACCAGTTCAAGGCAAAATTGCTCAATTATTAAGTCTCCAATTGTAAATGTGTTGATGGCAGATAAGATAGGAAGCAAGGGTAATATTCAATTTAAAGATCTGTCAGTCCTACTTGTTTGGAGTATTCTCAAAAAGTATGATTCAAAATTTTACAAAACTTGTGGCAGAGGAGTGATTAGAGATACATATATTGTCTATGACTTTTTTTATAGGGAAATTCTTGTCTAGAGTAAATCTCCAATACTATTTATCAGAAGTATGTAAAACTTACTATACAGTATCAAGTGATAGGAGATATACATCTTATCAAGTTGGTTTGCAATGTTTCCTTGAAATCAAACACATACATTCCTTGAAGTAATGGCCATTTGAAATTTCAAATGGAAAATTTTAATCTGGAGTAAACATCTTAAACTTTTATCAAATGTTTAAAAACTTGGTGGACATTATCAGCAATAAGTTGGGATGTGCATATAACTAACAAAGTGGGTTTATCAGTTTCTCTTGTAATTATGGCCTTTGAAGTTTTCTTGATTTTAGCTGTTTATCATAATTGACATAAAATATACAATCCTTAAAAATAGCTGATATTTGTTAAGATGTGATGTTAAGATTCAAACCTTGAAAAAAGCTGAAAATTGTAATGCAACATAAATCATGCAATTCATGGAAATAGCTGAAAAATTGTGATTTGTCATAAAATATGCAAAACAATGTTTGCAGAATCTAATTTTTTTTGCTATAAATTTCAAAAATAAAATATTTATTTGTATATTTTTATTTCCAAAAATTCACCATAACATGACATATAAAAAGCACCATAATTCCCTTGAATAATATGCTAATGATAAATGAACAAACTACAGAAGCTTGGCTTCAAGTGTCTTAAAGACAAGTGATTTACTTTAAGTACAACAGATCTTAGTTATGAATAGGTTAACATCAAAACTTGTACATCTTGTATGTAATCAAAGACCTCATGTGACAACAATTTCAAGAGTTTTGATGATTCTGTTTTTACTTTTTTCAATCACTTACTAGTATATATTTCTGACATTTTCTAATGTTAAGTCTTTCACAAAAATCTCAAACCTTCAATTTAAAATTCTGAAATTCTAAATTTTGATATTATCTTCTTTGTGAATGTGATTGTTCCACTGAAATAATGAAAAATAGCCCCTCCATAGCATAAATATATATATATATATATATATATATATATATATATATATATATATATATATATATATATATATGAATGACTGTGTCAGGTGTATATATGGTTATACTGTGTCTTACTCAAATGATGCCTGTACTTGTATTACATGCTTGTAATATGAACAAATCTAGGACTTAATAAATAACTGAATTTGAAAAAAAAAAATAAAGCCATATAATTGAGGAAATTAGCTCATTTTACATCTTACAAACACTGATAGAATGTGATATAGTAAAAACAAAATCCCTTATTTCCTGTTGTTTTATGTGGGCTTTTGTTATTTTTTTTAATACCTACAATAATCTACAGACATTTTTTAAGCTAAAAGTGCAATACAAAAACATAACACAGGTAAATTAATCTATCTGATATAAACTTGATCCTTAGTACCAATATTGGTCAACAAAATCCGACTTGAATTACATTTATATATTAAAATATCTTTCTTCAATCAGAAAAACATATACACATCTCATATGCACAATATATGAAGAAAAACATCCAATTACCAGTAAACACTACCTGAACAATATGGCTAGATCAGATTACATGCTCTATGTACTCTTAATGTTACTATGGCAACAACATTATCAATAAATGGCTGCAATTAATTACTGTAACATGTAAAACCAGAATCTGAATTTTAACAAACAAACAACAAAACAAAAAATAAATAAATAAATAAACAAAAAAAATCACATTTATGAAATTATAAACACTACAGGAGCTAACATAGCTTAATTGTTTTCTTCCTTAAAAGAAAATGATAACAAACTGACTTAAAAAAACATATATTCATGGATGATTCTTATAATTTATAAAATCATAATAATAATTAAACCGCAAGTTATTAAAATGTAAGCATGGGTGTTTCATTTATAATATTTTAGTCAAAATACAAAACTGATTACTTTTGATTTGTTTATTTCATACCCTAAATAATTATACAGATGCTAGTGAAATGATTAAAGCTATTTTACCCTCCTGATAATTGTATATCATACCATGAATGATTTCTGTATGGAAATAAATATAAATTGCTCGGCGTTCTTTATAAATACATGTACTTGTAACTGACTCTACGTTCTCGAAATCATTTTTTATCAGCACTGAATTTTGTATGAAAGTGTTTTAAAAACAACATTTTTACAGAACCCATTATCATTAACCATGTTTTAGAATAAAACTGATAATAAATACAGGTATTTATTAGTGAAAAAATTAGCAACACACACATACATGTTACATATAGTGACATGATTGGTTTCATTTACACCACAAAACAGTTTTTATAGATTTGAGATTCAAACATCTTATATTGAGAATCTAATTAAAATTGTATAAATTATGCATTAATAAGTTAAACCAGTCCATGTGCTTACTACTGCAAGTTTAACAACAAATTCTATTAAACTCATGACCTTGAAATGTATACCAAAATTATCCTTACAACAATCCTACAAGGGGCCTTGGTTGGTAGCGGAGTGGCCTAAAGTGTGCACTTACATATCACAATGCCCCTCACTGCCAAGCTTTCAATTCTACTTGAACCAATCCAAGTGTGAGAAAGTTTGTTGGTACCAAAGGTCAGTTGTTTTTTCTGGGTACTACAGTTTCCTTTAAATCCCATAACTGATTGCCTTGACATAAGTGAAAGAATCGTGATTAGGGGGTAAAACACCATTACTCCACTCAATCCTACATTATTCTCATATACATGCCTATACAAAAAGTTGATAGTTTTCCAGATATATTGATAAATATACCATTTTCACCAATTTCCTCACTTAGTACCCTGCAATTCCCCATTTTGAGCCTTTTGGCTTCCATTTTTGCTAAGCTGAAAGTAGTGACCTAAGAATGTTATACATGATATATCTAAGGTACCGCATATCTTTTGTACACTCATTTGTCCCAGTAGTTTTGGAGAAGTTAATGCACCATGAATGAAGGATGACCCACAACAGTTGACGGAATGTGAACCATTGCAAAAGCTCAAAATTTTTTGAAAATTTACAAGATGTGATAACACTGACTATTCATAAACTTCCTAACAAGTGACCTATAAAACATGTATTACATGTTGCTGTCCAAACAAAGTTTGACAACACAAATACATGCACTGTTACAAAAGTACAAGCATTGTTCAAGGACCTGATGGCCTTGACATTTATATATATTACAACCTATTGGCCTTAACACTAATAAATCTGTACGAATTCATTATTGATAATAGTGTATGTAATTTACATGTTGATCTTTTAACCAACAGGGTTTGGCATTTATACACTTGAATTATGTATCCTTTTGACACTGGCACAATACATTAAATAAAAACAGACTACACTAAGTTGACATACTGTAACTATATTTTTCCTTCATGTTGACCTTGACACTGGTTGAGATTTACAATGTATGTGCTAGTAACATTTTCCCGTAACTTTGTAAGAGTAACAAAACACAAAAATAAAACAGTTCACAAATTTTCAATTTTCATGCACCAATGCACTGACCGATTCATGCAACAATGCAAAATAAATGTATGCAAATACCTTACAATGATGATACTCATGAAAATTAAAAGATTTCAAAATTTCTCTAATATACAGTACATAATTACTGACTGTGACAATGTAACACATCCTGTGTAATCGATAAAAAACGTCGCAATTTGCACACTTAGGCTCAATAAGAGGAAAACACAACTTAAACCTATGTCAAAAATAGCAATCAGTTGGTATAATCCATATTTCTCATTAATCATACGCATGTACTTTTGCATAAAAGGACAACTTTTTGAGTCCCATACAGGTCAAAGCAACCGTATAAGCATTATGACAATCTTCTGACCTGACACAAAGCAACAACAACAAAAAAAAAATAATTAAAAAAATAATAATAATAATAAATAAAATAAATAAATAAATAAATAAACAAAAATTTCAAATAATATGCACCACCAATGTCTACTGGCCTTTATTGTGGTACAGTTAAAGTACTGGTCCTGCCATATGCAAATAAAACAAGAGGGCCATGAAGGCCCTGGACGCTCACCTGAAAATGTTGTACACTCAGCTTGATTTTGGCAAACTGGAGCTTCTATTCTTAAAAGAGATTTTTTCCTATATTTCGAGCTAGTGACCTACTTATTGACACAAAATGACCCATATATAAACTTGAGCTAGCTTTTGTCAAGAGCATCATTCTGAGACAGTTTGATAAGATTGGTCTAAAATGGATCCACTCATATGTGTTAACAAGGTTTTTATATAATTCGACCTAGTGACCTACTTATTGACCCAACATAGTCCATATACAAACTCTAGCTAGCTTTTGTCAAGAGCATCATTCTGACTAAGTTTGATGAAGATTGAACTAAAATTGGGGCCTCAGGAGTGTTAACAAGGTTTTCTTACAATATGACCTAGTGACCTACTTATAGACCCAACATGGCCCATATTTGAACTTGAGCTAGCTTTTGTCAAGAGCATCATTCTAAGTTTGATTAAGATTGGACTAAAATTGGGTCATCAGGAGTGTTTACAAGGTTTTTCTACAATTTGACCTAGTGACCTACTCATTGACCCAACATGGCCCATATACGAACTTGAACTAGCTTTTGTCAAGAGCATCATTCTGACTAAGTTTGATGAAGATTGAACTAAAATTGGGTCCTCAGGAGTGTTAACAAGGTTTTATTACAATCCTACCTAGTGATCGACTATTGACCCAACATGGCCCATATACGAACTTGAGCTAGCTTTTGTCAAGAAGTTTATTTTGACTAAGTTTGAAGAAGATTGGACTAAAATTGGGTCCTCAGGAGTGTTAACAAGGTTTTCTTTTTTACAATTTGACCTAGTGACCTACTTATTGATCCAACATGGCCCATATACAAACTTTAGCTAGCTTTTGTCAAGAGCATCATTCTAAGTTTGATGAAGATTGGACTAAAATTGGGTTATCAGGAGTGTTAACAAGGTTTTTCTACAATTTGACCTAGTGACCTACTTATTGACCCAACATGGCCCATATACGAACTTGAACTAGCTTTTGTCAAGAGCATCATTCTGACTAAGTTTGATGAAGATTGGACTAAAATTGGGTCCTCAGGAGTGTTAACAAGGTTTTATTACAATCCGACCTAGTGATCTACTTATTGACCCAACATGGCCCATATACAAACTTGAGCTAGCTTTTGTCAAGAAGTTTATTTTGACTAAGTTTGAAGAAGATTGGACTAAAATTGGGTCCTCAGGAGTGTTAACAAAGTTTTATTTCAATTCGACCTAGTGACCTTCTTATTGATCCAACATGGCCCATATACAAACTTGAGCTAGCTTTTGTCAAGAAGATCATTCTAACTAAGTTTGATGAAGACTGGACTAAAATTGAGGCCTCAGGAGTGTTAACAAGGTTTTTCTACAATTTGACCTAGTGACCTACTTATTGACCCAACATGGCCCATATATGATCTTGAGCTAGCTTTTGTCAAGAAGATCATTCTGACTAAGTTTGATGAAAATTGGACTAAAATTGGGTCATCAGGAGTGTTAACAAGGTTTTTCTACAATTTGACCTAGTGACCTACTTATTGAACCAACATGGCCCATATACGAACTTGAGCTAGCTTTTGTCAAGAGCATCATTCTTACTAAGTTTGATGAAGACTGGACTAAAATTGAGGCCTCAGGAGTGTTAACAAGGTTTTTCTACAATTTGACCTAGTGACCTACTTATTGACCCAACATGGCCCATATATGATCTTGAGCTAGCTTTTGTCAAGAAGATTATTCTGACTAAGTTTGATGAAGATTGGACTAAAATTGGGTCCTCAGGAGTGTTAACAAGGTTTTTCTACAATTTGACCTAGTGACCTACTTATTGAACCAACATGGCCCATATACGAACTTCAGCTAGCTTTTGTCAAGAGCATCATTCTGACTAAGTTTGATGAAGATTGGACTAAAATTGGGTCCTCAGGAGTGTTAACAAGGTTTTTCTACAATTTGACCTAGTGACCTACTCATTGACCCAACATGGCCCATATATGAACTTGAGCTAGCTTTTGTCAAGAGGATCATTCTGAGAAAGTTTGATTAAGATTGCACTTAAATTGTGACCTCAGGAGTGTTAACAATCAAAAGTTGACGCACAACGCACACCAGACAATGACCCACCACAATAGCTCACTTGAGCACTTTGTGCTCAGGTGAGCTAAAAAAAAGAAAAAAATAAAGTGGCAAATATTTCCAAAATTAACATGACCCAGTAGCTTAAAGCATATTTAATCTTAATCATTAGTTAAATCACAATATCTGCTGTACAATGATTGCCTTATCATGGTTTATTTAATAAATGATTAATAACAGTTGTGCAACTGGACCCAAAAGATTTATTTAATTATCATGATTTATTTAATTAATGATTAACAGTTGTGCAACTGGACCCAGAACTTATTTCAGACTAACACATATTTTTAAACAATCACTAAGTTTTTAAAACTTAAAAAATACTATGTTGATCACAAATACACATACATAAATTGAATTTTACCAAGTATATTGTACATTGTAAATGTAAAAACGAAAAGCAGACATGTATCAAAAATGAAAAAAGCATATTGAAGTCACCATTTAAAATACAATTTCAAGAACCTTGAAATCTGTAAGACAAATATGATTTCATGGTAATGCTGTTTTACTCAGGGGTTGAAATCTTCTGAAGTCCAAAGCCAAGAATTAAAAATTTTATGGTTCAGCAAGACTTGGATAAATTTTCAATCAAAATTCCACAGTTTTTGACCAATTTCAGTGTTGCATCTATGATCATGTGAATTCTTGTTGATATGTAATCTGTTTCATGTTGGGAAATCATGTCTAAACACCATTTTTGTGTAAATTTGTTTTGGGTTCACAGATATATATTTTTAATACATAAATCCTCAAACATAAAGGCATTTGTGAGTAACATGATCATGTATAATAATTATTTTTATGCCTATGTTTATTGGTAGCAACATTTTTTATCATTATTTGCTATTTATTGACATATATATCTGTGGGCTTGATAAAAATCTTTGTGGACTTTAACTATGTCAAAAAATTCATAAGCTTAAGTTCAATTTAAAAATTACCGACCCCTGTTATACATGCATAATTCATGTACAAAATACATGTACATGTAAAACACATTTACGAGTCTTTGAGGTCCTCATATTTCTGGCTTACTTTAGCTCCAGTACATGTATTTCCAAAACAAAACTTAAACTACTATTGGTCCATAATTGTTTGTCACATGGTTTTTTCTTAATATTTCTTTTATTCAATACTTTCCTCATAAAAATAACAGTAAGATTGAATTAAAAAACATTGACCTAACCAAATTCTATTTTTAAATTGAAATATCTTCTCTGAATTCTTCTGTACATAGAGCAGATTTTGGAAAAAAGCTGAAATTGTATAACTTCAATGATCCAATTGGGCCTCACCCAAGATTACATCGGGGTATTTTAAAGTTAATAAAGGTCAAATGAATCAATATGCATATCAGTTTTTCTTACTACACACTGTTGAATTTAAAAGAAATAAAGAAATATGAAAAAGAAATTGATGTCCAAAGATGCAATAGATAAAGTTTAAAAACTTTTGTTTTTTTTTTCAATTAGAAAAATGTAGGAAAAAGCCACAAGTAAAAATTGGGTTTTTCATTGTTGTAGGGGTGATCATCATGAATATTCAAACCATGACATTATATCCTATGGTAAACTAGGAAGGTGCATAAGGGATATTTCGGACATAGTGGATTTATTATGATGAACTTATCTTGTTGAAAACATTAAACTAGTGAAGAAGCTGCAACATCCGGGTCTGTACCCCGGTGCCTTAGGAACAATTGTTCCAATCTTTCCAAAAATTGCTATATGCACAGAAATAATTAAACTTTTTGAATAATTCTGATTATTTTTCCCAATCAGGTCATTAAATTTAGAATAAATTTTTGTTAATTTTGAATGATTTTGTTTAAATATGGAATTTTGTTCTCCAAATATGTGTATGACAAACAAGTATGGACTGATAGTAGGTCTTAATATTGGTATTTAACTGTTTTATATTTTCAGCCATAATGAATCCTTATTTAACTTACTTGGTAGACTCTTGTCGGGATGGAAAAAATATATGTACCATAAAAGGTTGATTTACAAAATGTTTAATTGTACATGCATGTATGGCAGTATTGCAAAACTTTTCTTCCAAAAAAAAAAACTATATGGTGGTAGAATGCTTGAGGTAACTAGTTAGATTCCTGGTCCCTGGCTTGTAAAGTGAAACATGGTAAGTTTTCTTTAAAATGTTAAAAGTAACTACAAAACACTAACAAGTTAAGATCTGGAGGTAATCTACCAGTACATTTAATCTCTAGGTGGGGCTTCTAAAGGGGTAATCTAAAAGCAGATTCTTTTGAATGGCTTCATGTGAAAAAATCTACCTATCTTCTTGAACCAGCTTTATAGATATACATATAACTAAAAACATAGTTGTTGAAAACATGACCTGTAGATGAATTAACTTCACCTGAGGTTTATCTAATTTTACAACACTACATGGTACCAGTACTATAATTAATGCTGCCCGGTAATTCATAATATATCAGCGAAGGACTAGATATAATTTAAGTATAACTGGCAGTGGCAAGTCATCAAACTGTTTAAGAAAATTTTTTCCTCTACAACATTTACTAATATAATTTCGTAAAAATTGCCTACAAATTTGTTTCAAAGGAGGTGGGTCAATTACCTCAGCATCCAGTATCGCAAGAATAGCAGAATCTGCAGCTCCATCAACTACAAGGGCTCGTTTTACACAACGTATTACAGATATTGCTAATCCAGCTTGTAGGATTAATTTCACAATCTCAATATTTTTATTTTTGCATGCCCAAAATAATGGATTCCGCTGAGCAATTGTAGATACTTTCGGACCATCAAGATTGCTTCCATTTAGGATTAATGTTTTTGTTATAAAAGAACTGACTCTGTATGTTAAGGCTGCAAGTAGAGGTGTGTAGTTATATCTATCTGTTTTGTTGACACTAGCACCATTAGATATTAAGTACTCCACCAAATCTGGCATTTGTTGTCTAGAAGCTACCCACAAAGCAGTATGTCCAAAATTATCTGTTGCATCAATATCCGCACCAGCATTTACTAAGCTTACAACTCCTTCAACAAAATGCATTCTGCAGGCAGTGATAACTGGGGGTTCAATTCTATTCAAATGATCTTTACTACAAACATTTAGATTCAATTTTTTACTTTTCTCACAATGTCGCATCAAAAGTCCAAAAATGTCAAAATGACGTTTATATAATGATAGTGACAAAACTGTTGCCCCTTTGACTAGAACATTAAAATCAACATCTGGATGAGAAAGTAAAATATTGCGAACATTTTGTGTGTCACCTGCCATTACTGCAACATAAAGATCAAATAGCAAGTGTGACTGATTGTACTCATTAATGGCCTGGAATGATGCAGACAGCAACAGGCTATCACTTTTAACATCCATACTTCTGTCTCCTGATCTTTGCATTTTGGTGCTGTATGTGGGAAGAATCTGTCTTATTGGTGTTGAATACATCTGAAAGCCGTGTAATTAGGTCCTCAATAGACATTAACTGATAGGTGTGTAAGACGATCTGAAAACACTACATCAAACAATTGCAAGAACATTCACTTACAAACTATCCACTTCTAAACATGACAAAAGTGTATAGCAGGATTCCTCTGGAATTTTGAACGGAACACAACTCTTCCATCGACAGTTCAAAGTTTAGCAAATATATTAACTTTTTAAATAAAAAGTTTATGTCAAACTGTGGTCTGAATAGTGCCGAGTGGGTCTGGATTCTGCAGACTGACTCGAATATTTCAGTCTCAGACCGAGTCTATCAATTAAACCGGATAGGATTAGTGTAATTTCTCAACGAACGAGCCACATGTGTATCTTACGTCATTGCAGATGATAAAGTTTATCCATTAAACATCTGCAAACAACAAAGACCTGTAATTCAACCCATCATCTCAAATTTCACCAGTGTCAGAAACAAAACAGAGCTGTCAAAATTTCTATCATAAACTTCCTGTTTTTCGCACTGAATAAAAAGGCGTGATATGATTGGTTAAAATAAAATTATGTTCGGTCCTGACATACCTGACAGCATGAAAACAACAGACTGAACTGAGACTTGACCAAAGTTGAAATACAGTGAAATTAACACGTTATATAAACAATCAAGTTATCCAAAGCACACTTTCATCTCTTATATATCTTTTGTTTAAGATGCCAACAGTTCTTAGAGCTAAATGTGTTGTTGTGGGTAAGAAAAATATGATAATAAACTTTTTTACCTGTTATCATGACTAAATTCTACTTTTCACTGAAAAATACATTAAACCGACTTAACCATTTATTATACAATGCATTTATTCTAAATGTTGTGATATTCGGTTTTTACAAATGATTGAAATAAGGACAAAATGTTCAAAAAAAAATTCTTGCATTAGGTTTTGCTTTGGACCTGAAATCAATATTTTTTATTTTAATATGAATTTCAGGTCTCACAGTGTCTTGATGAACAAAAACTTGTTTTAGTTTAGATTTCTAGATGATTAACATGTGTAGATGTGGAAAAAATTTTCTTGTGAAGGTATCATTATATGCTTATATGAATATTCTGTCTTGAAAACTTATTACCGGGCATGTTGATATGGATATTAATTCTGTCTTGTAAACTTATTACTGGGCATGTTGATATGGATATTAATTCTGTCTTGTAAACTATTACTGGGCATGTTGATATGGATATTAATTCTGTCTTGTAAACTTATTACCGGGCATGTTGATATGGATATTAATTCTGTCTTGTAAACTTATTACTGGGCATGTTGATATGGATATTCTGTCTTGCAAACTTATTATCGGGTATTTTGATATGGATATTCTGTCTTGTAAACTTATTACCGGGTATGTTGATATGGATATTAATTCTGTGTTGTAAACTTATTACCGGGCATGTTGATGGATATTCTGTCTTGTAAACTTATTACTGGGTATGTTGATATGGATATTAATTCTGTCTTGTAAACTTATTACCGGTATGTTGATATGGATATTATTTCTGTCTTGTAAACTTATTACCGGGCATGTTATGGATATTCTGTCTTGTAAACTTATTACCGGGTATGTTGATATGGATATTAATTCTGTCTTGTAAACTTATTACCGGTATGTGATATGGATATTATTTCTGTCTTGTAAACTTATTACCAGGCATGTTGATATGGATATTCTGTCTTGTAAACTTATTACCGGGTATGTTGATATGGATATTCTGTCTTGTAAACTTATTACCGGGCATATTGATATGGATATTAATCCTGTCTTGTAAACTTATTACCAGGTATGTTGATATGGATATTCTGTCTTGTAAACTTATTACCGGGCATATTGATATGGATATTAATCCTGTCTTGTAAACTTATTACCAGGTATGTTGATATGGATATTCTGTCTTGTAAACTTATTACCGGGCATATTGATATGGATATTAATCCTGTCTTGTAAACTTATTACCAGGTATGTTGAAATGCATATTCTGTCTTGTAAACTTATTACCAGGTATGTTGATATGCATATTCTGTCTTGTAAACTTATTACCAGGTATGTTGAAATGCATATTCTGTTTTGTAAACTTATTACTGGGTATGTTGATTATCAGATTGACTTTCTTTTTTTTCTACTGCAAGTAATATCTAGATTTTTTTATTTAGGTGATTCCACAGTAGGAAAAAGTGCAGTGTGTCAGGTTTTTCACAGTGATGGATCACACTTCCCTAAAAACTACTCTATGGTAGGTTGAACACTGTAAATGAATAATTAGTATTCAAAACCAACTGTAAAAGAAATTAAAACATCTCCACATTTGCCATTTTGTATTTTTAGTCTTTGATAGGTAGACTTTGCTAAATTCATAACCCTTCACTCTTGCAAGTTACGCAGGGCCTCTGTGGCAAAGTAGTTTAAAGCCTGGGCTTTTGGACCATATAACCACTCATTGTCTGGGTTTGAAACCTACCCAGGCAGATCCTAGTTTGAGAAAGTTTGTTGGTTCACTTAACAAAAGCCATTGGTTTTCTTTGAGTGCTCTTGTTTCCTTCACAATCCATGAACTGACTGTCTCAATATAAGTGATTCTGGGACACAAAACACCACGCAACCAATCCAATCATTGCTTGGTTAGCAGTGGTGTAATTGAAATCCTGAAAATATTTACAAATGCCTTGAAGCTTTTCTGAACAATGCATTCTAGGAGAAAAAAAAGAAAAGAAAAAGATTGATTAGTAAGAAAAAATTTAACCAATGTGACATCATTATTAACTAAATGTGATATCTCATACTAACTGAATGAAATATCATATTTCAGTTTAAATTAATTGTGACATTTTGTTTTAAGGAAGATGTTAATTTTTTTTCAGACCACAGGTGTAGAATTACTGGTCAAACATGTAAATATACCAGATACAAAAGATTGTGTGGTGAGTACATGCTGTACTTACCCAACTTCTACCTATCTTCTTCGCTCCAGTCCAAGCATAAAGTCAACACAGGGTCTCTGTATTCAGTGTGGATACATGCTAAATTATTATTTTATTTAAAAAAAACTTCTTTCAGGTTTAATTTAGAAAAAAGGAAGCTGGTCATGTCTGAATACATATTTAAAAGTGCAAGATTTTAATTATATGTACATGATTATTTTGTGCATTCTAGAAGTTACCATAAATTTGAAACCCTTATTATTCTGGCCACCTGAAATCTTGAATTATTTCTTTTTATATATATATATATTTGTATTTTACTTTATTCAATTTTTTTTTTTGTTTATTTTTTATTGGTTATTGATTAAGATCACAAAATAAATTAATCCACCGTCCCAATAAGTATAAAAATATTTCTATTTTACATGTATATCATTGTAGGAACTATACTTACATGACTCAGCTGGAAAAGAAGTATTTTATGATTTAGTTCAACAATTTGTAAGTACATGTAGCAGTATATATTGATATATAGCCTATTTTGTTGTAGATAAAAGTGTCCAAATTTAGATTTCTTAAATGTCAACATTTTCGTTGTTGTTACTTCCCCTGAAATTAGAAAAATTAAATTGTTTTCGGACACCGTAAATGCTGGTTGTGTGGTGACCATTGGATGCTTAGATATTAAATCCAACAGCATGTAGTTTAATATATGTCTATTTCTTTTGAATTTGAATCAAGGAAAAGAGACCATGTTGTTAACAGCATATTTCATTGGAATCATTCATAAAACATTGAACATTTCAATGAGACCAAAGCAGCACTATGTTGTTGCTAATGGGGTTTGTAGCATTAAAACAGTTCCTGCAATCTCCAAATCAGAAGGAAATATACACTGACTTATATGCAGTTAGAATTAAAATAAACCTTGCCTGAACATTACCACATATATAAGGATATCATTTGGAAAATTGTAATATCACAGTTTTTTTTTTTGTCTACCAATTTCTGACTGTTTATGGTATTTCAAAACAGCATGTTTTTTCTCCCAATTTTAGGGGCAATAACTTAAATACAATACTTCTAAATTAATAATGTTCAACTTGGAAACAAAGTATGTGGGGGAACAGGGTTTGTAAGTTGTGTTGGTCTCTAATTTTGTTCACAAACCGTAATTTTTCTCAACCATTTGACATTTCTGTCCATTACATTAAAAATCACCTGTTTGGTGACGTCACTTGATGCTGTTTGTGATCAGACCTTTTGTTCTTTATTATCCAGAAATTGTATGTTCACACTAGTCACAAAGACTTACAGACCCTGTTCAAAGAAAGGGTATTTTAGATTGACTGTACTTGAAAATATAAATTAATAACTAACTTTATAATGTTAAAATTTCATAATTTAAAAATATACTATACCTTTTTTGATTTGGGAGTCAAGTATTTTACCAGTAAGAAGCCATAAACAAAACTAAAATTGAATTTTAGTAATAACGGAACTATGTAATGAGGAGATTAGCCATTTTTGTCTGCAAAAATTTACTGTACATTTCTATGCTGTAGACAATCAGTCGGTTTGGTACTTGTGTAAAACACACACACACACACACACACACACACACACACACACATATAAGCTGTTACCAATGCATGAATTCTTTCCTAGAGAAGCTAAAGCACAGTTGTGACAACTTGAACAATGTTTTTTTTTTTTTTCAAGTTTCATGGTTAACATGGAACATCAGTGGTTCCATAGACTTTACTTTTCTTTTGAAATCTATATTTCAAATACATGTATACCATAAATAGGAAAGCCTAAAGCAAAGTTTAAATATTTTGAGTTATCAAACTTTCCTAATATTACATAGTATTAAATGCCAGGTAATCATTACTTTTTTGAATGAATTTCAGTTTGCAAAAAAAGCTAACTTTCTAACAGGTCAGTTTCTCAAATTTTTATGTTCTCTATAAGAAAATATAGAATAATTTACTTAGTAATACTGGTTACAATTACAGATCCAGGTTTGCTGATTTCCATTCATTTCAAATCCCAATGAGTATAGTAGTGATTTAAATGTAATTTACTCTACCTATGTATTTTTGCAGTGGGACCAACCTTCAGTAATCATGGTGGTATATGACTGCACAAATGAGATGTCATTTTCTAGTTGTTCAAAGTGGATAGAAAGAATAAGGTCACAAAAACCAGAAGTAAAAACACCAGGTATAACAAATATTTTATTTACATTTGAAAACTTATTGTTTGTGAAAAATTCGGAGTTTTGTAGTGATCAGGATATTATCAACTTTTTAAAGATTCACAATACTCATAAAGCCTTCACAGACGGACACATGTCTTGATTGTTATGTTTGTTTGTTGAGACAGCCACATGTTCTTGGTTTCAATGTTTGTTTGTTGAGATAGCCATATTCTTTTTTGCAATGTTTGTTGAGTCAGTATAGTTACCTATTCTTCTTTGCTATGTTTTTTTGTTTAGACAGCCACATGTTCTTGGTTTCAATGTTTGTTTGTTGAATCGGTCACATGTTGGTTGTATGTTTGTTTGTTGAGACAGACATGTTCTTGATTGCAATGTTTGTTTGTTGAAACAGCCATATTCTTTTTTTGCAGTGTTTGTTGACTTCTAGTAACCTGCTCTTCTTTGCTATGTTTTGTTTGTTGAGACAGCCACATGTTCTTGGTTGCAATGATTGTTTGTTGAGTCAGTTTAGTTACCTGTTCCTCTTTCCTATGTTTTTTTGTTGAGACAGCCACTTGTTCTTGGTTTCAATGTTTGTTTTTGAATCGGTCACATGTTGGCTGTATGTTTGTTTCGTTGAGACAGACATATGTTGGTTACTATGTTTGTTTGTTCACTCGGTCACATGTTGGCTGTATGTTTGTTTCGTTGAGACAGACACATGTTGGTTGCTATGTTTGTTTTTTGAATCGGTCACATGTTGGCTGTATGTTTGTTTCCTTGAGACAGACACATGTTGGTTGCTATGTTTGTTTGTTGAATCGGTCACATGTTGGTTGTATGTTTGTTTCGTTGAGACATACATATGTCTTGGCTTCAATTTTGTTGAGACGTTACTCGTCTTGGTTACTGTGTTAGTTTCGTTGAGACATACACATGTCTTTGTTGCTTCTTTGTTTGTTGAGAAATACACATGTCTTGGTTGCTGCGTTTGTTTTGTTGAGACATACACATGTCTTGGTTGCTTCTTAGTTTGTTGAGACATACACATGTCTTGGTTGCTGAGTTTGTTTCGTTGAGACATAAACATGTCTTGGTTGCTCTGTTTGTTTGTTGAGACATACACATGTCTTGGTTGCTATGTTTGTTGGTTGAGACATACACATGTCTTGGTTTCTGTGTTTGTTGGTTGAGACATTCACATGTCTTGGTTGCTTTTTTGTTTGTTGAGACATACACATGTCTTTGTTGCTGTGTTTGTTTGTTGAGACATACACATGTCTTGTTTGCTTTTTTGTTTGTTGGGACATACACATGCCTTGGTTGCTGTGTTTGTTGGTTGACACATTCACATGTCTTGGTTGCTGTGTTTGTTGGTTGAGACATTCACATGTCTTGGTTGCTTTTTTGTTTGTTGAGACATACACATGTCTTGGTTGCTGTGTTTGTTTCATTGAGACATACACATGTCTTGGTTGCTGTGTTTGTTGGTTGAGACATTCACATGTCTTGGTTGCTTTTTTGTTGGTTGAGACATTCACATGTCTTGGTTGCTTTTTTGTTTGTTGAGACATACACATGTCTTTGTTGCTGTGTTTGTTGGTTGAGACATACACATGTCTTGGTTGCTATGGTTGTTTGTTGAGACATACACATGTCTTGGTTGCTGTGTTTGTTTGTTGAGACATACACATGTCTTGGTTGCTGTGTTTGTTGGTTGAGCCATTCACATGTCTTGGTTGCTTTTTTGTTTGTGGAGACATACACGTCTTGGTTGCTGTTGTTTAGTTGAGAAAAAATTTACACTTACAGTATATAAATGTTATGAATAAACTTTAATAGTTTCACAAAAACTTTAATAAAAAATTGCATTTTGCTGTTGTTTTGTTAATTTTGAATGATTAAAATATTTTGGTACAATGTAAGGATAAAAAGCATAGAATGAATAATTCTTATAGATTTATTAAATTATAAAGCATATAACTTTGAATCAATCACATATGTTCTTTAAATGACTTGTATGTTTCAATTTACAATTTAGAATTGCCTCCCTTGAAAAAAAAAATTGGAGTATTTACAGATTTAAAATACTTTTGGCTGAATAAAATGATTTTTGCTTTATTAGTATTCGACTTAAAATTAAAATTAATTCGTATAGTTAAATGAAAATATGAATAATAATGGTAAATTAAATAAGAAATAAAATAATAAGTTTTTAAATGTCTACACACTAAGCAATAATGTTTTGTTTATATTTTAAAGGTATTTTACTTATCAGTTTTCAGTGATTAGATGAACATCTCCAATAACATGCATAAAATGCATGTGAATATTTAGGTAATCTTCACAATGAGTGAAGTTTGAATGGCTGCGAATTTGGTTGACATATTGCTTTGTTTTAAAACAATCCATTGACTTGTATAGTTCAAGTTACTGCCAGTAATCTAAATATTAGGTGTTCATATTTATTATATAGGTCAAGTGGGAATGAATCATGTTCACCTACAGGTTTTCAAAGTATTAAAAATCTGACACGTCATTTAGGGGTCTCATTGGTTGAAGACCTCACAGACCAAAAACTGATAACTACTTAGGTTTAGTTTCAACTTAAGTAAAAAAAATTTGTCAGTTGTCTGCTAAAATATACAAAAATAATTTTGATTCAATCTGTTTAATTTTTGAGTTTCAAATTCATATAGATTGATTATAGTATTTTATCTCTCTCTTTTTTCCATATTAGGTGTATTAGTAGCAAATAAAGTTGATTTAGAAGAGCGCAGAATGGTTAGTAAAAAAGCAGGGCAGGAGTTAGCCTCAACTCATGACTTGAAGTATTTTGAATGTTCAGCTGTAAGTTTTTCACTAAATTGTGTTTCAGTATTACATTTTTATGAAAAATGAGTTCTAAGGCATGTCAGAAGTAAGATTTTCTTATGTATGTTTTTTCTTTTATATATATATATATATATATATATATATATATATATATATATATATATATATATATATATATCAGGGGTCCAGAAACGGTCATATTTGCCGGACATGTCCGACAAAAAATATTTTTGTCCGATGTGAAATATAGCTTGTCGGACATTTTTAGTTTAAAATAGAATTCAGTTAATCGGACACGTAAATAAATATGTTTATCGGTCATTATTTTACTCGAGTATTTTATGGATCACCTGTCAGTCATTTTCAATAAATAATACAGATCTAATAATTAGGCTTTTGTTTATTAATCAGTTAAAAGCCATGGTCTCAATCTGTTCCGTTTGTTTCATCGTCCGAATCACCATTACTTTTGTTGATAAGTTGTTTATTAAGTAATCACATCGCTTGACAGACGAAAGCCATAAACACCTGAGTACCTGTTAACTGAAGGTCATGGTCGTCGGACTATTTCAAAGAGGTTCCACGCGGGATGTTAAATAATAATACAATGCGCATAGTACGGTCTTGGCAAACTGTTTAGTTATAAATAAATAATTTTGAAAAGTCTAAATAAAATCAAAGAGGTCTCAAAATGAGGTTCAGTAAAGTTCGTGTAACTTCGGGAAAACGAAAATGCGCGATTGTCAATAAACAAAGATGGCCGTCAAACAATGTGTCGTCAACGCCGACAGTTCAAAATCAACACTAATGTGGACATATAAGTCTGACCATATATATTTAAATAACTTCGTTAACACCCCTTTTTGAAAAATTGTATATTGATTTGTATATTGATATTAAAAATCTTTTTAAAATACATAGTCAGTAACAACTTTTTTTTTTTTTTTTTTTTGCTTTTTTCACTGCATTGTCGGTGGTACAGTTGTTTTGAAAAAATGTCCGACACCTCAGTCAAAGTTTTCCTGAGCCCTGATATATATATATATATATATATATATATATTTATATGTAATGTCTAGCTAAATCAAATTACCAAAACAAAATCTTAGTCCAAAAGCTAGCTAGGATTTAGTCTTGACTCATGACTTAAATTATTTTGAATGTTAAGCCTTCAACCAACTAAGCAACTGAGTCTTAGGAAAGCAACACTGTCATATTGAAAATGTTTAAACACTGTAAAATGTTGTAAAGTGTTTCAAAATGTTAAATTGGGCTCGTCTCTAAGTTGTTTTGGAAAGAGTTCCTTTTGTACCCCCACTCAAACAGACACTTATACATACTACACAGGTAGGATATAGTATATATATATATATATATATAGTATATTCTAAGTAGGGGGTACAAAAGGAACTCTTTTCATTGCTTGAATAGGTATTTATCTTTAATGTATTTGAGTGGAGTGGAGTAATGGTGTTTTAAGCCCCAGTCAAGAATCTTTCACTATTTTGAGGCGGTCAGTTCTGGGATGGTGGAGGAAACCAGAGTGACTGGAGAAAACCACCGACCTTCGGCAAGCGAACTTGCAAACTTTCTCACACTAGGATCTGTCCAGAGTGGGATTTGAACCTAGGCGATGAGAGGCAGTGTGATCCGTAAGCGCTTGCTTTAGACCACTCGGCCACCGAGGCCCCTTTAATATATTTGAAAGGTACGTTAATATTAAGTTATACTTTAGTTGTCTTAGCAGTGGCTTATGTTATTATGAACCAATTTTAATGATGCAACATTTTCATATATAGTACATATTTATTAACACTGGTGAAATTCGATTTTAGTTTGAGAATTTTTGGTCATGCAAAATTTAGAGTTATTGTTTAGGCTGTGGTGATAGTGAAGATCTAGACCATGTAAACATGTTTGATTTCGAATTTAGAAATACATATACATGTATTTATATTTAACTTACAGTTTTGTGTTACTTTGAAGGATATATTTTCCATGCTCAGTAATGTTGCTTGTAATGATTCTATATACATGTACAAAGTTATATTATGACATGGTTGTTGGGATGGGTTGAATATCACTATCATAAAATGTTTAATAAATTATAATTTTTCTTTGATTTTATTATCTATTTCAGAAAGAAATGCAGGATGTTGATGCACCATTTTATTATTTAGCAAACAAATTCTATGAACTCTACCAGGAAAAGTTAAAAATATTTGAAAAATGTAATTAAAAGACAGATTTTTTGTGTCATTGTAACATTCCGTCCATTGACTCTGTGTACTTTTATACTTTTGTTTATAGTACAGTGTAGTTTATGAATAAATTAAATCTGGAATTGTTTCCTACTTTATCTCACTTAGTTTTCTTATTTAAACCATCATTTATTTTTTTCTGCAAGTTTTCACCAGTGGGATGACCACTGCGTAGCTTAGTTGGTAGAGTGCTTTTTCCGTAAGTGGGAGGTCATGGGTTTGAACCCCAACCAGGTCTGACCTAAGACTTGAAAGGGGGTAGCACTTGGCATTACGAAATGAAAGTCACAGTTCTTTTTTGGATGGGAACTTGAAATAAACCAGGTCCTTTGTCACAGTAGGTGTGGCATGATCAAGAACCCTGCTGTATAATGTCATTAGCGCAACACACAGGCAAAATTTCCATACTTTTGCCTATAGCTGGTGACGTCTCAATATAAGTGAAATTTTCTTGACTGGAATGTTAAACATCATTACTCACTCATTCACTAATGGGATGCAAGTATGGTACATGTACTTATAAAACAAATGTAAATTTCTATTAAGTACTTGATTGTTTTGAATACCATTTCTTACCATTTGTGCCACATGTTGAATATAAAGGCCAAACCATAACACTGTTAAATTGATAATTTTCTGATGCCACAAGTAACAAAAATAGACTGGTTGGTTTGCTGTCAAAATACTCAGTAGAGAGATAGTGATGTTGCACCATTTTTTTGCTTGCCATACAACTTGTAAATAAAAGGACAGAAGATTTTTCTCAAAGCAAATAAAGAGAGAAATATTTTGGTGCTCTACTCTTTATCAAGGCAATTTGATTAACATTGGGTACCTGAATTTACTGGATATATCCATAAGATACATAATCATCAAAAGTTTTGGCTGGGCATAAATGACAAAATGGACTAATATATCTGAAAGGGTTTTCATTTCTTAACACTTGTGAAGGATTTATGTTCACTTCAGGTGCTGTAAATGGAAACTGAAAATAAATTTCTTCAACATCTAGCAGAAAACTGCTCGTATCAGATTCTAGATATTCATACCCATCATCCAAATAATATGCAGTTTTTAACTCCTAGAACCAAAGGTCGTGCAAGCTTATGGCATAGTGCAGCATGTGTGTGCATTGTTTACACCTATTTTTGACTGCACCTCAAGAACGGCTGGTCAGATTTTAATTGTACTTGGGCAGAAGCATGTATTGGTCCATGCGATTCAGATTTTTTTGGTGGAGTTGTCATGGCTACCAAAACTAGGTCAAGGTGAACCAGGCATGCAAAAATCTTCTGCAAAAATGGTAAAGGGAGAAACATCTGATGTGATATTTGGCTTCTCTAGGGTTTTAAGTCTATGTTTTGCTCATTTGTGAAATTAGGTTTTGTGTTTACTTTTAAAAATTTTGTAAAATGCCTTTTAATTATTATATCTTGACTTTTTGAAAAGATAATGCCATGAGGTTTTTAGTTTTGACTTTTTCTTAAAGTGACCTTCTAAATGGGGTCAAGGTCAAAGATCAAGGTCATTACCTAGTTTGTGATTTCTTCTATTTTCTTGAAAATTATAAGTGATAAAACTTATGATAATTGATTGCAAAAATGTTCACGACAAATTCTAACAAGAACTATTCTATTCTTTATTAACTATAATTTACAATTCGTAAGCAATACATATTTACATAAAAAGTATGGACAATAAATAAATTACATAAGTTAGCAAGAATATCCTCATATTTATATGTGCAATAATAATAGTAAAATAATAATAATAATTTGATTTAATGTTAAACATACGTAAGGTACATAGTAATATGAATATAATTACGGTATAATATGAAATATTGAAATATAATTACGTTACATAACTCGATATTTAGCAATATTTCTTAAAGAAGTTGCATTTTGAAAATTAAACAATTCAACAAGTTTGAAAACAGATGGGCTCACTGAAAATCGCACTTAACCACTGCAAAGTTACATCAATAGCTATTAACGTCGCAATATCGTTGATTGAGAAGTGAAACCCAGTTACATCATTCACACTACTATAGATCAATCTTGCAGGAAACGCATGAAAATTTCATAACAAATTTCCTTTTGTTTAATGACTTATGCTTTATTGTGAGAATAGATTTAAAAAGAAAAATATTTTTGATAGTCGCCTAAATATATTGTATTAAGCCGAAAATATCAACATTTGTATAATACTGTGGAATTCGCATCGATGCAAAATGTTTATTTCCATTCCGGTTAAAAAGTCTTTAATTATAACTCTTGGCATATTTTACTATGTTGTCCAGTTAACATAACTAAGATTTACCTTAACTTAAATTTAGCATTTTAGCAATCTCTTTCCGACTTACAAATGAACATGAATTAAATACAGATGTTATAAGCTTGACGTGATTTTCAAAACGACAACTCAAGTTTCCTGAACTCGCCAGCGTACCACGTGATCACTACCTCTTAACGTTTGTGCGGAATGAAATGGATAACGTCTACGTCAAATATTCCCGAAAAACGTCGTTATTACGGAAAAACGTAAATTTAATAACTTAAAATAATTGTCCCGCACAGACGCTATGAGGTATCACGTGGTACTCTGGTGAATTCCAATAATCAAATTATTCAGATTTCAAATTTTCAAGACTTAAGATAAAGAAAACTTTAGTTAAGGTATGACTGTTAAAACGTGACCAGGACCTACAATAGCACCCATAGTGAACAGTTGCCCTTATTACTATCGTTATAATTAATTTTACATGTTCGGTTGTTATGTGAAATGATTTTAGTTGTTCTGATTAAAGTCATAAACTGTTTATCGTAAACACATTTTTCAATTGACATTAATATAGTTTTCTTGGAATAACACAAAAGACTTAATATAATAAATTTTCAAGGACATCATTGGCTACAGAGAAAGGCGTTATTCCGATAATAATATTTCTAAATTCATTTTAATCGTCAGAAATTGTAGCTCTATTTCGAATATTTGGTTTATGCTCTTCTGCCATTTTATACGGAAACAAAATTTTGTTTCCACTAGTGACCCAGTACTTTCCCTTGAATTGATATAAAGTAATCGGGGATATAAATTCTTCCTCTTCACATACAAGCTTTTTGTAGATTTGTTGTATCAAAGGGTTTCCCGAGTCATATTTCTTTGTGAACTTAATGGCCGATGGCCTCACTAAGTACACTTTTCTTGGAGTACTCTCTTGCAATCCCCGTTTTTTTTTTAAGTAACTTCGCGTGAAAGTGTATTATGTTCTTCATTCTTAGTAGTCGCAGCACGTCTGTGAAATCCGGTAAATTCCGATATATTTTGAGTTGATTTTGCTGGAGTCCCAGATCGACTTTGTTGTAACACGGTTTTAACGTTATTTTCTGACGTCACATATGTTCTCGGTCTTTCATAGCCAGTGACACTAGATTTGTTTATGTGTTTCAATGTTGATGTAGACTTCAAAGTAGATAATGGAGATAGGTTAAAACTGTTTAGTTCCGATTCAGGTCTTCTATTTATCGCTGGAATACTAGGCGGTTTTGTTGATTTTTCTGGCGAAACCATTTCTTTCGGTCTAACAATGCCTGCTTTTTGTGATGAAATTCGACATTGTATTTTCGAGATGACGTCGCATCTGTACTTTTAAATAAACCAACACCGTTGTTGTAAACGTATGTGCTGCTTTTATCGTCGCTTTTCAACAGTTCATCTAGTCTTCTTCGGCTTGTTTCAATATCATTTAAAAGTTCATCTAGTCTTCTTCGGCATGTTTCAATATTATTTGAATGTTCATCTAGTCTTCTTCGGCATGTTTCAATATTATTTGAAAGTTCATCTAGTCTTCTTCGGCGGGTTTCAATATCATTCGAGTTGGTCCAACCATTATATCGTGTTGCTGCTAATGGGGGATCTTGAAAGTTCTGTATCGAGCCGTTGGCATTTATATCCCGTCTTATCCCAGTAACGTTTAGCATACCGGACATTCGCACTTCCTGTTCCGGTCCAAGTGTACTGTTTCGAACATTTTCTCTTCTATGGCGATAGTCGATTTCGTCATCCAATTGAAGCTGACCAGACACTTTGTTTATATTGGCTACATTTCTCGAAATGTGAGTCCCTGAAAACGTAGATGGTTTTTGCTGATTTTTTAACTCTAGACGTCTTTGTTCTGCTACTTTGTACCATTTACCTCCAGGATCTCTTCTCACTATTATAGAAGTACCGCCATTTATTGTTGTAAATTTTCTATCTAAAATATAACGGATATCCGATATTTGAATCACAGAAATTGAATCACATTTTCCAAGCAAATGCAGATTTTTAAATACCCAAAGTCTTCTATTATCAGCAGAGAACCACTTCCCGCTATCAACATCACGCCATACCTGAATAGGCGGAACATCTGTTATTGAGCATAGTCAGTCTGCAATGTTATCTAATGTCCAACCAATCAACTTACCTCTATGCCTACTTTTATGATCAAAAACATTGTTAATTGAATCCTGACAATAATAAACATCACTTGGCTTTAGCCTCATCTTAATTATTGTAACTATCAACTATCGACATAACTATCAAAGTTCCTACTATATTGACTAATAAAGAAACCTCTAGAATTTAAAATACGTATATTGCTATTTTTAAAAAACAAAAAGTGGTTTTTCCAAATATGAACTCAAATTGCATAAGAATATGCCGAGAGGGTCAACTTGTTTGACGTTCACTTGGTTTAATAAATTGATTAGTCGATAATTGGCCCTTGTATACTGCATATACTGTATACTAGTCAGGTAATCTAAAAATCAATAATACATACTTTGTTATGACAATATGCACCATAAATACAATAACAAGTGCACTTGTAATAATTCGCCCTTCGTAAAGATTAAATGGTGTCCAAATTTGAACAATTTGTGTAATCTATACAGTTTATTTCACATCAAATTAAGTTTTAGTTTTATTTTGGTAAATACAATATTGAGAATATAAAAAAATAATATTTACCTATAAAAGTAAAACTTTACTTAAATTAGCCTACGTGACATATATACCATGCTTGCTTTTTTTTATTTACTTTGTAAGTTTCACTATTATAACACCTGTCAAATCAACAATTAAAAACACGGAAGTTCAAGAGACAGGGATTTTCAGAAAATCCACAAGATTTTAGAGAAATGATTTTAAATAGTCATACAAAATTTATCATGGTCCTATGTTGATGTTGATAAAGTATTGCACTTTTTTTTAACTTTGGTGAATCCTTTATTAAATAGACACAATTAGACAAACTATTATGTCTTCAATTCTTCAAAATGGATGGTTATATGAATTTTTATCGTATCAAGAGGCTGTAGACAAGGTGACCCTTTGATACCCTATATTTTTCTTATCTGTGCGGAAATCCTGTTCTTTTGAAAAATAATGAAGATTAAAGGTATAAACATAGGTGATGAGGGATTCAAGATATCGCTTTGTGCGGATGACACTACTGTTTCACTTGATGGATCCAAAACCTCACTGAGAGAAACTTTATGCATTCTTGAAAAATTTGCGGTGTTTTCTGGTCTTAAGGTCAACAACTCTAAAACAAAAGCTTTATGGATTGGTTGTAAAAACATAGAAATGAAACTTTTAATCATATATTTAAATTGGACTGGGAACAAGGTCAATTAATTTCACTAGGTATTAAATTTTCCACTGATTTAGAAACGATTACTCGAATTAATTATAAAGATAAAATTTAAACAATTGAAATTGATCTCAACCAATGGTCGAGGAGAATATTAACCCTCTAGGGGTGATAACTGTTAAAAACATTAATAATCTCCAAATTAAATCATTTATTAATTGCTCTTCCTATCCCACCCGCTGATATCATCACCAAGTTGAATAAAATGTTTTATCTGTTTATTTGGCAATCGAATGTTGGAGATCTATATACTATTGAGCTTAAGAAAAAAACAGTTTCTGGAATGACAACTTTATTTCTTGGAATAACTTATTTTGAAAACAAATACCAAAAATATAAATGAAATAAACTAGACATAAATCTTTGGTATAATACAGAAATACGTATTATTAACAAACCAGTCTTTTATAAATCTCGGACAGATAGTAACATATATTTAATAAAAGACATTTTAAATGGCGATGGAAGTGTAATGTACTTTGAAGAATTTTCACAAAAATCTGTCAAAACAATATTTATTATTTATGCAGGTTAAGCGTTTCGCCGTAATATAAAAAATCTTAATATAAAAACAGAGAAGTTAATCGTGTTCAGTTAGATTTACCTTTCAGATATAAAATAGTATTTAAAAGCCCGAAAGGCAGTAAAGACTTTAAAAATATTTTGATTTTAAACAAAAGGACATAAAAAAGTGAAGATAAATGGATTTCTGTCTACAAGAGACCCTTAGACTGGAATACACTGTAGAAAATACCTTCTAATGCATGCAAAAATACCAAACTACAATGGTTCCAATATAGAAAAAACCATAGAATATTATCTACAAAAGATTTCCTTTTTAGCTCACCTGGCCGAAAGGTCATGTGAGCTTATGGCATGGCGCGGCGTGTGTATGTGCGTGCGTGTGTGCGTGCGTCGTTAATACCTATTTTCGACTTCTCCTTCAAAACTGCTGCACTGATTTCAATGATACTTGGTCAGAAGATTACATGGGCCAGTGCAATTCAGATTTGTTCATGGCATTGCAATGGCTACCAAAACTAGGTCAAGGTGACCTAGGGGTCCAAAAATCTTTAAAAATCTTCTTCTCCGAAACCGATGATGGGGAAAAAATCTGATGTGATATTTGGCTTCTCTAGGGTCTTAAGCCTATAGATTGTTCATTTCGTGAAATTTGGTTGAAAAATGGGTTACGCGTTTTTGCGTTTAATTTAAAAAAATTCGTTAAATGCCTTCAAATTGTTATAACTTGACTATTTGAACAGATAATGACATGAGGTTTTCAGTTTTGACTTTTTCTTGAAATGACCTTTAAGAAAGGGTCAAGGTCACAAATCAAGGTCATGACCTAATTTGTGATTAATGCAGTTTTAGGCAATTTTCTTGCAAATATTAAGAGATATATGAAATCAAAACATGTTAAAATGTTCAGCATGACAAAATTTAAAAAGGTGCCAAGTTTCATAACTATATGATAATCCATGTAGGAGTTGTTGCCCCTGAAATGTTAATTTAGGCTTTAAAATACCAAAATTGTGCATTAGCTTGAAAACTATTATCTTTTTGTATAGGCATGTATAGTAGAATATTGTAGGTATTGTGACAACGATCATTTTGATATATGGTTCAAGGTCATGTGTTCAAAGGTCAAGGTCACAGCTGCAAAAAAGACAGAAATTGCTAATTATCTTGAAAACTTTAACTTTTTGTATAGGCATGTATATTAGAATATTGTAGGTATTGACATGGTGATCATATATGGTTCAAGGTCAAATATGTTCAAAGGTCAAGGACATAGCTGCATAAGTATACTGAAATTTGTTAATGATTTGGAAATTATTTATTGCATTACAGTTACTTCATGCATATTATACAAGCTACTTATAAATGAAATGTGAGTGGATATATTTCTGATAAAGTTTTGTCGGAGTTCTTTACTTGAGAAAACTTGTAAAGTTTCTGTACCTAATATATTGTCTTTTGCACTTACAAACAATTTTGGACATATCCTCAGATGAGCGTTAAGGCCCATGGGCCTCTTGTTTTTTTGCTATTACAAACCAAATAAGATCGAGCTATAGCCTTATAATATACTTTAACCACACTATTGGATTCATTTTGTTAAGATGTTCAGTGTTTGTCCAGAGCCCGGTGCGATTGGGAACTTCAAGAAGTAGAAAAACACGTGACTTCAAAATTCAGAAACATCATAACTGAACATTATCTGACAATATTTTCAGTAGTTGTCCAAATGGGATGCAGGTATGGTTCATGTTCTTATAAAACAAGTGTAAATTTTGATTAAGTACTTGATTGTTTTGAATACCATTTCTATATATAATATAAAGGCCAAACCATAACACTGACAAATTGATAATTTTTTCATGCCACAAGTAACAAAAATAGACTGGTTGGTTTGCTGTCAAAAAACTCAGTAGAGAGATAATGATGTTGCACCATTTTTTGCTTGCCATACAACTTGTATAAATAAAAGGACAGAAGCATTTTTTTTTCTCAAAGCAAATAAAGAGAGAAATATATTGGTGCTCTACTCTCTATCAAGGCAATTTGATTAACATTGGGTACCTGAAATTACTGGATATATCCATAAGATACATAATCATCAAAAATTTTGGCTGGGCATAAATGACAAAATGGACTAATATATCTGAAAGGGTTTTCATTTCTTAACATTGTGAAGGATTAATGTTCACTTCAGTTGCTGTAAATGGAAACTGAAAATAAATTTCTTCAAACATCTAGCAGAAAACTGCTCGTAGATCCTAGATATTCATACCTATCATCCTTATCATTCTTTATGGTCTTAAGTCTATGTTTTGCTCATAATTGGAAATTAGGTTTTGTGTTGTTTTAAAAATTTCGTGAAATGCCTTTTAATTATCATATCTTAACTTTTTGAAAAGATAATGCCATGAGGTTTTTAGTTTTGACTTTTTCTTAAAGTGATCTTTTAAATGGGGTCAAGTTCAAAGATCAAGGTCATGACCTAGTTTGTGATTTCTTCTATTTTCTTAAAAATTATAAGAGTGATAAAATTTATGTTAATAGATTGCAAAAAAGTTCAAGACAAATTCTAAGAACTATTCCATTCTTTATTAACTATAATTTACAAGTCGAAAGAATTACATATTAAACTAAGGTTTGTTCCCTCATGCACAGCATTTCTTAGCTGGATTTGGATTTATATAATTTTGAAACTTTAGATTCATTATTTTCAACTGTTTGGCTTATATTTTTTATGTATCAAACTTTTCGGTCTTAGTGTCACTGATGAGGAATGAATTTCCGAAATGTGCACATCTGGCACATCAAAATTTAACTGGTATTTGTATTATATATTTACTACCCCTGAGCGGGTACCGCTGCTGGTGGAGTAAAACTCCCCGAGGGTATCCATAACTCAGTAGGCAGTACTTTGTGCTGTCAGAAAATGTACCATTTAGCAAAATTTTCATTCGTCTAAAATTTGGAATTAATTTTAAACTAAGGTTTGTTCTCTCATGCACAGCATTCCTTAGCTGGATTTGGATTTATATAATTTTGAAACTTTAGATTCATTATTTTCAACTGTTTGGCTTATATTTTTTATGTATCAAACTTTTCGGTCTTAGTGTCATTGATGAGGAATGAATTTCCGAAATGTGCACATCTGGCACATCAAAATTTAACTGGTATTTGTATTATATATTTACATAAAAAGAATGAACAATAAATAAATTATATAAGTTAGCAAGAATATCCTCATAGTTACTTTTGCAATAATAATAATAATAGAATAATAATAATAATTTGATTTAATGATAAACATACGTAAGGTACATAGTAATATGAAACATTAATATAATTACGGTATTATATGAAATATTAAAATATAATTACATTACATAACTCGATATTTAGCAAAATTTATGAAAGAAGTTGCATTTTGAAAATTACACAATTCAACAAGTTTGAAAACAGATGGGTTCACTGAAAATCGCACTCAGTCACTGCAAAGTTAAATTCAGTCGCTTTATCAATAGCTATTGATGTCGCAATATCGTTGATTGAGAAGTGAAACCCAGTTACATCAGTCATTCACACTAGTCTATATTTACTCTATAATGGCTAAAGATCTTGCAGGAAGCACAAGAAAATTTCATAACAAAATTCCCTTTTGTTTAATGACTTAAGCTTTATTGTGATAATAGATTCAAAAAGAAAAATATTTTTGATAGTCGCCTAAATATATTGTATCAAGCCGAAAATATCAATGTTTGTATAATACTCTAAAATTCGCATTGATACAAAATGTTTATTTCCATTCCGGTTAAAAAGTCTAATTATAACTCTTGGCATATTTTACTATGTTGTCCAGTTAACTTAGGTCGAACTATTTGCCTCAAAGATAGAAAGTTTCTGTTTGATACCGATGAAAACAATATAAAAATGAATTAAAAATCATCAAATCGGGTATTTTGGTCTCTGTTGGCGTCCTTCATATTGATCTCCATACATTTTCTATTTCATCTTTTTTTGTGTTTCAGTGTATCTGCTATTTATGCGCTCATATAAACGTTAGGTCTGGCCCATTCCTTGACTAAGATTTTCCTTAACTTAAATTTAGCATTTTAGCAATCTCTTTCTGACTTACAAATAAACATGAATCAAATACAGATTTATAAGCTTGACGTAATCTTCAAAACGACACCTCAAATTTCTGAACTCGCCAGCGTACCACGTGATCAGTACCTCTTAACGTTTGTGTGGAATTAAATGGATAAATCAAATATTCCTCAAAAACGTCGTTATTACGGGAAAACGTAATTTAATGCGATTCCGCTGTCAATAGAAATAATTGTCCCGCACAAACGCTATGAGGTACATGTATCACGTGGTACTCTGGTGAATTCTATTAACCAAATTATTCAGATTTTAAATTTTTAAGACATAAGTTAAAGAAAACCTTAGTTAAGGAATGATTTTGAAAACGTGACCAGGACCTACAATAGCACCCATAGTGAACAGTTGCCCTAATAGCGCATTATTATCATTATAATTATTTTGACATGTTCGTTTGTTATATGAAATAATTTTAGTTGCTCTGATTAAAGTCATAAACTGTTTATCGTAAACATATTTTTCAATTGACATATAAATCTTGGAATAACACAAAAGACTTAATAATATAATACATTTTCAAGGACATCACTGGCTACAGAGAAAGGCGTTATTCCGATAATAATATTTCTAAATTCATTTTCATCGTCAGAAATTGTAGCTTTTACTCGAATATTTGGTTTATGCTCTTCTGCCATTTTATACGCAATCAAAATTTTGTTTCCATTAGTGACCCAGTACTCCCCCTTGAATTTATATAAAGTAATCGGGGATATAAATACTTCCTCTTCACATACAAGCTTCTTGTAGATATTTTGTATCAAAGGGTTTCTCGAGTCATATTTCTTTGTGAACTTAATGGCCGATGGCCTCACTAAGTACAGCTTTCTTGGGATACTCTCTTGCAATCCCCGGTTTGTTGAAGTAACTTCGCGTGCAAGTGTATTGTGTTCATCAGTCTCAGTAGTCGCAGCACGTCTGTGACATCCGGTAAATTCCGATATATTTTGAGTTGATTTTGCTGGAGTCCCAGATCGACTTTGTTGTAACACGGTTTTAACGTTATTATCTGACGACACATATGTTCTCAGTCTTTCATAGCCAGTGACACTAGATTTGTTTGTTGATGTAGACTTTAAAGTAGAAAATGGAGATAGGTTAAAACTGTTTAGTTCCGATTCAGGTCTTCTATTTATCGCTGGAATACTAAGCGGTTTTGTTGATTTTTCTGGTGAAGCCCTTACTTTCGGTCTAACAATGCCTGCTGTTTGTGATTCGACATTGTATTTTCGAGATGACGTCGCAGTTTGTTCTTTAAAGCTGTTAAAATCTGTTTCAGACGATCTCTTTGTAGCAGGAATGCAGGAATAGTTTGTCGATTTTACCGATGAAGTTCTTTTTTCCGGTCCTACAAGGGTCGCGGTATGTGGTTCGACGACATATTTTCTAGATGATTTCGCACTTTGTTCATTAAAGCTGTAAACATATGGTGATCGTGTAGCCGTGTTAATTGAGCGCGGTCCATTAAAATAAATGTCTTTTTCCTCTGAATTAACTATTGTTGATGTTTTTCCGTCATCTGTACTTTTAAGTAAACCAACGCCGTTGTTGTAAACGTATGTGTAGCTTTTCAACAGTTCATCTAGTCTTCTTCGGCGTGTTTCAATATTATTTGAAAGTTCATCTAGTCTCCTTCGGCGTGTTTCAATATCATTCGAGTTGGTCCAACCATTATATCGTGTTGCTGCTAATGGGGGATCTTGAAAGTTCTGTATCGAGCCGTTGGCATTTATATCCCGTCTTATCCCAGTAACGTTTTGCATACCGGACATTCTCACTTCCTGTTCTGGTCTAAGTGTACTGTTTTGAACATTTTCTCTTCCATGTCGATAGTCGATTTCATCATCCAATTGAAGCTGACCAAACACTTTGTTTATATCGGCTACATTTCTCGAAATGTGAGTCCCTGAAAACGTAGATGTTTTATGCTGATTTTCTAACTTTAGACGTCTTTGTTCTGCTACTTTGTACCACTTACCTCCCGGATCTCTTCTCACTATTATAGAAGTACCGCCATTTTTTGTTGTAAATTTTCTATCTAAAATATAACGGATATCCGATATTTGAATCACAGAAATTGAATCACATTTTCCAAGCAAATGCAGATTTTTAAATACCCAAAGTCTTCTATTATCAGCAGAGAACCACTTCCCGCTATAATCATCACGCCATACCTGAATAGGCGGAACATCTGTTATTGAGCATAGTCCGTCTGCAATGTTATCTAATGTCCATCCAATCAACTTACCTCTATGCTTACTTTTATAATCAAAAACATTGTTAATTGAATCCTGACAATAATAGATATCGCTTGGCTTTAGCCTCATCATAATTATTGTAACTATCAACTTAACTATCAACGTTCCTACTATATTGACTAATAAAGAAACTTCTAGAGTTTAAAATACGTATATATGATTAAATCAATGCTATTTTTAAAAACAAAGTGGTTTTTCCAAATATGAACTCAAATTGCATAAGAATATGCCGAGAGGATCAACTTGTTTGACGTTCACATGGTTTAATAAATTGATTACTCGATAATTGGCCCTTGTATACTGCATATAGTGCATACTGGCCAGATAATCTAAAAATCAATAATACATACTTTGTTATGACAATGTGCACCATAAATACAATAAGTGCACTCGTAATATTTCACATATACATGACAAACATATACAATGCTTGCGTATTGTTTATTTACTGTGTAAGTTACTATTTATATAAGGTACTATCATAACACCTGTCAAATCAACAATTAAAAACACGGAAGTTCAAGAGACAGGGATTTTCAGAAAATCCACAAGATTTTAGAGAAATGATTTTAAATAGTCATACAAAATTTATCATTGTCTTATGTTGATAAAGTATTGCACTTTTTTAACTTATTAACTTTAATATTTTAACTAATTATTCAGACAAAATATTATGTTTTCAATTCTTCAAAATAGATGGTTATCTGAAGTTTTACCACATAAAGAGGCTGAAGACAATGGGACCCTTTGATACCCTATATTTTTCTTATCTGTGTTGAAATCCTGTCTGTTCTTTTGAAAGATAATGGTAAGATAAAGGTATAAACATATGTGATGATCGCTTTTTGTGGATGACACAACTGTTTCACTTGATGGATCCAAAACCTCACTGAGAGAAACTTTATGCATTCTTGAAAAATTTGCGGTGTTTTCTGGTCTTAAGGTCAACAACTCTAAAACAGTAGCTTTATGGATTGGCTGTAAAAACATAGAAATGAAACTTTTAATCATATATTTAAACTGGACTGGAAACAAGGTCAATTAATTTTACTAGGTATTAAATTTTCCACTGATTTAGAAACGATTAATCGAATTAATTACAAAGATAAAATTTAAAAAAATTGAAATTGATCTCAGTGATCGAGGAGAATATTTACCCCTCTGGGTGATAACTGTTAAACTGATAAACATTAATAATCTCCAAATTAAATCATTTATTTATTGCTCTCCCTAACACACCTGCTGATATCATCACCAATTTGAATAAAATGTCTTATCAGTTTATTTGGCAACCGAATATTAAAAATCTATATACTCTTGAACTTAAGAAAAAATAAAGCAAAAGTTTCTGGAATGAAGTCTTTAATTCTTGGAATAACTTATATTCAAAACAAATACCAAAAATATAAATGAAATAAAAGACATAAATCTTTGGTATAATACAGAAATACGTATTATTAACAAACCAGTCTTTTAAAAATCCGATCTCGGGCAGATAGTAACATGTATTTAATAAAAGACATTTTTAATGGCGATGGAAGTGAAATGTATGGTGGCACAGAGGTGACATGAAATATATTTTTCCTATTACGTGCGCACGTATTACCTTTTACGTGCGCACGTATTACCTATTACGTGCGCACGTAGTAACCAATACTTGCGCACGTATTTTAATAGGTAATACGTGCGAACGTATTGGTTAACCTATTACGTGCGCACGTATTACTTTAAGGTACTACGTGCGCAGGTATTGGTTACTACGTGCGCACGTAAAAGGTAATACGTGCGCACGTAGTAACCAATACTTGCGCACGTATTTTAATAGGTAATACGTGCGAACATATTGGTTAACCTATTACGTGCGCACGTATTACTTTAAGGTACTACGTGCGCACGTATTGGTTACTACGTGCGCACGTAATAGGTTAATACGTTCGCACGTAAAGAGTTATACGTGCGCACGTAATATGAAAAATATATTTCATGTCACCTCTGTGCCACCGTAGTAATGTGCAAGAATTTTCACAAAAATCTGTCAAAACAATATTTATTACTTAAACAGAGAAGAAGTTCATCATGTTCAGTTAGATTCACCGTTCAGATATAAAATAGTATTTTTATTTAAAAAAGCCCAAAAGGCAGTAAATACTTTAATAATATTTTGATTTTAAACAAAAGGACATCAAAAAGTGAATATAAACGGATTTTTGTCTACGAGAGACCCTGAAACTTGAATACACTGTAGAAAATACCTTCTAATACATGCAAAAATACCAAACTACAATGGTTCCAATGTAGAATAAACCATAGAATATTATCTACAAAAAGATTACCTTTTTAAAATAAACACGAAACCATAATTAATGTAAATTTTGTAAAGAATATTCAGAAAAAATCGAACATTTATTTTGGAATTGCAAAGTCGTCAATGATTTTTTGGTTTGAAATCGAAAATTTTATTTTAACAAGTATTCATCATGTTATAGATTTAAAAGAGAAAGTGCTATTTTTGAATTAATGGTAATGTCATATTATAAATTTTTGAATTTTCTGAATGAAATATTCAAAGATTTATAATATGACAACTATTTGTCATATTAAAATTTTTTGAATATTTCATTCAGAAAATTCATTAATTTATAACATGACAGTAACTTGAAAAAGTTTGTCTCAAAATTATATACTTTTACTTTACTAGATACTGTATATTTATGTTTGATCATTGAATATTATTCATGTTATGGTCAATAGAGCTAACGGAGCACACACACACACACACACACACACCATTACAAAAAAAAAAAAAAAAAAAAAAAAAAAAACCGACGTAGTTGATATACAAAGAACAATCTGTTAAAAGGAAAAGGTTCCATATTTTATTTTTTAATTATTTATTAACTAATTTATTTATTTATATTTTATTAATTTTTATTTTGCTATTACATACCACTGGTTTTGATCGATGGCTATAGCCTTATAATATACTTTAACCACACTATTGGCTTCATTTTGTTAAGATGTTCAGTGTTTGTCCAGAGCCCGGTCCAATTGGGAACTTCCAGAAGTAGAAAACACGTGACTTACTCGCCTCTAGTGCCTACTGGATGTTCGATTGGGTAACTTCCTTTTCCATAAGCATTTCTGCCCCTTCCAAAAATCAGACTGAATTTCAGAAGAGAAAAACAGTCACGTGCTTTGAAAATGGAGGACTCCATTGGTGGATACAACTGTTTACTACGCCTAAAATACTGGCCTAATTAAAAGCAATAAAATATGCGCGTGGTCATTGGAGAAAGGCCCATAAAACTTCTTCGAAGCTATTTGCAAGGTTATCAGAAAGCAAAAACTTTATAACAGAAGTTGCAATTTTATTTCATTTTTCCCTTTCCATTGGAAGAGTTTATCTGGGTCGTTCGATTGGAAAAGGTGGAATTCAATTCTGACACTTGATTTTTCTACTTCTAGAAGTTCCCAATCGTACCGGGCTCAGGTATCACCTTACCTGAGATAATTTTGTTATGATATCCAGTATCCATCTACAATCGGGACATTTTTGTCGGGAATCACACTTCTGGAAATCATTTTGTCCCTTAATACAGTGCCAGTCCAAAGTCAGGAGACACAGCACTGGACTGTACTTTGTAAGGAACCACGCTAGTGGACATCATATCGTCACTTAATCTCTGGTGCTCTTCAAAATTCAGAAACATCATAACTGGACATTATCTGACAATATATTCAGTAGTTGTCCAAAGTGAAGAACACTACTTTACACAATTTGATCATTTTATCGGGAGCACGTTTTTATCGGATAACCACATTTTCTGATATCAACTTGTAACTTTATCCAGTATCAAAAGTTGACATCCACACCACAGCACACCACTTTGTCACCACGTCTGGCCCATCCAAAATCAAGAAACAACCGAATGGACTTCATATGCCTCTTCCCTAATGGTTATCTTAAATCCGGAACAAAACCATGCACATAAATTTGTCAGTATGCCCAGTGCCTGTCCAAAGTCAGAAACCAAACTGCTAGACATCATTTTTTAAACTTTATCCAATACCCGACTTCAGCCGGAAATTAAACTACTGGGCAGTATTATGTCACTTTATTAAGTACCCGACTACAGCCGAAAACTTTACTGGACGTTATTTTTTCCATTTTAACCAGTATACCGACTATAGTCAGAATGTATTCTAGCGGAAAAAGTAACTGTGCATGACTGAAATGTGAAATTATAAAATAATTTGAAAATGCAAAGCAATGAATAATTTCGTGTTTGTTTATTAGATATTTCTTTACAAATTCATGTCACTGAAAAGGTTACAGATACTGTTATTTCATACGCAGGGAACTAGAAACATAGCAGATAGTAAACGTCAGTTCACAAGATCAGTATCGTGTGTGACCACCATTAGCATTGACACAGGACTGACAGCGACGCCTCATAGAGTTGATTAAATGCCTAAAGAATGCTTGAGGGATGTTGTTCCATATCTGGTCTAACGCTTGGGCCCACCCTTGCAATGTAACAGGCTGATTGGGCAGATGATGTAATCGGCGTTCCATTTAATCCCATACGTGTTCAATTGGAGAAAGGTCAGGTGAAACGGTTGGTCACGGTAACACATTGACATTATGTTGTACCAGAAAATCCATTGCAACCCGTGCGACATGTGGTCTTGCATTATCATGCTGAAAAGTGACGTTACGTTGCTGTCCTTGAATGAATGGGATGACATGGGTCTGTAGGATTTCATCACGGTACCGTACACCGGTCAAATTCCCGTCGATGACTACCAGAGGAGTTCTGTCATTCGCTGTGATGCCACCCCAAACCATTACACTGCCCCCACCGAACGAACGTCGTTCCACGACACACGCGTCATGGAAACGTTCTCCAATGCGCCGATAAACTCTGGAGCGTCTGTCACTGCTGTCCAATTGAAATCTAGACTCATCGGTGAACATAATTTGTGCCCAGTCTCGTCGATTAAAGCGTAAATGTGTTCTGCACCATGCAAGACGAGCTGTGCGATGACGTCGTTGTAGAATTGGACGGATTGGCGGACGTCGTGGGCGAATATGTCTTTCCCGTAAACGATTCCGTACTGTTCTGGGGCTGATCGGGCGTAGTCCAGGAATGCTCCGGGCAGTAGTACTGGCAGTTTGGAAACGGTTCCGGAGGTGCACAAGCCGGATATGGTTGTCTTGCTGACGTGTGGTTACGCGTGGACGTCCTGAACGAGGGCGGTCTCCAGTGGTGCCAAACTGTTGGTATCGTCTCCATAAAGCATAAACAGTGTTTCTGTGGACACCAAAATGTCTAGTGACAAAGTTTTGGGTCATACCAGCCTCAAGCATACCAATTGCGCGGAGGCGATCATTTTCATTTAGCCTAGGCATAACACTATGGAAGCTTTCAGCCGAATAAACTTGCTTTTCTGGTGTCCAAACAAACAAACAACAGTAAATTATTCCTAAAATATTGTCACACTGAAATGCTGGGCGACAATTGCGTGAAAACCGACCCCTGCGCATGAAGCGTAAAAATCACGGGCAATTGATGCAATGACCAAGCGATATGATAGAGTTATATACACTTACCATTTGTGCAAATTTTAAGATTTATACATTCAGTAATAATAGCGAAATTATAAATTTAATTGATGCACAGTGATTTTTTTCCGCTAGTATATTATGTCCGTTTATCCAGTACCCGACTAAATCCGGAAAATAAACTACTAGACAGTACTATGTCACTTTATCCAGTACCCGACTACTGCCGGAAACAAAACTACTGGGCAGTATTATGTCACTCTGTCCGGCCACAGTCGGAAAATAAACTACTGGACAGTATTATGTCACTTTATCCAGTACCAGTTGGTAATTAAACTCTTGTTATTATTTTATCTTGCATTATTTTGTCATGCTATATTCAATGTAAGAGCGATACTATTGGACAACTTTTTGTCGCTATATGCAGTACTCGTCCAAAGTCGACTTGAATACGATAGCGTTTATTTTGGAGCTTGTTTCATATTTCGTCTACTGGACTCCCATCGATGTGCATGTGTTATGGGAGGGAATTTTTAAGTCGAAATCAATGAATAATTTTTACAAATATACGAAAATATAACAATTGAACCGTTTCAAAATGATGTTCATAACGCGCGTTATTCGATTTGCCTTCAAAGTTTTCGCATTCATATTGACAATGAACATCATTTTAAAACAGTTCAATTGTTAAATCTCCCTTGTACCAAACTTTCCGCCGATATTACTTACGTGATATACAAAATGTACTTATATTGGTTATAAACACATTATTTGTAAATAAATATATTTTGTATTGTGACCACGAGAACTGACTCGCCGCGGTAATGTAACTTGAGTTTAATACATAAAGTGTAGAAATTGTATATAGAGTTCGACCATTATTTTTAGATAATTTAAATATATCAAATTAAATAATTACCACACACGGCACTGAGGTCAAGTGGTGGTTGCTGCGAGATGGCACTTAATAAAATTGTACGAACTTTCGAAATAGTGGCGTTTTCCTTCCCTGCCCCAAAAATCGGTCATTTCTACCGCGTTTCCTAGGGATAGAAGAATCCCGGAAGTCATTATGTATCATTTCCTTTAAACATGTGCGTTTATAATAATCAATAATCATTCTTCCGGCTTCGACTTTTTTGTTAATAATCTGAAAATGCAAAATTGTGTTTTTCTGCGCATGATGATATAAAGTTTATGTTTCTCTATTGTATGGCCTGTCATGACCCTTCAACTTTTCTCCATATTGTTTTAGTGAATAAATAAAATGAATAATATAATAGTAGTAAAAATTAAATATCATTTAATTATATATAAAAGTAATCAAAAATATAACAAAATATTTCTTAAATAATGAGGTACTTAAATATTTAATATTTTTAATTATCTCTGAATGTTTAAAATGCGTATTCAAATGTATATATAAACAATATTAATTACATCCAGACAATGTCCCTGTTGATAATTGTATTACAAAGAGGTCGCTTAGGTTATGCCATTTGAGCCGATCGGCATTTAATAAATTTGGTCAATGTGGAGATGATTTTCTCTAGTAATCACTGAGTCTATAAATCTCAGAGTTATATCGCTAACTACTCAGTCGATTACATAGGAATCAAGATATTTCATGATAAAATCCATCTTCACTTGCGTTCGAACGAGATAGAGCCCGCAGTTGTGAGAATAACCTCTTTACCTCTGTCATGTGTCAATTTTGAATACATCATGGCACCTCATTTAACAATCGTGGCTTACGGAGGAATATCGCTGCAACTGAAACAACTTATTTACTTTTAATTTAGTCCGAGTGTTGATTCAGACCAAGACTGAGGCCCAAATTTTCATTATGCACAAAATAAAGTGCCGGTCTACTATAAATTGCACAGAATATGTGAATTGATCGCCAGAATTCTTTAACGTCTAAAAAGATGGCGAAGGCGACAACTTGAATGCTATGATTCGTGAAAAGAAATCGTGAATATATTCATATCATTTTAATCTGAGGCGATAATATATCGCGCAACTAATAAATTTTGAAAAAGTTAATATATTTTCAAAAATTCAATACTTAATATTCAATCTGAAACTTTAAAAAAAAACTTTCATTATACAATATAGAAAACATAATGCTAGTACAATTATTATGAAAAATAATGACAATTAAATCTACCTAGGTGGTGTGTTAAACTATTGCAATTAGAAGTAACAGAACAGGCGTTTTGACTCAATTCATAAAAGTGTATAGTTCTCTAATTTCAAGATGGTTTTGAACCTCCGTAGATATCAACTATAACCCGAGATTCATTTTCATCTATAATTTTGTCCACATATGATATATCAGTCCCTAGACTTTGAAGAATTTTGAGTGATTCTGGGATAGAATCATAATCTTCCGGCATTACGGAGAAGTCTGGAGGCAATAATTCGGACTCAATTATTACATCTGGGAATTGTCGAGCTATTTTCCTCCACCATATTCCACCTGGAATTCCAATCATTTGAACAGACACACCACCGTTAATCGTTGTCCATTTATCTTCATTTATCGCTGGAACTTCAAAAACATCAATTGTCTTTACTTTACCGATAAGTTCGAGCTTTTTGTAAATCCATAACCGGCGGTTATTTTCGGTAAACCATTTCCCGTCCCGTGCAACAACGTTGATTATAGGTATAGACTTTATATCCAAGGTATCGTTACATAATGCATCTAATGTTTCACCAATAGGTTGGAAGGAGTTTGCGCTTTTTCTGTTGAAATACTGAGTAACTGTATCTTGACAAAAATACACCTCTGACGGTTTAAGACTAAAAATCTTCGGTTTATTTTCAGCCTCGCTCATTCTCATCTATACACTAGATATCTAAATCATATCCGGGTAGTTTACACGTGCACAAAACACCATTACACGTGCACAAAACACCATAACACGTAAAAATTAAAAACCTTTAAAGTCGTTTAAAATTCATCATTAGGTGTTTACATTATATATATACACCGGTTAAATTGTGACAAGTTTATAGATATCTGTCTCTACCTGATTATAAACAAACCGCCATGTCGAAGGGTGCTTGGCAACTTGTTCTACCTGTCTAAGCGCACCTTGATCAATAGACGTATAGACCAGTCGACCGTGTTCAGTTTACCTTATAACAGGTATACTTAAACTAGTGAACGTGAGAAAATTATAAAATAACAATGTCATTTTTTAAACCGATACAACCTGTAAAATACGTATAAATGTGTTCATGGATATACATATAACTATATACATATATATTTTATATACACCTCGGTGGAGCATAGATTATCATAATAATACGTCATCCCTAAAAAACGGAATTATATAAACCGGAGAATAAAAACGTATCAAATGATAAAACAACTTTTACTTTTATGTTGTGGTATTGGAAACATTTTAATATTCACGTGTGTGTGTGTGTGTGTGTGTGTGTGTGTGTGTGTGTGTGTGTGTGTGTGTGTGTCACGGTGTGTGTGTCACAGTAAAACTTATTATTATACGTGTTAAATAGCATTGTCCTCGAGTATTAATGTATAAGTCATTATGATGTTATGTAGTGTTAAGTTAAAAATTTAGAGGCAACCAATGTTTTAGTTAAATGTATTATTTTCGATAAATTTTCAGTGACTGGCAACAACTGTCGTATGCAAATGATATTCTGAATGTTAACATTCCATCAACAGAACGAACGGTAACCAACGTGCGAAAAAAAAAATCAACCGTTCAGTTCACAACTGATCACAATCTATTAAGTTTATGTAAATCAACTGGACTCCGAATTCTAAATGGAAGCACCCTGAAAAACTGGATAATGATTTCACGTTCAATGGGGCAAGAGGTTTTAGTGTAATAGATTACATCATAACTATCCCGGTTAAGTTCGAATTTGTTTACAAGTTTATTGTAGCAAATTTTAACAAACACAGTAACCAAGCCACCTACATGCTTTTCTGAAACTGTGATTGGGTCTTAACAATGGGGCAAAAAACGACATTGACCCTACGATTGACGGGTCTTACGGATCAACGTGTTATAGTGAGATGGAAACAGGAAGAAAACAGACAAAGTGTATTGCTTCGTTTCAAAATCACATAGATAAATTTGATGAATTTATCAATAAATCGAATTTCTCTGATCAAGTCAACACAGACGAGAGTATTGACACTTTTACTAGTATTCAACATTGTATATTTAAACCGGTCTGTACCATTTTACAGCCAAATAGAGAGAAAAATTCACGCGTCAACAATGTACAAAGTTGTTCTGATGATAAACCATGGTTCACTAAACACTGCAAAAATTTATATCATAAATATCTGCGCTCAATTTCTGCTTTCAACAAGAATAAAAATAAGGAAACACATACGCAGTTGCACTTAGACAAATAGAATATAAAGACTTAGAAGCAAAACTAAAACGTGCTTACCTAAAGCAGGAAAGTGATATGTTATCTAGCCTCCATCAATACAATCCAAAAAAGTTTTATTCGAAATTTTCACGTCGTAAAGAACGATCAACAACCGTTTCATTGGACGGATTTGAAAACATTTCAGTGGCATGTTTGGTAATGTTACAACAGATAACACGCTTGACATCTTGAATAGTGACTCTGTCTCGGAAAATTAACCTGTCTTTGAAGAACTAGATCAACCTTTTACTACAGATGAAATAGATAAATGTATTAAGAATTTAAAACGGGACAAAAGCAATGGAGAAGATGAACTTTTGAATGAATTTTTTATTGAATCTAGTCCCTTTATTTTACCCTATCTTTCATTTATATTTAATGAAATTTTTGACTCAGGAATTTTCCCATCGGCTTGGTCTTATTCGGCAGTTATTTTACCATTTTTTTTTTAAAAAAAGGTTCTCCAAGCGATCCTAGTAATTTTATGGGAAACAGTTTATTAAATCATTTATGTAAACTTACGTTTACTTCTGTAATCATCGCTTGACTTCTAAAATTGGCAGATAACTATAATGTATTGACTGATGCACAATTTGGATATCGCCCAGGACTAGGGACACGTGATGCAATTTTTGCTTTACACTCTATTATAACAAAATCTACAAAAAAAGGTTATATTGTTGTTTTATAGATTTTTCTTGTGCTTTTGACTCTATAAATAGACAATTTTTATTTTATAAGTTAACTAAAGTGGGATTTAAAAGTAAAATATTGTCAGTTATTGAATCAATGTATGATAAAGTTGGAAGCTGTATAAATGATGATTTTTACTCCAATTATTTCAGTAACAAAACGGGGACTTATACAAGGGGAGGTAATTTCCCTAATAATTTTTATATGAATGATTCAGAAATTAATTTCTTATCACAATGTGAATGTTTTTACGAACTGAAAGAACTGAAATTATTCCTATTAATGTATGTAGATGATTTAGAACTATTTTCTGAAACAAAAGATGGTTTACAAAATATGTTGGATAATTTGTATCAGTATACACTGACTTGGGATTTGAAAGTTAATATAAGTAAAACAAAGATTGCAGAGTGTTTAGAAATGGTGGATTTGTCAAAGATACATAAAAATGGATTTATTGTAATAATGAATTAGAAATTGTTGACCGATTTAATTATTTTGTTTTTTTATTATTAAATTATAATGGCAAATTCCATGCTACAAAACTGCAGTTTCGGTAACAAGGTAGAAAGGCAATGTATTTACTTCAAATTAAAACTAAAAAACCTATATTTAAATGTTGAAACATTATTGTCTCTATTTGACACCTACGTATCTAGCATTTTATTGTATTCTTGTGAAGTGTGGGCTGTGCATAATGGTTTTGCTGTAGAGCGTGTTCATTTAGATTTTTGTAAAAAGATTTTAGGCGTCAGGTGCATCGCTCCTAGTGCTATGGTTTGTTTTGAATTAGGCAGATTGTCTCTTTTTAGTAATTAGAAAGATGCGTATGTTTAAATATTGGTTTCACTTGTTACATTCTAATAATTATATTTTGATAAGCGTTTATCAAGTTTTGTTGTCTTAAGGTGTAAAATAGCCATCTAATAATTTCATCTGGACCAATTTTACAAAACATGAACTTGAGTTTATTGCTCTTTGTTATATTTGGCTAAATCAAAACAACATTTGCCCTAAACTTTAGGGCATGTGACATACATTGTCTGTAATTAAACAACGATTGGAGGATACATGTAAACAAACACTGTATAATACAATTGCAAATTCTACAAAATGTTCTTTATATCAGTATTTAATTGATAACTTCACCCTACAATATTATTTATGTAAACCTTTGCCTATACTGTACAAAAAAAAAAAAAAAAAAAAAAAAAAAAAAAAAAAAAAAAAAAAAAAAAAAGATAGCCAAATTTAGACTTTTTTCGCATTGTTTATCAATTGAAACTGGTCGTTATGGTAATACAAAGAGAAGTAATAGTTGCTGTATTTTGTTTTGGAATTGTAGAAGATGAGTACCACTTTATTCTTGAATGTCCTGTTGATTCCAATCTTAGAAAGCGATACATCAACCGTATTTTTGGGTCGAACCTAGTGTTTTTAAACTTATTCAATTACTTAGTGTCGATAATGTAAAGGTGTAATAAGGTAAATATCTTCAAAAAGCTGTCAAAATCCGAAATAATTGTTAACCTGACTTGTAATATTCATATTTGTATGTTATTATTATTATTATTATTATTATTATTATTATTATTATTATTATTATTATTATAATTATTATTATTATTGTTGTTGTAATAATAATAATAATAATAATAATAATAATAATAATAATAATAATATATATTATTATTATTATTATTATTATATCTCCAGAAATGTGCTATACAATGTATCTCACTGTTACAGTACTTATTGTTATTTCATATTGTACCAATAAATTATATTAACTTACGGAATAAAATGAAATGAAACTATTGAAATCATCTAAACGCTTTGGGCGTTTACAATCGAAATTTACTATTAAAACTGACTTGCAAAACGTGCTACTAGGATAGTGTCCGTGCAGTTATAAATGACGACTTGTGTAGAGGTGTGTGAACTATAATTTTTTTGTTTGTCCTTTCAGGTAAGCATCTTGCATCAGTCCCAATGTGGAACTGTGCACACTTGTCATTAGCAAACTTCACAGGTATCATCTGTAAAAAAAATTTCATAAATAAATAAATAAATAAATAAATAAATAAATAAATAAATAGATAATAACCCATCGCTTATTTTCCCAAAATAAACGATTTTGTCTTCGACCCAGACTCTCATAAAAACATTGAATTATTTCCCTTACACCGTTAGACTATTACTCGACTGGGTCAAATATTAATCGTTTATTGAAAACGTAAGATGATCCTTTTTAATTTAAACAGTTTTCTGTATTAGAAACTAAAATTATCACAGAAAAGTTATTGCTATTTTAGTTTGTAGACAGTTTGTTTAATTTTTAAAGTTTGATTTTGTTATCCTCCTTTACAGTCAACCATGTTAGTGCCATTCTTTAATTCAACCGAAATATTAATTTAATTTTTGGATAGAGGCAATACACACGGAGATAAAACGTATCTAGTTAAATTACAGCTTTGACTTTTATGTTGTGGTATTGGATACCTATGTCATATAACTCAAAATTAGTATTGTTAAAGTTTTATGAAAATTCTATTCTTTATGAAAAAAGAGATGATTTGATATGTTTAGTAAAGTACGTTTAACAATGAATTCTTATTTCGTGTGGATGGTTCCCGAAAGTCTGAATGTTCTGGGCATCGACTGTTTCAGGTTTCGGTTTACATTTTGGTAAACATCATTTAAGAGAACGAAAATAGTGTTTATTTTAACGAAATCGTCTATCTTATTTCAGATAAAATTTAAGAATTGTGTAAATATAAGAATTGATTTTCGATGTTTTTTGAGTTGTAAATTAATGACCGAATAAAAAACTCGCAAATTTAATGTGAACTTCTTCGCAATTCATTAGATAAGCATGTTCTAAAATCGGGTTCGTTACTCGAAAACCCAGAAAACAACCAATGTCAAGTGTTTAACAAATTCAATTACATGTTTAAATCTTGAAGATATTTTGATAGAACAAATTTGGTAACATTACAATTTGAATTAAATATTTGAGCTATAAAGTAACTTAACTTCCGAATACGCCAATATATATATATGTGTGTGTGTGTGTGTGTGTGTGTGTGTGTGTGTGTGTGTGTGTGTGTGTGAAATAATTCACTTAATAATGATAATAATTATAATTAAAAAATGATGATGATGATGATGATGATGATGATGATAATGGTATGATGATTATGATGGTAGTGGTGGTGGTGCGGGTGGTGGTGGTGATGATGATTTGGTAATAATGATAATAATAATAATATCAAAATTGTTAAAAATAAATAAATGTCTAACATCCCCAGGGTTTTCGATGTATTCTCCACACTAGGTTAACGAGTTTTTATTTCAAAATGAAATATCAGATATCAAATAATTATATTACAAAAAATCGCTTTGTTGTTTGTGAGAAATAAAAAAAATTAATTTAGCTGAAAAATTAGCCTACCAGCTATAGTGATAATTTTGTCTTTATATCGGTTTATCGGTTTTTTTAAACGTGAACTACCGGGAGCTGTTGTTATCATTGTCTAGAAATTTATTGGAATTTTCTCCGTCTAAGAGAACACAGAATAAAAGAAAGGGATTGGATCGGATTGGATTAAATGCTGTTTTACGCACCATGCAAGATTTTTTTTTCACTCATATCGAGGCGGTCAGTTCTGGAATAGTGGAGGCAATCGGAGTGCCGGGATAAAACCACAGACCTTCGGCAAGCAAACTAACAAAGTTTCACATTAGGAACTGCCCGAGTTGGATAAGAACCTTGGTGATAAGAGACACTGTGATCCGTAAGCGCGCGCCTTAGACCACTCGACCACCGAGGCCCCGAGTAAAAGAAATGTTCTTTTAAATGAAGAACTTTAAAAGCAACTAATTCCTGAAGAAAGAACAGTTAAATAAGTTTTAGTGAATGAACATGTCAGGTCCTCACTACATAACAAAATTCTATTAAATGTAACGTGTTTATTGCGTTTAATAGCGGAACTATATAATGTTTAATCAATATTAGTCTTGTTTGCATGTTTTAGTGAAACACCCTTACAAGATTAAAAATCTCAATTTCTTGGGAGATATTACAGACTCTTTCTGGTTGTACTTAATGATGTGTTATGAATGTTTACTAATCAATTTTAAAGGATTTTTAAAAGTTCCAATTTAAAAAAGTGAACTCTCATATAGCATACGATTCTTGACTTATACAGCGATGAAATCGCTTCTTTGTGTAGCCTCGAATAGTCTCCATTATGATGATACAGCTTTGAACTCTACCCTTCTTTAACTTACCTGCAAGGTATTACCTGATTACCTTAACGCCCAAGTCCCTAACTAGGCTGTTGCCTCCATGACTCCTTTCAAATGTTGCTTTCTGCTATTTTCCGGTCTTTAGAAAAAATATATAATCTGGATGTCTTCCATAAAGCTCTAAGACATGTTGAATTTTCTGTTTCTCCTTATACTATTTATTGTAAAGCGCTTGGGGCGTCTAGTTGTTCTTGCATGTGTCATATGCAAATATTTTAATAATTTTATAAAATATGAATATTAAATGTATTTGCGTTGCAATAATATAAAATAAATAATTCGTTGTGAATAGTTCGGGATTTTATTCAGATAGAAAAGGATTTGGGCTGTAAAACTGCTGTAACAAAAGAAAAACATCTTGAAATTATTAATGAATAGGCGAAGAAATTTTAATGTAAAATGTATAATGTATTACCTAATTCTGAAAAGTAAAATTCACAATGCCTGATTTTCGTCTGTGGACCAATTCCAATAGTTATGTTTTTTACATTCTTTAAAAGGTTGCTTTGTATACTTTAAACTGTGCTGGAAACGCGCGGATATTGACCAGCTAGTGACCTGATAATACATCCTAACGGTGGTGTATTGAAACTAGTTTCATCAATATATTCACATGAGCAGTGCATATTTGCATTTTTGTTAAGAAATAAATAAACTGCATTTAAAGGAGATTTTTTTTTTCAAAAATGCGGAAAAGCAATAAAATGTGAAAAAAACCCAAAAAGACATAATAATTAAACCACGGACTTGGAGGCTCTTATTTCAAACGTCTTTTCACACAATCAACGTAGCAACGTAGATTAAGTCAAGGGACCATTAAGGGGTAGCGCGTTTGATCTTTATCCCAAAATTTTAATGCCAGCTCACCCCTCTTCATCAATCAAAATTGGCAGAGAGAGAGAGAGAGAGAGAGAGAGAGAGAGAGAGAGAGAGAGAGAGAGAGAGAGAGAGGTATTGGTTGCTAAAATATTTCCCATGGAAAGGAATGTGCTCTTTGCGTAATAATTTAAAAACACGGTCGTATTTGGTTGCAACCCTCTTTAAAAATTTCTAGAGAGAGAAAGAGAGAAAAATGTGACCAAAAGGTCTCCAGAAATATTAAAAATCAGTTTTCGTTGGGGCTTCGCCCCTGGATCTCTAACAGAGTTTATGGACCTGCTGAGGGCCTTTAACTGCCCAAGACTCCTTGCCGCTTGGGGCTTGAGCCTTCGTCCCTTTCATAAAATTCTGGATCCGTTCCTGATTCCTATCATTTTATTTTGATTCTGTCTTTTAGCTGTCATTAGTGTAACTGTTATTAAAACAAATTTTCAGTTTTGAATAAGATGCCTGGGATTATGAGAACAAAACTTAAAACATCCCTTATCATTTCATTTGATTCTATAATTTAGTTGTTATATGTCAAAAATAAATATGTAAATATGTCAAAACTGACTAGAAAAAAGCACTCTTTAAATTTCGAATTAGATAGGTCAATGTCTGGGCTTATTAGAACAGTCTAGTTTAATTCTGTTTGATGGTATCTTCTAACTTATTATAGGATTCAGTCTATGTCAGAACATGACAAAAGTACAGATTAAGTTTATCTGACATATACAAACCAAGTCTGTAAGTTTGTTCTTATAAACAGATAAAGATGTTATGATTGTTTTTGGATGTTAGAAATCCTCTTAGATTTGTAAAAGTAACTGTAAAGCTGTCGTCTTTGATCTAGGAATATGACAAATTATGTTTCAAGATTTGTCGGTTTTCTAGGGCGTAAAAGTCAACAAAATCATCCTACACTAGTTGTTAACAAGATGTAATCGCTAAGAAATACACCGATTTACGGATGAATATAACTTGTACAAGTACATAAGTGGGATATATTTGCCATATGCAGCAATAATGATGATGAAAAGTAAACACAGCGAAGAACCTATCTAAAGAAGATTTACAGAAATATTTCACCAATTTGGTTTTAACTTCAAATAAAAATATATTATACTCAGTACATATTTGGGTTTTTGCCGAGATGAGAGCTTCTGAGGTTCTCACAAAATTTACCCTAGATTGGTTAACCATTACACTATTCCCGGTGTATGAAAAAAAAAAAAAAAAAAAAAAAAAAAAAAAATTCCTGTGTCAGGACCCATTTCCCATTTTCGATGTAAATATATATGTTTTAAGCGTGTTGGTTTCAACTCTCCCAAATTTCTGAAAAAAAAGAGAAAATAAAACCTTGAATCTTTTGTACGAAGAAGGGGAAAAATGATTTTAAAAATTGTACCATTTTACTTATATGGGGTTTGTTAATTATCTGATTCCGTGAAAATGACCTATATAGATTTTTTCTTGAAATTTTGTGCTAGCAATTAAAACAAAATATTTTTCAAATTCAAAATTTCATTGTAAAATATTAATATGTACATTTATCACAAGAAAACTAGAAATATTATTGAGATTTCAATTATTTGACTAAAGCATTTAAACTCAAATGATGAATTTAGAAAAATTTGGCAAAAAAAAAAAAAAAAAAAAAAAAAAAAAAGAAAGAAAGAAACGGAGAAGTAGTGTATAAAGACCCAACTTCGTTTTAACATGCACAATAGATAGTTCTATAGTTCTTCCCAAAATTGCCAAGGTAGGAGCTTCTGAATTTTAAACAAAATCTGAATTGGTTGACCACTATATGTCCAGTATAGAAACTTTCCAACATTTTATGTTGTTCGGGGTTTGTTGACCATCTTTTTCTGAATAAATGGCATATTATGAAGTGATAGTTCACGTATATGTATGTAGTTACCATTAAAAATGTATAAAATTATTTGCATTTTTGTAATATATTTAGCTTTAGAATAATGATTTTGTTCTGTTGGTTTGAAAAAAAATTCACATTTATGTTATTTCCGAAAAATTGTAAAAAAAAAAAAAAAAAAAAAAAAAAAATGAAAAAAGTGAAAAAGAGATGTATGTGCATAACAATAAACTTAATATGAGAAAAACTGGCTGATTTTGTCGATGCATGGTCAAGACCTCGAACCAATACTGTGGAAGAAGGTACGTCACAAACTTGGATTCTGAAACACAACAAAGGGGATTAACACTTAATTGACTTGGATAAAATTCCCGTTTTGCTGCAGTGATTTGGCAACCTCTTTTTTTTGAATCCTGGTGTGTGACGTACCTTTTCCCCCGATTTCAATCGATTTGTTTTTTATTTCGACACATCTTTGAAGTTACCAGTAATTGTAAAGCTAAGATCTAAAACCTTAGATGTTACAAAATCATCAAAATTGGCAGATCTACTGATTTGAAAAAAATAGTTATTAATTGTGTTTTTAAATGCTGTTTTTTGTAAGGTCCTTTTCAACATATGATAAAGTAATGCTAAAACTTTACATACACAGTAAGAAGGTCAAAATAATACATAATAAACAATACATAAGTAAATAATTCGTTTTGGGAAATGCTGAAATGGTCAAGATGTGGATTATAAGTGATCTCTTAAGAGACTAGTTATTAAGTGTTTTGGCATGCAAATTAGAAAACAGACCTGAACATCTCTTCATATTAAGTGGTCACGAATCGATTCCCGGGACATTTGGTAAAATACAACATATAGCTCATTAGGATTCACCAATACACTAAGTGTCTGTAGACGGCTCCTTATTATACATCGTTGTCCACAAAATATATGCAGCGTCAGGAAGTATCGCCAATAAGATAGTAATTGGACGACTTAGTCTGAATTCTCTGAGCGCGAGTTTACTGTAAGATTGGCTATATTATTCCTAAATATCGTTTAGTCACGTTTAATTGATTGGTAGGTTTTATTTTTATCTAATTCTATCATGAATGATTAAATGTGTCTCAGAATATGATATAAATAATTATAAAGTGACTGGAATGTTTTTAATTTGTAATAATAAACATTTCGAAATCCTTTATTTAAAAACATCCAGACAAAGAATACCTACAACTGTAAACAGCATTAATGGTAATTACATGATTGAATAATAATAAAAAAAGTTGAACTTGTGGTTTAAAATTCTTGGATGTCATTGGGGATACGGTGATTAAATGGTTAAGTCGGTATCCCTCAAACCCAAAAGAATCTCACCGCTGTGGGTTGGACCCCGGTCGACCGTAATTAAAAAGGATTTCCCTTGTTGTAGGCCCTTACTTGTTTGCTCGTTACCTGTATAAAGGACACAGTGGTGTGCAATGTTCAATTGCGACATTATTGGCAACAGTTTTTACACTCTAAAGGTCGCTATAAGTGCGCAATAGGTCACTGGAGAACAGAAATATGATGTACACTCACGAACCACAACAGCTTGTGTTAACATTAATCATGAGATTAATTAAAAAGTGACTCACAAAGAGCTAAGAAACTTTAAACCAACCAACGAACTGGATGTCATCCAGTGTCCGTCGAAAGTCCAGATTCTTGAAATCTGTGATTTTAATATGCAATTGTTCTTTTTTTTCTTTATTTGATACTACGTCGATTTTGGCTGAAATGGCTAATTAAAGCACATTTTGTATTCATTCTCAGCTGTATAAATTGCTTTCTTCTAGTATACCGGTATTGTGTAAAGATATGTTCCGAAAGAGGAACGGTGGTGGTGCTAACTTGGAAAGTAAAAAAAAAAAAAAAAAAAAAAAAAAAAAAAAAAAAAAAAAAAAAAAAAAAAAAAAAAACTAAACTTCGCTCATGTAAACATTAATCTGTATGCTTCTTGATCCCAGTTTCATTATTGGCAACTGCTGAATTTCGTAGACGATGATGAAAATTCAACAGATATAACGACATCAACATTATGGATTAGTTGTAAGTTGAAATTTTGTTTAACGTCGCATTTTTCCGGCACTTTTTCAGGTATCCGTGACGACAGCAAGGTTATTCATTGACAAAAATTGTTTCTTGATAGTTCCTACGAGGAGGAAATTTAATTCAAAGAAAAAATAAAACATTTTATGTTTTAGTCTAAGTTCTTTAGAATTAAATTACAAGAAATAACTTGTGTTTTGAAGAAGTTTATGGATTCATAACCTGAAAAACGATGTGCTAGGCGCGTTAAGAAGTGAAGACACCGTTTTAGGGTTATGGCTCAATAAACTTGTTAAAACACGTTAATTACATACTTCTAGAAGAATTCTGTTCAAGCCGATTGTATCTAAAGTTAATTGTCATGCATTTAGAAGGTTCCTGTTTTAATTCAAGCTAAAAAGAACTTAAAAGTAGCTTATTGTCATGTATTTAGTATTCTATTGTTTCACATCAAGACAAAAGATTTATAAATAGTTTATTGTCATGCATTTAGAAGATTTATGTTTCAGCAAAAATTAGGTTAATATCGGTTTGACTTGTGATGTAATTTATTCTGTAAATGGGTTTTTGTAAAAGAAATAATGTAATGGAATTTTCCATTTTTTAATCGTTAAACAGACAATTTATTTATTTAAATGTATTATTTATGGAGATATTTTACATGATAATATCATTTTAATGGAGAAAGTTGTTTGTTTTGCAAATCGAAAAACAGCTCAAGACATTAGAGTTAATGAGACTATAAGTTTAATGGACTCAAGGGGTATTATCTTAATCACTTAAGTATTCATTAATATACAAAATCGTATAAAGCACGTGACTTATCAATTATAATTTTTGGTTTGTATAATGCTAAATTTTCAAATGTGGAGATTTCAAAAAGGAGAAAATTCATTTAAAATCGTTGTTCAACAGTAATTGCTTAAAACCTGATATTTTTGTTCGGGGCCTCGGTAGTTGAGTGGTCTAATACGCTCGCTAACGGATCACAGTATATTTTACTGGCTAGGTTTGAATCGCACTTGAGAAGATCCTAGTGTGAGAAAGTTTGTCAGTTACCTGCCGATAAGAAATGGCACTGCTATCTGTCTACCTCTGTCTCTTATTGCGCAATTATATGAATGCAAATACGTTGAATTGTACTTTTGGGCTTCAGGCCCTGTGTACTTTTGTAAATAAAGATATACTTGCCGAAAGTTGGTCTACAGTTTCTTCGGTCTCCTCAATCGTTTCAAAACTAACCGATAATCTTGACTGGGGCGTTAAACAACATTACTCTAGATCTACTCCACTCTACTTTTTTATATCATCTTTCCAGTAAAGAAATGACATAGAAATTTGCGTAAAAAATCTCACTGTTTATGATTTCGCTAAAAATCACATTGCTCATGTATTTGCTAAAAATTAAAACCATGGCATTGGTCATGCATTTACTCAAAATAACATTGTTCATTTATTTGCTCGAAACAACCCTGTCATTGCTCATGCATTTGCTCAAAATCACATTGGTCAAGTTTTGATAACGTTAAATAAGTGTGTTTCATGTTTGTGTCTGCTTACGTCAATGAAATTCAAGTTTCCATAAGCTAATCTATCTTCTAATTTCTCGAGAAGCAATCGACGTCTTATGTTTTTGAGATGATTTATAAATTGATAACAAATCAACATTTTAAATCAGCTTTTACGACAAGACTCTAACCAAAATTTCTACACATCATATTGTAATGCACGATGTCTGTCCAAACTGTATATTTTATATCGATTAGTTCTAACGTTACTTTATTTTATTTTAACTTTTAAAGAATGTATCTCCTAAAATTGATTATATCTCCTGCTACAGATTAATTTGGAATCATGCTCTGGCAGATGCCCAAGTATGAGAAAGTTTGTCGTTGTGGGTTCTCCTGTAGAAAGTAAGCTTATTTCTCCGAACACTCCGGATTCCTCAAATATTCTTACTACTTCGATTTAAGTGAAATTTCGGGACCGGGACGTAAAACAATTTTACTTACCTTCATACTTAGACACAGCACAGTTTACTTAGCTACTTTTAACACCGTTTTTACGGATGATTAATTTTATTTGTCGGGATTCATTTTCGTTTTTACAACTTGTCATTTACTATCCCTTAATGCGACGTTCACCGATGAACAATTCCAAGAATCTGATACAATAATCATATGTTTTTATTGTCATCTGACAGTAACAGAATCTAGATTTCAAATTTTTTTATTGTCTGACAAACGCGTTATTTAAGTCGCAATGTTGTATAAAGAGAATCTATTGCGAGCCTCGTTTGAGATGAAAAATTTGACCACTCGATCGGAATTTTCCCACTTCGACCTCAGTCGAGTAATTGATTATTTTTCTCGCATATAATTTACGAAAAAATACCGGAATCACTTCTATTACGTTCAGGAATTTGCTAGCGGAAGAAATACAAAACACGCAACAAGAACAAATAACGTTTCACTCGAGGCAGAATGTGAACCTACGCGGCAAAACAAAACAACAATTTTCTCTTAATATATATATGTTTGGTAAAATGATATTATTCATCATAAAAAAGTCTTTTTTGTCGTTTCATATATTTTTTTCACACAAAATAATTACCCTTGCCAATTGAAAAAAATGCAGTCCCCGTGCAACTGAGCTAGGCTACACGTGCGCACGCGGGGTGCGATATGGAAAAAATATCGTACCACTCATTCAGTGAGATAAATCTATAACATATGCGAGAAAAAGAATTATCAAATATACGCGAAAAATTATTGGTGTAAATAACATTTTCTAAAATGTCTTAAAGTATTAATAAAATCAATGCAAAACTACGAGGTCATTAAGACCTACGTCTCGCAAACGATTAATTGGTTTAATGGTTCATTATCCTTATATTATATTCTATTTTATACAAGGTAATAAAGTTTAATATTTTAACAAAATATAAATAGTTATAATAAAAACAATACAATTTTTTGGATTACTTTACATGTAAATGGTTTAAAGAATCATAATTTATCAGGAAGTATAACCTTCAATCAACTGTACAACCTAATACATGTACATGTATAACCTTATATGGGAGATTCTTTGTAACAATTTTTCCCCGACGCATATCTATCTGTCTCAAATGTATATGTCATGTGCTAATTTTGATTTCTATATAAAATGAGGCATTCATATTTAGCACATGACTGAACATCGTCTTATAAAAAGGACTGTAGAATGGTTTGGGTTACAAACTGTAATATAAAGTATTACTTTATTGAAATATGTTACTTGACTCTGAACAAAGATGAAGGATTGCAATCGGCTGTATAAATGTATTGTTTTCACGACTGACTGACAAGACAGGAAAGAGTTTGGCTATAAACCGCCATATTGATATCATAACTAACTGAATCACATCTAACATAAGCTTGGAATAGCTAGCTACTTAAAAAAAAGTTGACGACTAATTACTTGTGTCCATACATTGGGTATAGAACTCAGCATACTATCCAAAAAAAAAAAATGGACAAACTTTGTTGCCAACAAACACGACAAACGTGACAACTACATAAAAAAAAAACAAAATCAATGAAACATTATTTGATAAAATTAATCAAAATATGGACTTAGACGTGTCATGTTTAACAGTGTATAACTTTAAAATCTATGACACGATCACCTGCCAGAAATGAATTTCGCGCACATTATTTTTTGTTTCCCATAAGTAAGTGAAAAAAAAAAAATCAAAGTACAAAGTATTTTCCCGTCAGTTTAATTTTCGCGTAAGTTCACGCAGTGAAAAGAAGTTAAAATAAAACTTTCGCGAATATTTAATTTTTATATAATCCACTTGCAATTGCACTAACAGCTAATCCAAAAACGCGAAAATAAAATAACGCAAAAATCTATAAATGACGATAAATGACGAAAATTAACGGACGCGAAAATCTTCTGAATTACAGTATAAGCTAAAAACGTACACTTGGTAGTAACCAAAACAACAAAGATTACGAAACAACAATGGACGGAATAAGTAAACATATAGATAAATCACCGCTAATCAACTTCTCCAGATCTCGAACGCCATTGGAGTCGATGTTCAAATGGTATCTAGTGGTGTTGTTGAATTGTTTTCGGAAGAGTCTGACCATCATATTTTTTCATCAAACAATAGCCAGACCCACATATAAATTGCTTAATTTAATTGGACACTAAATAAGTTAAGCTCAGTAGTTAGTTTATAGCTAATTTATATCTGACATCAACGCAACAGAAGGTGCTTTTCCATGAATTTATGTAATAAACAACGAATATAAAGCTATCGGTAGCTAGAGAAAAAAATGTGAATTTTAAAATGTGGTTGTTTTTGCCAATTATCTAAAAAAAAAAAAGTCTAGTTGTCGCTCTAAGAAAAACTTGAAATAACAAATTACGGAACTACACATTGTCATCTCGTGATTAACTTTGATTTGCTTGTAGCATGTTAACGAAACTGGTTCATTAAAGTATATTGAAATTCGAGAAGCCTGCGATCTCATAAATATAAAACTCGTGTTCGTTAATGAAGATTCATGTTACCTAATGCAGTTAACATACAAAATTGAAATCTGAAATGTTCCTTACTCAAATACATGCGTCATTGTTGTCATGTACTTATTTTAAATGAATAATTTAAAATAATAAAAACAATAATCAATAATTAATAAATAAGTAAATAAATACATACATACATTTAAAGCAAATAGATGTGTTTGCCATCTATTTGTAAATGAAGCGCAGAACGACCTGTGTATTGAAGTCCCGGGTACTTGTAGAGTGCTGTGTTTGTTTTTTAGGATTCATAATTCTTGCACCTCGGATATGATTGTCAATGAAATAGCGGTACTTTGACAAAAAGACTATAATAAGCTGGTTTCCCGCCCTCTGGATTTATCGATAAAAGTAGATGGGTATAGATATACATGACGTAATTATAACGACGGCATTGTTGACGGTACTAAATTGTTCTACTGCATTTATTTTTCATGATTAAAATTCATTCAAAGTCATGTTATTTTGAACAATTTGTATATTTTATGGTGCAAGGAAAATAATAAATCACTGATACCAAATAAAAAATCTCGTTCTAGTAAATTTCTTATATCAATGTATTGAGTTCTAGGACGGTATAGAAAATTAGCATTAGACATAAGAAATATTCTTGCACTAATCAAGTATAACCTAATCTTTTTTACGTTAGTCCATTAAAGGTAATATCACCGATTCCAAACATCGCCTTTACGCACCAAGACTTAAAGCTGCATTAAGTTTTCCAAAGAAAAAATCAAAATGGTGCTTATCTAATTAATGATGTTCCTAATGAACAATGTATATTTGATTCAACGATCAAAGCTCGAATAAATACAGAAATTACAGTAAATACCCAGCGAGATGCAGCATTTAGGAACTAATATTAGAACATGGTTACGCATAAAAAACTGGGTCATTTAAACACAACTTTCAAAACGGTGAAATACGATAAATTAAACACAGAACTTCGTTGAATTTGTCATTTGTGACTTAGTAAGGGGTACAGCCCCATTTCAAATACATCTGAATATTAATGACGGACAATTAATGAAGTTTGTAATGTTTTACCTTCGATTCATGGGATTTTCCGTACATCCTTGCGCATGCTCCAAGCTCATAATAATCATCGTTAAACATTGACAAACCGGTTAGAGAATTCCGTTTATTAACAGCTAAAGGAAATGAAATTTTAGAAAATGAATCTAAGGGATCGTGGCTAGAGGATATCTATATTTCAAAAAAATGTAATTTTAGAAAAAAAAATGAAAATTGAAAAACTTAATGCAGCTTTAAGTTTGACCACTTGACGTTGATTTTTTACACATCTTTTACAGTATACTAAACATCATTTGACTTTGGTATACATTTGTTCCAAGTTTAATCAAGAGATATGAGGAGGGCATGATAAAAGCATGGATAGAAAGACGGAACTCCGATTATAAACTTTGTTTACAGCGACATAGGAACATTGAAACTATTCTATATTAATCAAGTTTGCCATTACTTAACATTCGGTACGCCTTGGTGGCTTAGTTGTTTAAAATGTCAGCTTACGGATCGCAGTATCTTTCATTTCTTAAGTTCGAATCCTACTTGGGAAGATCCTCATGTGAGAAAAATGTCACTTTGGTTGCCGAAGGTTAGTTATTTTCAGGTACTCCGGTATCTTTCAACCTTCGAACACTGACCGCCTAGATATTGATGAAAGAATGTTTACTGTTAACACCATTATATCATTCTCTTTCACTCTTCTTCATCAAATTATTTTAAGATGTCACAATGGCATATTATATTTCACAAAATTACAATGTAAGTCATGAAACATTGCTATGGCAACGCAGCAAATCGATTCTATTTGGTATTATGATTTTTATTAGTTAATAAAAATTACAATGCAGTGTTGTAATCAACAAAATGAATATTATGAAAGTAATGCACAATTTTTATATATGATGAATAAAAGATATACAGGTGAATGTAGATTCTCTATTTAACAAACTCAAACGGTCTTAGAATGACTTTAACTCTTAGCGTTATATTTTACTTTTCGTGTAATCAGCCATTAAAACAACCTTTCATTAAAAGAGACATGGGCATCTTCAATTTATAAGAACTCTGATTCTGAGAAAAATAATCCAGTTGGACATTGCGTCAAGACAATTTGTGATAAGTTCCTGAGCGGAGTAAGCATACTTGGACTGGACAACGTCAGAGTAAAACCATCCAGATGGACATTGCGTCTACAGGATAATTCTTGACCAGTTCCAGAGTGGAGTAAGTTTATTTTGAAACGTTAAAAAATATAAAAATTGACAAATTCCTGATTCCGATGGATTTTCTGTGGATTTTTTAAAAAAGTTTTGGAAATATAGTAGGGTTTTTGTAGTAAGATCTTTATATTATGGTTATGTAACTGGTAAACTGTCATTAACCCAACGGGAAGGGATAATAACTTGAATACCAAAAGAGGGAAATCCAAAACAATTTTTAAAAAATTGGCGACCAATTACACTTTTAAATACAGTTTATAAGATAGGATCTAGAGTAATAGCTAAAAGAATTAAACCGTCATTAGAGAACATTATTGATATAGAACAAACGGGTTTTATCTCTGGAAGGTATATTACTAGACTTATATACGACATAATGCAATATACTGAAGATAAAAATATTCCCTGTCAACTTCTTTTAGTTGATTTCGAGAAAGCCTTTGATTCAATATCTTGGTCCTTTTTGCAAAAAGTTTTTAATTTATTCAATTTTGGTACTTCTATACAAAAATGGATTTATACTTTCTATAGAGATATAAAGTCTGCTGTAACACAAAGAGTGCATTTAATATCTTTTTTTAAATTTAAAAGAGGTTGCAGACAGGGGGACCCTTTTTCACCTTATCTCTTTCTACTATGTGTCGAAATTCTAGTAATAAAAATACGAAACAATAAAGATATAATGGGAATTAAAACAAATAATAAAGAAGTCAAAATATCGTTATTTGCCGATGATACTAGTCTTATACTAGATGGCTCAAACAATCACTAAAACGTAATAATTCATTAAATGAATTAAATATTTTTGCAAAAATTTGGGGCCTTAAAATTAATTTAGAAAAAACTCAGAAAATTTGGATAGGGAGCAAGATATATAGTAATGTTAGATTATGTAGAGAATTTAACCTATGTTGGGGAGATACTCGATTCATTTAACTTGGTATAACATTTGATGTTGACTTACAAAAAATGCCTTGCATAAAAAGAGTTACTGGTATAATATTTTAGAAGCTTATATAGATATAGGAAAAATATTTAGTGTGGGAAATGAACTAATTGTAAAGAATATGAAGTTCCTTAAAAATGATTTTTGGATCGATGTTTTTAAGGCTTGGATACTATTGACAAATACAACTCAAAAATTACAGTTATTTAAAAATGTAGCTGAAAATTTTCTTTGGTATAATAATGATATTACTATAGGAAACAATATCGTATACATCAGAAAATTATGTGGAAGGGGAGTCATATTTATCAATGATCTACTAGATACCAATGGAAATTTCTTAAACGTACAAGATTTTATCAGAAAATATAACTTCAACATAAATTTTCTCGATTATAATAGAATAATTAAATCAGTAAAACAAATGCTGAGAAAAAACAAAGAATAATATCTATCTAAATCAGAAAATCCTTTCTTCCCAAGTATTTTAAAAATACTTTTCAAAAATAAAAAGGCTCAAAAGATATGTATAAAATATTGAAACAAAACCATACTTTACCGACTTCACGACAAAAATGGCAAAGTATTTTTGACAATTTAACGGAAATTGATTGAAAACAAATATACAGAATCATTTACTCTACGACCCCAAATGCGAAATTACAGCAGTTCCAATACAGAATCGTTCATTATTTAATTGCTACAAACTCTCTTCTGTTCAAAATAGGTATCAAAATAGGTCCTTTATGTAGTTTTTGTAAACAAGCAAGAGATACAATTATTCATCTTTTTTAGGAATGTAACTTAGTACAATCATTTATAGAAGAATTGGAAAATTGGGTCTTATCAAATAGTATTTTTTTTAGACATAACAAAATTGAGCATGGTTTTTGGAAATTTTAGATCTTTTAATAAAGTTAAAAAACTTATGCTAATGCATATCAAATATTATATTTATAAAACTCGGTGCCTTGGTAAACATTTATCTCTGGAGAAGTTCAAACATATTTTAAAAGAAATATACTATATTGAAAAAGATATTACAGTAGGTAAAAATAAATTAGAAAACTTAAGAAAAGAATGGCAACATTTCCATCCTGTTATTACATTAAACTTTGTATTTATATATAAATAACAATTTTGAAATTATATTGTAAACTCTCTCTCTCTCTCTCTCTCTCTCTCTCTCTCTCTCTCTCTCTCTCTCTCTCTCTGGAAACCTTTCAATATATAAACTTATCAAGTTGTACAAATGTATTTTTGTAAAAATGTTTACTGTATAAAAACTATATATTGAATGGGAAATAAACAAAATAAATAATAATACATAAAAAAGTTTATTTTGACTGGACAACGTCAGGGTAAAACCATCCAGTTGGACATTGCGTCTACAGAACAAATCTTGACTTGTTCCAGAACGGAGTAAGCATACTTTGACTGGACAACGTCAGAGTAAAACCATCCAGTTGGACATTGCGTCTACAGAACAAATCTTGACCAGTTCCAGAGCGAAGTAAGCTTACTTAAAATGGACAACGTCAGAGTAAAACCATCCAGTTGGACATTGCGTCTACAGAACAATTCTTGACCAGTTTCAGAACGAAGTAAGCTTACCTAAAATGGACAACGTCAGAGTAAAACTATCCAGTTGGACATTGCGTCTACAGAACAATTCTTGACCAGTTTCAGAACGGAGTAAGCATACTTTGACTGGACAACGTCAGAGTAAAACCATCCAGATGGACATTGCGTCTACAGGATAATTCTTGACCAGTTCCAGAGTGGAGTAAGTTTATTTTGAAACGTTAAAAATATAAAAATTGACAAATTCCTGATTCCGATGGATTTTATGTGGATTTTTAAAAAAAGTTTTGGAAATATATTAGGGTTTTTGTAGTAAGATCTTTATATTATGGTTATGTAACTGGTAAACTGTCATTAACCCAACGGGAAGTGATAATAACTTGAATACCAAAAGAGGGAAAACCAAAACCATTTTTTAAAAAATTGGCGACCAATTACACTTTTAAATACAGTTTATAAGATAGGATCTAGAGTAATAGCTAAAAGAATTAAACCGTCATTAGAGAACATTATTGATATAGAACAAACGGGTTTTATCTCTGGAAGGTATATTACTAGATTTATATACCACATAATGCAATATACTGAAGATAAAAATATTCCCTGTCAACTTCTTTTAGTTGATTTCGAGAAAGCCTTTGATTCAATATCTTGGTCCTTTTTGCAAAAAGTTTTTAATTTATTCAATTTTGGTACTTCTATACAAAAATGGATTTATACTTTCTATAGAGATATAAAGTCTGCTGTAACACAGGGAGGGCATTTAATATCTTTTTTTAACATTAAAAGAGGTTGCAGACAGGGGGACCCTTTTTCACCTTATCTCTTTCTACTATGTGTCGAAATTCTAGTAATAAAAATACGAAACAATAAAGATATAATGGGAATTAAAACAAATAATAAAGAAGTCAAAATATCGTTATTTGCCGATGATACTAGTCTTATACTAGATGGCTCAAACAATCACTAAAACGTAATAATTCATTAAATGAATTAAATATTTTTGCAAAAATTTGGGGCCTTAAAATTAATTTAGAAAAAACTCAGAAAATTTGGATAGGGAGCAAGATATATAGTAATGTTAGATTATGTAGAGAATTTAACCTATGTTGGGGAGATACTCGATTCATTTAACTTGGTATAACATTTGATGTTGACTTACAAAAAATGCCTTGCATAAAAAGAGTTACTGGTATAATATTTTAGAAGCTTATATAGATATAGGAAAAATATTTAGTGTGGGAAATGAACTAATTGTAAAGAATATGAAGTTCCTTAAAAATGATTTTTGGATCGATGTTTTTAAGGCTTGGATACTATTGACAAATACAACTCAAAAATTACAGTTATTTAAAAATGTAGCTGAAAATTTTCTTTGGTATAATAATGATATTACTATAGGAAACAATATCGTATACATCAGAAAATTATGTGGAAGGGGAGTCATATTTATCAATGATCTACTAGATACCAATGGAAATTTCTTAAACGTACAAGATTTTATCAGAAAATATAACTTCAACATAAATTTTCTCGAATATAATAGAATAATTAAATCAGTAAAACAAATGCTGAGAAAAAACAAAGAATAATATCTATCTAAATCAGAAAATCCTTTCTTCCCAAGTATTTTAAAAATACTTTTCAAAAATAAAAAAGGCTCAAAAGATATGTATAAAATATTGAAACAAAACCATACTTTACCGACTTCACGACAAAAATGGCAAAGTATTTTTGACAATTTAACGGAAATTGATTGAAAACAAATATACAGAATCATTTACTCTACGACCCCAAATGCGAAATTACAGCAGTTCCAATACAGAATCGTTCATTATTTAATTGCTACAAACTCTCTTCTGTTCAAAATAGGTATCAAAATAGGTCCTTTATGTAGTTTTTGTAAACAAGCAAGAGATACAATTATTCATCTTTTTTAGGAATGTAACTTAGTACAATCATTTATAGAAGAATTGGAAAATTGGGTCTTATCAAATAGTATTTTTTTTAGACATAACAAAATTGAGCATGGTTTTTGGAAATTTTAGATCTTTTAATAAAGTTAAAAAACTTATGCTAATGCATATCAAATATTATATTTATAAAACTCGGTGCCTTGGTAAACATTTATCTCTGGAGAAGTTCAAACATATTTTAAAAGAAATATACTATATTGAAAAAGATATTACAGTAGGTAAAAATAAATTAGAAAACTTAAGAAAAGAATGGCAACATTTCCATCCTGTTATTACATTAAACTTTGTATTTATATATAAATAACAATTTTGAAATTATATTGTAAACTCTCTCTCTCTCTCTCTCTCTCTCTCTCTCTCTCTCTCTCTCTCTCTCTCTCTCTGGAAACCTTTCAATATATAAACTTATCAAGTTGTACAAATGTATTTTTGTAAAAATGTTTACTGTATAAAAACTATATATTGAATGGGAAATAAACAAAATAAATAATAATACATAAAAAAGTTTATTTTGACTGGACAACGTCAGGGTAAAACCATCCAGTTGGACATTGCGTCTACAGAACAAATCTTGACTTGTTCCAGAACGGAGTAAGCATACTTTGACTGGACAACGTCAGAGTAAAACCATCCAGTTGGACATTGCGTCTACAGAACAAATCTTGACCAGTTCCAGAGCGAAGTAAGCTTACTTAAAATGGACAACGTCAGAGTAAAACCATCCAGTTGGACATTGCGTCTACAGAACAATTCTTGACCAGTTTCAGAACGAAGTAAGCTTACCTAAAATGGACAACGTCAGAGTAAAACTATCCAGTTGGACATTGCGTCTACAGAACAATTCTTGACCAGTTTCAGAACGGAGTAAGCATACTTTGACTGGACAACGTCAGAGTAAAACCATCCAGATGGACATTGCGTCTACAGGATAATTCTTGACCAGTTCCAGAGTGGAGTAAGTTTATTTTGAAACGTTAAAAATATAAAAATTGACAAATTCCTGATTCCGATGGATTTTATGTGGATTTTTAAAAAAAGTTTTGGAAATATATTAGGGTTTTTTTAGTAAGATCTTTATATTATGGTTATGTAACTGGTAAACTGTCATTAACCCAACGGGAAGTGATAATAACTTGAATACCAAAAGAGGGAAAACCAAAACCATTTTTTAAAAAATTGGCGACCAATTACACTTTTAAATACAGTTTATAAGATAGGATCTAGAGTAATAGCTAAAAGAATTAAACCGTCATTAGAGAACATTATTGAGATAGAACAAACGGGTTTTATCTCTGGAAGGTATATTACTAGATTTATATACCACATAATGCAATATACTGAAGATAAAAATATTCCCTGTCAACTTCTTTTAGTTGATTTCGAGAAAGCCTTTGATTCAATATCTTGGTCCTTTTTGCAAAAAGTTTTTAATTTATTCAATTTTGGTACTTCTATACAAAAATGGATTTATACTTTCTATAGAGATATAAAGTCTGCTGTAACACAGGGAGGGCATTTAATATCTTTTTTTAACATTAAAAGAGGTTGCAGACAGGGGGACCCTTTTTCACCTTATCTCTTTCTACTATGTGTCGAAATTCTAGTAATAAAAATACGAAACAATAAAGATATAATGGGAATTAAAACAAATAATAAAGAAGTCAAAATATCGTTATTTGCCGATGATACTAGTCTTATACTAGATGGCTCAAACAATCACTAAAACGTAATAATTCATTAAATGAATTAAATATTTTTGCAAAAATTTGGGGCCTTAAAATTAATTTAGAAAAAACTCAGAAAATTTGGATAGGGAGCAAGATATATAGTAATGTTAGATTATGTAGAGAATTTAACCTATGTTGGGGAGATACTCGATTCATTTAACTTGGTATAACATTTGATGTTGACTTACAAAAAATGCCTTGCATAAAAAGAGTTACTGGTATAATATTTTAGAAGCTTATATAGATATAGGAAAAATATTTAGTGTGGGAAATGAACTAATTGTAAAGAATATGAAGTTCCTTAAAAATGATTTTTGGATCGATGTTTTTAAGGCTTGGATACTATTGACAAATACAACTCAAAAATTACAGTTATTTAAAAATGTAGCTGAAAATTTTCTTTGGTATAATAATGATATTACTATAGGAAACAATATCGTATACATCAGAAAATTATGTGGAAGGGGAGTCATATTTATCAATGATCTACTAGATACCAATGGAAATTTCTTAAACGTACAAGATTTTATCAGAAAATATAACTTCAACATAAATTTTCTCGAATATAATAGAATAATTAAATCAGTAAAACAAATGCTGAGAAAAAACAAAGAATAATATCTATCTAAATCAGAAAATCCTTTCTTCCCAAGTATTTTAAAAATACTTTTCAAAAATAAAAAAGGCTCAAAAGATATGTATAAAATATTGAAACAAAACCATACTTTACCGACTTCACGACAAAAATGGCAAAGTATTTTTGACAATTTAACGGAAATTGATTGAAAACAAATATACAGAATCATTTACTCTACGACCCCAAATGCGAAATTACAGCAGTTCCAATACAGAATCGTTCATTATTTAATTGCTACAAACTCTCTTCTGTTCAAAATAGGTATCAAAATAGGTCCTTTATGTAGTTTTTGTAAACAAGCAAGAGATACAATTATTCATCTTTTTTAGGAATGTAACTTAGTACAATCATTTATAGAAGAATTGGAAAATTGGGTCTTATCAAATAGTATTTTTTTAGACATAACAAAATTGAGCATGGTTTTTGGAAATTTTAGATCTTTTAATAAAGTTAAAAAACTTATGCTAATGCATATCAAATATTATATTTATAAAACTCGGTGCCTTGGTAAACATTTATCTCTGGAGAAGTTCAAACATATTTTAAAAGAAATATACTATATTGAAAAAGATATTACAGTAGGTAAAAATAAATTAGAAAACTTAAGAAAAGAATGGCAACATTTCCATCCTGTTATTACATTAAACTTTGTATTTATATATAAATAACAATTTTGAAATTATATTGTAAACTCTCTCTCTCTCTCTCTCTCTCTCTCTCTCTCTCTCTGGAAACCTTTCAATATATAAACTTATCAAGTTGTACAAATGTATTTTTGTAAAAATGTTTACTGTATAAAAAACTATATATTGAATGGGAAATAAACAAAATAAATAATAATACATAAAAAAGTTTATTTTGACTGGACAACGTCAGGGTAAAACCATCCAGTTGGACATTGCGTCTACAGAACAAATCTTGACTTGTTCCAGAACGGAGTAAGCATACTTTGACTGGACAACGTCAGAGTAAAACCATCCAGTTGGACATTGCGTCTACAGAACAATTCTTGAACCAGTTTCAGAACGAAGTAAGCTTACCTAAAATGGACAACGTCAGAGTAAAACTATCCAGTTGGACATTGCGTCTACAGAACAATTCTTGACCAGTTTCAGAACGGAGTAAGCATACTTTGACTGGACAACGTCAGAGTAAAACCATCCAGATGGACATTGCGTCTACAGGATAATTCTTGACCAGTTCCAGAGTGGAGTAAGTTTATTTTGAAACGTTAAAAATATAAAAATTGACAAATTCCTGATTCCGATGGATTTTATGTGGATTTTTAAAAAAAGTTTTGGAAATATATTAGGGTTTTTTTAGTAAGATCTTTATATTATGGTTATGTAACTGGTAAACTGTCATTAACCCAACGGGAAGTGATAATAACTTGAATACCAAAAGAGGGAAAACCAAAACCATTTTTTAAAAAATTGGCGACCAATTACACTTTTAAATACAGTTTATAAGATAGGATCTAGAGTAATAGCTAAAAGAATTAAACCGTCATTAGAGAACATTATTGAGATAGAACAAACGGGTTTTATCTCTGGAAGGTATATTACTAGATTTATATACCACATAATGCAATATACTGAAGATAAAAATATTCCCTGTCAACTTCTTTTAGTTGATTTCGAGAAAGCCTTTGATTCAATATCTTGGTCCTTTTTGCAAAAAGTTTTTAATTTATTCAATTTTGGTACTTCTATACAAAAATGGATTTATACTTTCTATAGAGATATAAAGTCTGCTGTAACACAGGGAGGGCATTTAATATCTTTTTTTAACATTAAAAGAGGTTGCAGACAGGGGGACCCTTTTTCACCTTATCTCTTTCTACTATGTGTCGAAATTCTAGTAATAAAAATACGAAACAATAAAGATATAATGGGAATTAAAACAAATAATAAAGAAGTCAAAATATCGTTATTTGCCGATGATACTAGTCTTATACTAGATGGCTCAAACAATCACTAAACGTAATAATTCATTAAATGAATTAAATATTTTTGCAAAAATTTGGGGCCTTAAAATTAATTTAGAAAAAACTCAGAAAATTTGGATAGGGAGCAAGATATATAGTAATGTTAGATTATGTAGAGAATTTAACCTATGTTGGGGAGATACTCGATTCATTTAACTTGGTATAACATTTGATGTTGACTTACAAAAAATGCCTTGCATAAAAAGAGTTACTGGTATAATATTTTAGAAGCTTATATAGATATAGGAAAAATATTTAGTGTGGGAAATGAACTAATTGTAAAGAATATGAAGTTCCTTAAAAATGATTTTTGGATCGATGTTTTTAAGGCTTGGATACTATTGACAAATACAACTCAAAAATTACAGTTATTTAAAAATGTAGCTGAAAATTTTCCTTTGGTATAATAATGATATTACTATAGGAAACAATATCGTATACATCAGAAAATTATGTGGAAGGGGGAGTCATATTTATCAATGATCTACTAGATACCAATGGAAATTTCTTAAACGTACAAGATTTTATCAGAAAATATAACTTCAACATAAATTTTCTCGAATATAATAGAATAATTAAATCAGTAAAACAAATGCTGAGAAAAAACAAAGAATAATATCTATCTAAATCAGAAAATCCTTTCTTCCCAAGTATTTTAAAAATACTTTTCAAAATAAAAAAGGCTCAAAAGATATGTATAAAATATTGAAACAAAACCATACTTTACCGACTTCACGACAAAAATGGCAAAGTATTTTTGACAATTTAACGGAAATTGATTGAAAACAAATATACAGAATCATTTACTCTACGACCCCAAATGCGAAATTACAGCAGTTCCAATACAGAATCGTTCATTATTTAATTGCTACAAACTCTCTTCTGTTCAAAATAGGTATCAAAATAGGTCCTTTATGTAGTTTTTGTAAACAAGCAAGAGATACAATTATTCATCTTTTTTAGGAATGTAAACTTAGTACAATCATTTATAGAAGAATTGGAAAATTGGGTCTTATCAAATAGTATTTTTTTTAGACATAACAAAATTGAGCATGGTTTTTTGGAAATTTTAGATCTTTTAATAAAGTTAAAAAACTTATGCTAATGCATATCAAATATTATATTTATAAAACTCGGTGCCTTGGTAACATTTATCTCTGGAGAAGTTCAAACATATTTTAAAAGAAATATACTATATTGAAAAAGATATTACAGTAGGTAAAAATAAATTAGAAAACTTAAGAAAAGAATGGCAACATTTCCATCCTGTTATTACATTAAACTTTGTATTTATATATAAATAACAATTTTGAAATTATATTGTAAACTCTCTCTCTCTCTCTCTCTCTCTCTCTCTCTCTCTCTCTCTCTCTCTCTCTCTCTCTCTCTCTGGAAACCTTTCAATATATAAACTTATCAAGTTGTACAAATGTATTTTTGTAAAAATGTTTACTGTATAAAAACTATATATTGAATGGGAAATAAACAAAATAAATAATAATACATAAAAAAGTTTATTTTGACTGGACAACGTCAGGGTAAAACCATCCAGTTGGACATTGCGTCTACAGAACAAATCTTGACTTGTGTCCAGAACGGAGTAAGCATACTTTGACTGGACAACGTCAGAGTAAAACCATCCCAGTTGGACATTGCGTCTACAGAACAAATCTTGACCAGTTTCCAGAGCGAAGTAAGCTTACTTAAATGGACAACGTCAGAGTAAAACCCATCCAGTTGGACATTGCGTCTACAGAACAATTCTTGACCAGTTTTCAGAACGAAGTAAGCTTACCTAAAATGGACAACGTCAGAGTAAAAACTATCCAGTGGACATGCGTCTACAGAACAATTCTTGACCAGTTTCAGAACGGAGTAAGCATACTTTGACTGGACAACGTCAGAGTAAAACCATCCAGATGGACATTGCGTCTACAGGATAATTCTTGACCAGTTCCAGAGTGGAGTAAGTTTATTTTGAAACGTTTAAAAATATAAAAAATTGACAAATTCCTGATCCGATGGATTTTATGTGGATTTTTAAAAAAAGTTTTGGAAATATATTAGGGTTTTTTAGTAAGATCTTTATATTATGGTTATGTAACTGGTAAACTGTCATTAACCCAACGGGAAGTGATAATAACTTGAATACCAAAAGAGGGAAAACCAAAACCATTTTTTAAAAAATTGGCGACCAATTACACTTTAAATACAGTTTATAAGATAGGATCTAGAGTAATAGCTAAAAGAATTAAACCGTCATTAGAGAACATTAGATAGAACAAACGGGTTTATCTCTGGAAGGTATATTAGATTTATATACCACATAATGCAATATACTGAAGATAAAAAATTCCCTGTCAACTTCTTTAGTTGATTTCGAGAAAGCCTTTGATTCAATATCTTGGTCCTTTTTGCAAAAAGTTTTTAATTTATTCAATTTGGTACTTCTATACAAATGGATTTATACTTTCTATAGAGATTAAAGTCTGCTGTAACACAGGGAGGGCATTTAATATCTTTTTTTAACATTAAAAGGTTGCAGACAGGGGGACCCTTTTTCACCTTATCTCTTTCTACTATGTGTCGAAATTCTAGTAATAAAAAACGAAACAATAAAGATATAATGGGAATTAAAACAAATAATAAAGAAGTCAAAATATCGTTATTTGCCGATGATACTAGTCTTACTAGATGGCTCAAACAATCACTAAAACGTAATAATTCATTAAATGAATTAAATATTTTGCAAAAATTTGGGGCCTTAAAATTAATTTAGAAAAACTCAGAAAATTTGGATAGGGAGCAAGATATATAGTAATGTTAGATTATGTAGAGAATTTAACCTATGTTGGGGGATACTCGATTCATTTAACTTGGTATAACATTTGATGTTGACTTACAAAAAAATGCCTTGCATAAAAAGAGTTACTGGTATAATATTTTAGAAGCTTATATAGATATAGGAAAATATTTAGTGTGGGAAATGAACTAATTGTAAAGAATATGAAGTTCCTTAAAAAATTTTTGGATCGATGTTTTTAAGGCTTGGATACTATTGACAAATACAACTCAAAAATTACAGTTATTTAAAAATGTAGCTGAAAATTTTCTTTGGTATAATATGATATTACTATAGGAAACAATATCGTATACATCAGAAAATTATGTGGAAGGGGAGTCATATTTATCAATGATCTACTAGATACCAATGGAAATTTCTTAAACGTACAAGATTTTAGGAAAATATAACTTCAACATAAATTTTCTCGATATAATAGAATAATTAAATCAGTAAAACAAATGCTGAGAAAAAACAAAGAATATATCTATCTAAATCAGAAAATCCTTTCTTCCCAAGTATTTTAAAAATACTTTTCAAAAATAAAAAAGGCTCAAAAGATATGTATAAAATATTGAAACAAAACCATACTTTACCGACTTCACGACAAAAATGGCAAAGTATTTTGACAATTTAACGGAAATTGATTGAAAACAAATATACAGAATCATTTACTCTACGACCCCAAATGCGAAATTACAGCAGTTCCAATACAGAATCGTTCATTATTTAATTGCTACAAACTCTCTTCTGTTCAAATAGGTATCAAAATAGGTCCTTTATGTAGTTTTTGTAAACAAGCAAGAGATACAATTATTCATCTTTTTAGGAATGTAACTTAGTACAACATTTATAGAAGAATTGGAAAATTGGGTCTTATCAAATAGTATTTTTTTTAGACATAACAAAATTGAGCATGGTTTTTGGAAATTTTAGATCTTTTAATAAAGTTAAAAAACTTATGCTAATGCATATCAAATATTATATTTATAAAACTCGGTGCCTTGGTAAACATTTATCTCTGGAGAAGTTCAAACATTTTTAAAAGAAATATACTATATTGAAAAAGATATTACAGTAGGTAAAAATAAATTAGAAAACTAAGAAAAAGGCAACATTTCCATCCTGTTATACATTAAACTTTGTATTTATATAATAACAAAATTATATTGTAAATCTCATCTCTATTCTATCTCTCTCTCTCTCGTTCACTCTCTCTCTCTCTCTCTCTCTCTCTCTCTTCTCATCTCTCATCTCTCTCTCTCTCCTCTCATCTCTCTCTCTCTCTCATGGAAACCTTTCAATATATAACTTATCAAGTTGTACAAATGTATTTTTGTAAAAATGTTTACTGTATAAAACTATATATTGAATGGGAAATAAACAAAATAAATATAATACATAAAAAAGTTTTTTGACTGGACAACGTCAGGGTAAAACCATCCAGTTGGACATTGCGTCTACAGAACAAATCTTGACTTGTTCCAGAACGGAGTAAGCATACTTTGACTGGACAACGTCAGAGTAAAACCATCCAGTTGGACATTGCGTCTACAGAACAAATCTTGACCAGTTCCAGAGCGAAGTAAGCTTACTTAAAATGGACAACGTCAGAGTAAAACCATCCAGTTGGACATTGCGTCTACAGAACAATTCTTGACCAGTTTCAGAACGAAGTAAGCTTACCTAAAATGGACAACGTCAGAGTAAAACTATCCAGTTGGACATTGCGTCTACAGAACAATTCTTGACCAGTTTCAGAACGGAGTAAGCATACTTTGACTGGACAACGTCAGAGTAAAACCATCCAGATGGACATTGCGTCTACAGGATAATTCTTGACCAGTTCCAGAGTGGAGTAAGTTTATTTTGAAACGTTAAAATATAAAAATTGACAAATTCCTGATTCCGATGGATTTTATGTGGATTTTTAAAAAAAGTTTTGGAAATATTAGGGTTTTTTAGTAAGATCTTTATATTATGGTTATGTAACTGGTAAACTGTCATTAACCCAACGGGAAGTGATAATAACTACCAAAAGAGGGAAAACCAAAACCATTTTTTAAAAAATTGGCGACCAATTACACTTTTAAATACAGTTTATAAGATAGGATCTAGAGTAATAGCTAAAAGAATTAAACCGTCATTAGAGAACATTATTGAGATAGAACAAACGGGTTTTATCTCTGGAAGGTATATTACTAGATTTAATACCACATAATGCAATATACTGAAGATAAAAATATCCCTGTCAACTTCTTTTAGTTGATTTCGAGAAAGCCTTTGATTCAATATCTTGGTCCTTTTTGCAAAAAGTTTTTAATTTATTCAATTTTGGTACTTCTATACAAAAATGGATTTATACTTTCTATAGAGATATAAAGTCTGCTGTAACACAGGGAGGGCATTTAATATCTTTTTTTAACATTAAAAGAGGTTGCAGACAGGGGGACCCTTTTTCACCTTATCTCTTTCTACTATGTGTCGAAATTCTAGTAATAAAAATACGAAACAATAAAGATATAATGGGAATTAAAACAAATAATAAAGAAGTCAAAATATCGTTATTTGCCGATGATACTAGTCTTATACTAGATGGCTCAAACAATCACTAAAACGTAATAATTCATTAAATGAATTAAATATTTTTGCAAAAATTTGGGGCCTTAAAATTAATTTAGAAAAAACTCAGAAAATTTGGATAGGGAGCAAGATATATAGTAATGTTAGATTATGTAGAGAATTTAACCTATGTTGGGGAGATACTCGATTCATTTAACTTGGTATAACATTTGATGTTGACTTACAAAAAATGCCTTGCATAAAAAGAGTTACTGGTATAATATTTTAGAAGCTTATATAGATATAGGAAAAATATTTAGTGTGGGAAATGAACTAATTGTAAAGAATATGAAGTTCCTTAAAAATGATTTTTGGATCGATGTTTTTAAGGCTTGGATACTATTGACAAATACAACTCAAAAATTACAGTTATTTAAAAATGTAGCTGAAAATTTTCTTTGGTATAATAATGATATTACTATAGGAAACAATATCGTATACATCAGAAAATTATGTGGAAGGGGAGTCATATTTATCAATGATCTACTAGATACCAATGGAAATTTCTTAAACGTACAAGATTTTATCAGAAAATATAACTTCAACATAAATTTTCTCGAATAATAGAATAATTAAATCAGTAAAACAAATGCTGAGAAAAAACAAAGAATAATATCTATCTAAATCAGAAAATCCTTTCTTCCCAAGTATTTTAAAAATACTTTTCAAAAATAAAAAAGGCTCAAAATATGTATAAAATATTGAAACAAAACCATACTTTACCGACTTCACGACAAAAATGGCAAAGTATTTTTGACAATTTAACGGAAATTGATTGAAAACAAATATACAGAATCATTTACTCTACGACCCCAAATGCGAAATTACAGCAGTTCCAATACAGAATCGTTCATTATTTAATTGCTACAAACTCTCTTCTGTTCAAAATAGGTATCAAAATAGGTCCTTTATGTAGTTTTTGTAAACAAGCAAGAGATACAATTATTCATCTTTTTTAGGAATGTAACTTAGTACAATCATTTATAGAAGAATTGGAAAATTGGGTCTTATCAAATAGTATTTTTTTTAGACATAACAAAATTGAGCATGGTTTTTGGAAATTTTAGATCTTTTAATAAAGTTAAAAAACTTATGCTAATGCATATCAAATATTATATTTATAAAACTCGGTGCCTTGGTAAACATTTATCTCTGGAGAAGTTCAAACATATTTTAAAAGAAATATACTATATTGAAAAAGATATTACAGTAGGTAAAAATAAATTAGAAAACTTAAGAAAAGAATGGCAACATTTCCATCCTGTTATTACATTAAACTTTGTATTTATATAAATAACAATTTTGAAATTATATTGTAAACTCTCTCTCTCTCTCTCTCTCTCTCTCTCTCTCTCTCTCTCTCTCTCTCTCTCTCTGGAAACCTTTCAATATATAAACTTATCAAGTTGTACAAATGTATTTTTGTAAAAATGTTTACTGTATAAAAACTATATATTGAATGGGAAATAAACAAAATAAATAATAATACATAAAAAAGTTTATTTTGACTGGACAACGTCAGGGTAAAACCATCCAGTTGGACATTGCGTCTACAGAACAAATCTTGACTTGTTCCAGAACGGAGTAAGCATACTTTGACTGGACAACGTCAGAGTAAAACCATCCAGTTGGACATTGCGTCTACAGAACAAATCTTGACCAGTTCCAGAGCGAAGTAAGCTTACTTAAAATGGACAACGTCAGAGTAAAACCATCCAGTTGGACATTGCGTCTACAGAACAATTCTTGACCAGTTTCAGAACGAAGTAAGCTTACCTAAAATGGACAACGTCAGAGTAAAACTATCCAGTTGGACATTGCGTCTACAGAACAATTCTTGACCAGTTTCAGAACGGAGTAAGCATACTTTGACTGGACAACGTCAGAGTAAAACCATCCAGATGGACATTGCGTCTACAGGATAATTCTTGACCAGTTCCAGAGTGGAGTAAGTTTATTTTGAAACGTTAAAAATATAAAAATTGACAAATTCCTGATTCCGATGGATTTTATGTGGATTTTTAAAAAAAGTTTTGGAAATATATTAGGGTTTTTGTAGTAAGATCTTTATATTATGGTTATGTAACTGGTAAACTGTCATTAACCCAACGGGAAGTGATAATAACTTGAATACCAAAAGAGGGAAAACCAAAACCATTTTTTAAAAAATTGGCGACCAATTACACTTTTAAATACAGTTTATAAGATAGGATCTAGAGTAATAGCTAAAAGAATTAAACCGTCATTAGAGAACATTATTGAGATAGAACAAACGGGTTTTATCTCTGGAAGGTATATTACTAGATTTATATACCACATAATGCAATATACTGAAGATAAAAATATTCCCTGTCAACTTCTTTTAGTTGATTTCGAGAAAGCCTTTGATTCAATATCTTGGTCCTTTTTGCAAAAAGTTTTTAATTTATTCAATTTTGGTACTTCTATACAAAAATGGATTTATACTTTCTATAGAGATATAAAGTCTGCTGTAACACAGGGAGGGCATTTAATATCTTTTTTTAACATTAAAAGAGGTTGCAGACAGGGGGACCCTTTTTCACCTTATCTCTTTCTACTATGTGTCGAAATTCTAGTAATAAAAATACGAAACAATAAAGATATAATGGGAATTAAAACAAATAATAAAGAAGTCAAAATATCGTTATTTGCCGATGATACTAGTCTTATACTAGATGGCTCAAACAATCACTAAAACGTAATAATTCATTAAATGAATTAAATATTTTTGCAAAAATTTGGGGCCTTAAAATTAATTTAGAAAAAACTCAGAAAATTTGGATAGGGAGCAAGATATATAGTAATGTTAGATTATGTAGAGAATTTAACCTATGTTGGGGAGATACTCGATTCATTTAACTTGGTATAACATTTGATGTTGACTTACAAAAAATGCCTTGCATAAAAAGAGTTACTGGTATAATATTTTAGAAGCTTATATAGATATAGGAAAAATATTTAGTGTGGGAAATGAACTAATTGTAAAGAATATGAAGTTCCTTAAAAATGATTTTTGGATCGATGTTTTTAAGGCTTGGATACTATTGACAAATACAACTCAAAAATTACAGTTATTTAAAAATGTAGCTGAAAATTTTCTTTGGTATAATAATGATATTACTATAGGAAACAATATCGTATACATCAGAAAATTATGTGGAAGGGGAGTCATATTT